>CM050404.1:85936753-86536753 GCA_027580255.1 Therioaphis trifolii
ACATTAATTTTTGTTTCGAAAATAATATATGTATTACCTTTTTAATATTAATTTCATCATTTTCTTAAATATTCATGATAGTGAATTCTTTCAGTCGATCTATCAAATATTATTTCTTAGATACTTTTTTAGTCCACGCAGTATTGAAAACGAACTTTCTGTATATGAGAAGGGGGGGGGGCAATGAAAAAAAATACCATTAACATAAATTCCGTTTTTTATATCCGATTGTAAAAAAAATTAGATTTCAATTTAATTTTTATAATAACGATTTTTTCTCCTTTTCAGTGCCAAGACTTTGCTAAATAAATTATGTACATCCCCCTTAATATTAAATAATGATCCACATCATATTAAACTAGGAACTAAATTGTAACTTAGAATTATAAGTAGATATAATCATTAGATTAAATAATGTGCTATTTAAAGGAGCGGGGGCATGTCCTTCCCCCTCTGCGGTAGGCCTTGCATACAGTACTATGGGTCGTATCAGTGTAATGTACATTTGTAGCTACAGGTTTGTCAATAATGTTTTTGAGCTCAGTTATTTTCCGAGACCAAAAAACCCTTTTGTTGCCTTTTTGTATCCTAGCACTAATCTTCAGGTCATTATCTTGTGATAGCAAGTGCCCCCCATGTACTTGAATCGCGTGACTCTTTTGAATACATGCCTTTCGACATTCAACATTCATAGATTGTCTTCTCATTTTCGTATACACAATATTATTGTTGTTGCTTCATGTGTGCAGAGCAAGATTATTCAAACGATAGCAAACTAAATTTTACCGGATATCCCCCCTAAAAAAAAATATATACATATATGTATATTAACAATCCTGATTGTTGAAAAACACATCGGACACGATGTAAATAATTTTATTATTACGCTGTGAATAACTTGTGAAGGCTAATTGGTGTAAAAATCTTACAAAGAAAAATTATAATAATGAATAAACAAATATCTTAGTGTTCAATCATACGTACAAAATAATTATGATAATAATATACACAATGCAATCAAATGTATACCAAGCTTATACCTATGGACGGCTATAGTGATTGATTATTATTTTTTGTTTTTCATTAGCGATACAACAGGAATATTTTATTTTATTATCACCGAGAGCAGTAAATTTATTTCCCGATTTTAAATTATTTTTATGTATTATAAACCCCTTTTATTATTATTTTAGATTCTGAGTGAAGCGAAAGATCTTATGGTTTTACAATGATGTTTATTATTATTATTTTTTTTTTTTTTTTTTCTGTAAACACTTTTTCGTATAGAAATCCTTGTCCAAAAGTTTTGTCCAGCAACTTTTTAGATTCTAAATTGAACTGAGATGGTACTTTAAAGAGGTCATTTTTCCAAAATCTCCATAGTTTTTCCAGTAATCAAGAATAACGATCGAAAAACTGAGTAAAAACGGTAAAATCGGTAAAAATCCGCCGTAAACGAGATTTTCACTGTTCAGATTTTAGGTATTTAGTCATAAATCGAAAAGTATTAAAGATAGACTCTTGAAAACTTTATCCAATATTAAATACGTACTTTTTTATATTGGACAACATTTTCAGAACAGTCATAGCACTTTTGACTTAAATATAGAACTTTTAATTTACCAAATTGTTTGAAAGTATTTATGTTATATTGATAGTAGAGAAACTGGTCGATAGCTGGATGGTAGGTCAGGATTCTTTCCAGGCTTTAGTAAGGCTATTACATTTGATTTTCTCCACACTTTAGGTAGTTTTAGCGTATCTCTGATATTATTAAAGAGGTCTAATAGCCATCTTTTTGTCTTGTTTCCAAAGTGCCGAATTTGTTCCGGACGCATGTCATCTATACCAGCCGCTTTCCCGTTTTTTAGCGTCTTTATGGCAGCTTCCAGTTCTATGTCTAAAAAGGTACCTCCTAAACCCATATTTTCGTTTTCCTTACGTCTTTTGATCTTTGGTTTAGGCATTCTCGGTTTCTTCACCTTAGTTTTGCCATTTATTAGTAAGTTGTGGGCTATTTGTTTAGGTGTAACTATAGGTATATTGGGTTTTTGTGTGGGGTCATTGTTCAATCGCTTGATAAGGTCCCAGGCTTTCTTGCTGCTTCGTTTCATATCTAGTTTTGCTAAAAGATCACACCATTTCTTCCTTTTCTCGTCTGTAAGTAGTTTCAATAATTTATCTCCCTCTTCAATAGTTTCTTCATCAAATGGGTTTGCTTCAAACATTTCCATGTATTTATTCAGTGTATCCGTTAATTCTGGTGTTAGCGCTGGTATGTATCGCGTTCGGCAGCCTCTTGGTATGTTTCTCCTAGATATAGACTTTACTAATTCATTAAATGCGTCGTAATTCTCGGGTATTGGTTCTATACTGTTTATCATATTATCTAGATCTTTTGAGAAACCATTCCAGTTTGCCTTTTTAAAGTTGTAGCTTCTTCTAAATAGAATTTCATGTGGTTTAACCATTGCCATTATTTTAAGCACTATAGGACGATGTTGTTAGGTTATATCAGGGTTGTACCCTCTTCTCCATCTACCA
This sequence comes from Therioaphis trifolii, assembly GCA_027580255.1. NCBI lineage: Eukaryota > Metazoa > Arthropoda > Insecta > Hemiptera > Aphididae > Therioaphis > Therioaphis trifolii. The sequence goes on from CM050404.1 coordinate 85,939,298, forward strand.
CTATTAAAAGACGTGGGAAGCTTCTGATCGTGGACTAGTACTAGTTTATTAGTCTCTGCCCATAGTTCAACCTCGTGTCCGTTTTCATCAGTTTCTTCATATCCCCAACTAGTGTGGTGACTATTAAAATCTCCTATGACAAAATTTATTTTTTGTGCGTTAAAGTTAGGGGGTTTTTTAAATGAGAACTGGGCATTTGGAGGTTTGTATATAGAGGTCATTGTACATTTGTCCATTTCTATAGTAAGTATTTCGATGTCGTTTTCTTCTGTAAAGTAAGCTGACGTTACCTGAATAGTAGGTCGTACAAATATAGCGCTCCCATACTTTTTATGGGGTCTGATGTTTACAAGTTTCATTACTTCGGTCCTATGAGTTTCTTGTATCCATAGGACATCACACTTAGTCTCTTTACACATTACCGCGAGTAGGTCCTCTTTGTTTGAGTTAATCCCCTCAATATTACATGAGGTTATCGTCAGAGATGGCCCTGAAAAGGGCCTTTTTAAAAGTCCTCAAGATGGAATGGACATAGTATGAGTGAGTATGAGCCTGGATGTGGAAGAATTAGCCAGTGGACTGTTAGATCCACTGTTGCCTGGGGAACACCGCGTAGAGGTTTCTTCCATGTCCCCCACCTAATAATACTAAATACCAAATTAAACAATTACATTTTATTATATACCTGATTAAACATTCAAACATTAATGAATATTTTTTAAATTTTGTTTATTGTTAAATAATCATTTAAAATTAAAAATTGTAGGTTATACCATAAAATAAAAATTACCTGCAACATTGTAGTCAACATCCTACGCCCTAATAAGCTTTGTACAACGTTTGTTCGGTCTAAACAGTCAACACAGTTAGTTCTGAACACTCCTTTTTGTGAAATTAATAATTTTCCATCAGATCCGAGGAGGAAATATTTTAAATTATCTTGTTCATGAGCCACTCGATTAACTAAAATTGAAAGTCTATCCCATCTCATTTTTTTACATTCAGAATGAAAATCAAATGCTTCATATTTAATTTCACTGTTGTCCAACATAGTAACAATGTCACGATACTTTTGTTCCAATTCTTTCTCTACTCCTCTATGATCAATCTTTTTTCATAATGATTACAGATGTTCATTAATTTAATAAAAATAAAATAAATCATATTGCTTACCAAGTTAATTAAAATTTGTTGACCATAAATCGCAATTTGTTCATGAAAATGATTACTAGCCGCTTCCAAATGATTTTCATTTTGAGTTATTTGCATAATAGGTCTATACTTCAATGTAGGATATTGTGTCCAAAACAAAGGAATTGATCCACGATATGATCTCACAACAACACTCATGATTTCACATATATTTGGTATTATATAATTTAATATGATCCAAAACTTTACACACATATTTCATTAAAACAATACATAGAAATTAAAATATAAATATACATAGAAATTAACAGAAGGTGACATATTTATAATTTTATATTTCAAGTTTAATAAGAATAATTAATTAATGTTTTTAAAGATGGAATTTGAAGAAGAAATTTGTGCAGGCATAATTATTTCATTAGCATTTTTATGTATTAAATTACTACAAGAATCATTATAATTTTGTTTGTCTATTCCAGTAATTTGAGGCTAAAAAAATATTATGACTTTCACAGTTCACTACACATTATATTTACCTCAGTACATTATGCATAGATATATTAATGCCAAAGAAAATTACTGACAAGGCTTAAATATACGTATATGATGTAATCATCACTATTAAGTGACAAACATGACATTATTGTTAAACTTTTTAGCATTGACGAGATTCAAGATCAGCTCGTGAATATTAAAATATTAAATTCAGACAGATTCACTTACTTTGTGCTCTGATTTTTAAAATATGTGTCAATTTTCATATTGGAATCTGCTAAAGAGAACAATATTTTTTTATTTTTTTCACGGAGACGAGCTGCACCGCCTTTTCGTTTATTTAAACTCATGATCAAAATTTAATATGATTCGATTATTATTGATTGTCCTAATTTTATCAATTATAATATAATAGAGCACATTATTACACGGTATAGTAAAATTAATAATGTCACCGAGTATACTGAATACTCTGTGCAAAATGCTAATTGCTAATATTGAATCTATTTATAAAGTTAATATCGATTGTCTTTGTTTACTTCACCAGGGAATATTTAACAGTGCTGCTGCCTGCTGTAATTGACCAGCTTGTTTGTGTTGGGGGGGGGGGGTTAGGTTGGCTGGTTGAGGAAAACAGGCCACAGAAATTGTTATCACTTTCGTAACCATAATAAAATATATAGAAATATAATTGATTATTACATATTAGTTAATACTTTAACTTACTTTAGGTAATAATATGTTATAGAAAAATTGAAACCATGACTAAATAAATCTATTTACTATTTAGTCATGATTGAAATCAAGTTCACAGGATTTGTTGATACGGTGCAGAAAAATTAGATTCAGGCCAAAATACAGTGTTTGGAAATTTTAGGTATGCACTGGCATACCCTGCATACCTCAAATGACGCCCCTGTGGGACACCCTGTATATTGTTCCTTATAAAGTTGTAAAAGTATATATAGTCAAACTACCAATAAAAATCACATTACGATAACACTGCTTGATAAATTTAAGAAAAGATGACAATTACTAGGCTATGATATCATTTCCTAACTGATATAGGAAAAGTTATCATTTTCTAGGAATTGTCATATTTTCTTGAATTTTCAACATTTCCGGTAACATATTATATATTTATAATTTACAAACGATTCCACACGATTTCAACATAACGTTGCCATATATTATATAAATAGGAGTTGTAATATTGTATATTATGATCTATCAAAATAGGGTTTTCATAGAAAATCAAAGGATATTTTTAGGTAATTTTTAGTTAAGAAAATTACTTATAGTGGTTTATTTTTAAATAAATTGATGGTCGTTATTGATATAATTGGGCTCGTGCGGCGAATCCACTCCCGAACAAGCGAAGCGAGTCATCACCTCTTTGTTTTCTATTTTTAAATCCATAATACCCGAGATAATTTACTACATGATACCTACTCATGAGTAAAGTTATATTAAATTTTCAAATCTTCATATTAATATTTGAAAACCTGATTAAAAATACACGTTCAAAAAACCGATTTATTATCAAAGTTTTACATTTAAATAAAAAGTTGTCAACTTTTTTTGAAACTTTTTCAGGTTAACATAAATGTGTTTTTGATGTATGGGAAAGTTTCAAGTTCCTTGTATAGTTGCTTTTCAAAGTTATGACTTGACAACTAAAATCGATTCAATGAAAGTCTCATTTACGACACATTTTACCGTTTTTACTCCACTTTGCAATTTTTCCTTCTCGTTGAAAAAACTATTGAAAAGAAAGAATACCCTACAATGTACATAGTAACATTTCTAATATAAAGAGTTGGTTGACGAAACTTTTAAACAATATTTACAACCCGTAAAATTGTCTCCGGGTAAAAAATATCCTTGTTTATAAAAAACACCAAACTGTTGCTTTACTCAGAACCTAAAATTTAAATCTGAGCTCATTAAGTAAAAAGGTAAAACTTAATTTTTCACGTTTGGAACATTTTTTAATACATATAATAATATGATACATAAAATATATTTTGATATTTTTAAAAGGCATATTACATGTATTGCTGTACTGGAAAACTAACGTTATAATATTTTTAAACAAAATTCTATAATAAATGACTAACTAAGTACGTTTTTACCTTTCAGGCTATTTGTTTATTTATTTCAATTTTATTTGTTTCAAAAAATGTATAGTTTCAAAGTGATTTTAAATAAAATTACAATTAATTTCAGAAACAATTTCATGATAATCACTACTCATACTTCGATTTATTAACCTGTCAGCTAATTAACAATTGATTATCGACTGACGACTATCGGTAAAATCAATACACAATTTCACATTCTAGAGGTAATTCTTCAAGAAATATATAAAAAAAACAAGAGTATTTAGTCATTTTCTTGAATGCTTTTCATTCATGACTTTTTAATTAGATAAGTGAATACTAAATAAAATGCAACGAGTTATAAGTTACAGGCACAGACTACAACTTATATTTGATGATAGAAAATAGTTTAATTCAATATTTAACATAATATTATACAAATGTATGATGAAGCTCAGACGAGTTACCGAGTTAATGTAATTTACTGCTTTCGAGAGAAAGTATAAGTAGATTATTACCGATGGAACCACAATATATAGAATATCCCGTAAAATTATACCAGTGAATATTTAACCCCTGAAAAATTCATAGTTGGATGTTTACCTCTCGTAATTAAATTCAATCCTACAATTGAAATCAGTATTTAATGTAATCATAAAAACGTAGGTACACGTTAGCTAATTTTCCTAACTTAAAACATCTCATTCAAAAATGCATTGAAAAGCATTCAAGAGAAGCGAGACAAAGCTAATAAAAATGTCCACGAAGTTTTTTTAGAGTTCACGTTAAATAAAACCCACAGCATTGAGTGCTAAAATCAGCGAGAAAAATTGTATAATAGGGTGGTCTGTTCGAGTTTCTGCAATTCGAGTGACGCCTGATGGTCGTCTAAAATAACGTATTTCCGTTTTCTTAGGACGCGTTAAAATAAAACGCGAGTGTGATGAAGTCGACGAACCGCGGTGATTCACCAGTACAACTCGTTTACGCGAGTCAAAACATTTTCACTAACAACTAATAATTGATGTTTTTTTTCGTGTTCGTGCACGGAAAAATATCGATTTATTCCTGAATTGAACGACAATGAAATCATCGTAATTTGTAAATGATATTAATCATACATAATTAATTGATAGCAGAAGATAATATTTGCAAAATGACAACAGGAAACGTGCTTATATAACGATCCGTTGTAATTACGAGATATATTGGTAGGCGAGTTTATCGCAAATCACTAGTACAAATTGCTTTCAAATAATTGTTAGATTATCAAAAAATCTTCAAAATACAATACAAAAAGGACGTAGAAGTTTCGAGTGTTTTGTTAACGCGCCATGAATTTACAGAGTATAGAGTAAATGTAAAACGTAAAACAATTTTTAATTTAGGAACTTCCCCGTTCAAAAATCAAGCGATGCGCAACTTAATAACGCACATACGTAATTAGGAAAATATTTTGTCCATATAATTATTATTCAAACCAAAAAAATTGTGTAAACAAGGCAGCTCAGCGACAACTTTGACGTGCATAATGTCGTGCATTATATTATAATTCACTGTGCCTGGGCACTATTCTTTCCACTCAATTCCCGATGCAATCCATAATATACCTGTAATATGATATCCTATAAAAAATTAGTTTTACTAATAATTTAAAATTTTAAACCATTCTTTCAGTTCAATTTGATGATACAAAGGTCAGTGACCTAGACTTCAACGACGTCATCATCGACGCGGTAAATGACGTGTGGAATAGGTTTTATAGTGTAATCATGTAATAGTAAAAGTGTGCTAATAATTATATAGGTAGGTAGCTGCCGGTTTTTACACCGGTAGAATAATTAAAATATATTTTTGGAATTATTGTGAACAAATACAATATAAATTAATATTATTGTATAGCTATTGGCTGTGCCCATTATTTTGTCCTTGTTAAAATATCGTTTTAATCGTTGTGGTGCATATTCATCATTTACTTGATAATTAATTTTTTCCAGTATTTATTCGAATAGAGTTTAAAATAGTAAAATAATGTTTTTTTTAAATAAAAATATCATTTTTAGGTTTTATAATTTTTGAAGTAGATACTTCACACGTGACAGCGGACCATTAAACACTTCTAACGCTTTTAGTTACAACAAATAATTTCATAAATAAACATATATAAATACGTATTTAAGGGGTGCGGCAAATGAGTAAGTTCTTCCTCATGCTATTAATGTCTGAATATCTAATAATAATTTATTAAATTTATTTGCATACGTAACACAGATTATAAATACAAATTTTAAACAAAAAAAATTATAATAATTTGATGTATTTGATATTTTATTATATAAAGATCAACAATTTCTTCAGATGTTACAGTTTAAATAACTTAATATGAATTGACTGACAACCTAATCTAATATAATAGTCTAATAAATAATAAGTAGCTTATAGCTATGAAATGTAATGGAAGTTCATTTTAAGCTATCAAACATTTTGTTTTAGAACTGTTTATTGATAAAATAATAAATACGATAAATTGTTCAACATTTTTTTCCATTTCACATTGTTTTTCAATTTAAAAAACGAAATATTTTTTAAACGTAAATGATCAATGTAAAGACCAATTATGTTATTGCCGGATTTAATTATTAAAATATTACTAGTGTTTGTTACTAATGATGATAAATATTTATTACTCGTTACCTACTAGTAAATTATGAATTAATTAGTACTCATACAATAATATTTCAAATATTAATAGTTAACAATAAAATTAGTACAATTATATAATTCAGTGTAAACTTATGTCTAATAACAGTGACAAGTGTATCGAGTTCAAGAGTTACGGTTTCTACCAGTGGCGTATTTGAGGGGGGGCGATAGGGGCGATCGCCCCTCCCGAGAGATCTTTGAAAATAATATTTTATGATTGTTGAACTTATAAGTGTATCTAAATATTTTAATAAATAAATAAATAAAATTTTTTGGATGAGAAATTTTTGTGATAACTGGCAACTGATAATACCATAGACATAATGTCTATGGATAATACATATTATATCGGATAAATCGGATTACTGATTAGTGATTGCTCTATGATACGCAAAGATGGAACATTTAGCCCGAGTAATGGGTGACGTAGTCGTACCAAATGAATGATGGAACGGAACGTCACCTGTCGAAATGGTTACTTAGGTGACCATTTAGGGTCACGATAGGTCATTTCCATAGACATAATAGAATGTCTATGGTGTCTATGGTGTCTGTTCTAATATGTCTATGGTCATTTCGTCACAGTGTTGCCAGGTCTGGGGAAATGTCCTCTTTCTGGGGATTTTTGGTGTATTATTTGGTTTTGGAGATTTTTTTGGGGAATTCAAATATTCTGAGGAAATAAGTGCTAAGACTGGAGATTTCTTGCATTTTGATTTTTTACCATGTTATGGAAAATTGTATATGTTGTTATGTTGGTCATAAGTCGTAAACTCATAATACCTTACGGACTTTTTGCCGAAAATGAAACGTATAAGCAATTACCATAGATATACAACACTTGTGTGTGGCAATATCTATGGCAATGACCAAGAAAATGCGACGCATACATGGGTTATAAGCGAATATACTCTAGATCCTATAACCTAAAATTGTTATTCGTCGGCCGTCGCTTCTTACTCGTGCAGTGCGTAACTTGAATTATTTTATTTTTTATTATTGTGGTTATAAGCGACAAAATGAGTGACAGTGAAAACTCTAATGAAGGACCATCGTTTAAATGGCCTAAAAAAAAATCATATAAGCATACGTTTCGTCAAAGTTGGTTAAAGTCCACAGAGTTCAAAGCGTGGTTAAAAATTCTTTAATAAAAGTGCTTAAATAAATAATAAAAATGCGTTGTTTTTTATGTCTAAAAAAATGTTTTTAATTGGTGGGGGTGGTTTACTCCTCTTAATATCGCCCCCCCCCCTAGGTGAAGGCTCAAATACGCCACTGGTTTCTACAAGTGAAATGGAAGTTTCAATAAATTTAAAATACAAAAATTGGGTGAAAAAGGTTATGAAAACTGTTACGTTAATTTTAAACTGTATTTTTCAACGTTACTATACTCCCTCTCTTACCATTTACCAAAACCGAATAAAATTGAAAAATATTTATTTTGGGCGTGCGTGCTGACACAAAAAAAAACTTTAATTTTAAATTTATTGATTTGAAGATTCACAGTTTGTATTTTAAACACAATAAGTAAATATGATAAATAGATGTGCTAAAGAAAATAACTAAGACTGAAAGACGTTACAAAGAAAGTCATTCGGTGATAGAACACGTGATTTTTTTTTTTAACTATTTATTCATTTTCATTTAATACCTTGCAAACATATCTGACTGTCATTATTTATTGTATCGTTATATCAAATACCATCGAAATCGCAAAAAATATTTTTTCATAGTTTTATTACATACTATAACATTTTACTATTTTATTATTGAATTATAATTAATAAATTATGATTATTGAAAATAAATCCTAATTTTAGTCATAATAAAATTTCAATGATTATCTAAAAATCACACTTTAAAATCAACAATGTATACTTTATACGTGAGTATATGACTGTTGACAAGTTTAATAATAATTTTTTTAAATAAATACTTTTTACTATTGTCTATTAGGAATAGTTTTAACCATCCATCTCATTAAACGTTTTTTTTCTTGATTGGTACGGTCCATAGAATTCAAAAAAATAAAAAATAAAAACGCGGAATAATGGTACTCTCCAAAGTTTAATTTTCAGGGTTCCTAAAATATTTACTATGTTGATACAGATTTAATGGATCACAACAATCAGTTTAAGTGAAAAATAGTACAACGCAATGCATTATTGCAAGTGATAGGTACACAGGTAGGGTGGCCAGATTTTGAAATCAACAATCCGGGACATATTATATTTAAATGTCGAATGAATTTTCACATTTTAAATTGTCAACATAAACTACATAATATATAAAATATAAATGTTCAACTCAAGTAATCTATACTAGTAGGAAATTCAAAATTGAAGAAAACTATCTGGATGTTATTAAATACATATAAATATATAATATATTATTTTTATGTGATATAGTTAACAATTTACCAGGAATTAATGAATCGCCGTAATGATTCGTGGCAGTATTTCATTTATCAAATCGATAATCAGTATTTCGACCGATAAAATTGGAATCCAGGACATTTCACCGTCCCGATATCCTTTTGCGGGACGCCGGAACATGGTGTGGATTATCGGTAGTGTCCCGGCAAACATGTTGTACATAATTCATCACATGATTCACATGATCGGTTATCGGTAAAAAAAAAACTAAAAATAATCATCAGACTTCACATATTATGAGGGAATTTTATTTGTATAGTTTAGGAAATATTGACTGTTGAGAATCATACCAGTATTCCACGTTTATAAAGACCACGCACCGGTTTTCCGTTTACCTTTTTTCTTCGTTTTCGAGACTCGATGGTACACTTGAAAATTGAAAGAATATACTGAACTGCTTTACTGAAATGACATACTTATTTCCCTAGTTAACCTGGCTAGTTAACCTAGTTAACCTAGTTAACCTAGCTAACCTGCTACTAGTGCTACTGTCATGCACGACAAATCTCATTTCCGTAAAAGGATACCCCTTTCGTAATCACAACTCATTATCAAGTGCACCAAACGTCTTATTCGCTCAATCGAACAATAATATTGTAATTTTATTTGCTCGAGACTAAATACCGATGTACATTATGTAGTGGGTTTTATGCGCTTACGTACACAGAAATACGTTAAAAGTAAACAAACCTCGATATTGAGTTACAGCTGATGTTTTACCAAACATGGTTAATATACCTAACACACATTGTTTCCTCCCTAAAACGATACCTGAATATTAATGATGAGGCTTCTCAGTTATAAATTTTAAGTCTTTGAACACATAAATATATATACAAGGAGATTCTTTCACTGCTCTTCACTCATTTTCTCACTTAACTTAGGGCGATTTTTCAAATTTTATACTTTTATGAAAAGGCGACCAATAATTATTGTAACGGAATCATATAGAAAAAAAAGAAAAACATTTGGCACTGAAAAATGTAATTTCTGATAATTTGTTTCGATGAAATTAAAAAATACATGTTCAAATAAGGAACATTTGGAAATTTTACAAAAGCTTATTATCAGCTAGGTACCACTCACACCTCACCTGCAATCCGCATTAAATAATATTATAATTAATTTACTCGTACTAATTTGAAAACTAGAAACATCATAGATAAAGCTTATTAAATTTTAGTTATAATCGTTTAACTTGGCGTTATGCGATAAGATGTAACCTAAAGTTAATTTAGCGTCTCCGTAAAAAATTATATACAATCATATCTCACATAACAATATATAGGTTCTATATAAAAATAGCAATCTCATTTAAAAAATTTTAAAAAAAATTAGACATTAATTTTCCTTCATTTTTCTATTAATTATTGTATAGAAATAAACAGTGGTAGCCATTTAAGAAAAACAAAAACTTCAAAAATACCAAAAGTTCAGAAGTTTTTTCTTTTTTTAATGCCCAAAACTAACTGACAAAACGATTGTAGAATAATAGAATCGCCCTGTGTATTATCACTATATATTATGTACACAGAAAGAAAGAATATGAACACATATTCGTGTGCATGTATTAGATTTTTAAGTCAGTTATCGTTTTAGCCAATCCATACCAAAACACGCTGGGAATAGGCAATAATTCTGAAACGGTGATATTACTGTAATAATGATCTCGGCAAACCACAGTACAATATTACTATTTATAATATACCGTGGTCAGTGATGGAATCGACCGCGACCGTGTCCGGTTCTCTGATTGTTCAGTCGCCAAAACCTCTCGACGAACCATTGGAAGCTGCGGCAACGATGCGTTCAAATTTAAAACTTCCACCAATTATCCGAAATGGGAAAATCATAAAAATACAAAATCGTTACAATATTCCCGCGTTCCACCACCGGAGGTCGTCAAAAATATTTAGCGCGTGCGCGTTTATGTCCGTTGCGCTCACCGTCGAATACATTTCGAAATCGATCAGGAAAAAACCATCGTAGTGCATGCTCAGTCTTCAAATTCATATTTAAGCAGAGTGTGAAGAACGTGGGGACAACGACGACGTCCGTTGTACTGAATGAAAATATAATATGTAATAGGGTGATTGATTTGCATGTTTTTTTTTTTTTATTATCCTATTGCATGTACCTATTCTTCGATAGAATTTTTTTTCGTGGTGTTGAAATTCGAACTTTTATTTTCTATATAATGGCATATTTTCCAATACTTAAGGTATGTGTTTTTTTTTTATTTTTGGTTTCGAGAAATTATTTAATGGTTGTCAAACAAAAAACAACGTAATCAATTAAAATTGAATCGAAGTTTTTGTACTTACCTGTATTTTACATTAATTAAACCAAAATTATCGCTAAAAAACAAACTATTGTTTTTATTTTTACTATACAGATTTTATTTCTGATAAATTCAATAACTTATTATAGCATCAAACAAATTCCAGACAGTTAAACATTTAAAACAACTTTTGTAGTTCAGACCAACTTTCTCTTATTTAGATCCTTTTTTTAATTTCATTAAATAAATAACATATTCAAAAAATAATAGAGCGAAACGGGGAATGATATTTACCAATTGTTTGTCTATAAATATATTAACCCTGATTATATGTGATCGCAATGGTTGCGACTATTTTGTAGTTATATTTATTAATCATCCATATTGCAATCGTTATTTTTTTCTCTAATAAATCTAAATTTAAATTTAAACTTTAAATTCGTGTTGTAACCCTAATAAAAACGGGTAAATGCTAAATAACATTTTTTTAGCACTTATATATTTTATGTATTCAGTTTTTTTTAATTTAATTTATTTATCTCATTAAATTTATATATCTCATTTCACCGATTGTTTTCTATCCTAAATGATTGACAATCGAACTAGCGACTACTTACTTTCATTTTGAGAAGATTATACACTGTGTGTGCAATTATTGGCGTAAATTATAGTAAACCATCCATTTTTTTAAACACGCAATTTTTACATTTATTTTATCACCTCTTTATGAAATCATATTAAATAAACAACAGCGTTATATAATTAAATATTATATTATAATAAATGTTTATTTTAATACAATAGTCAATAAACCAGTCAATACAAAAGTCAAAAATAACAAATGAAAATAAAAAGCTTTTAACAAAATATATATTTTATTGAACTTCCGGTACCTAGATTTTGTTTGAGTTACTATAAAATATAATGTATTCTCGTGTCTTCAAATTATATTGTAACAATGGTAAAATAACAAGAGATGATGACAGTAGATGATCATTATAATTAAAAGAAAAAAATGGTTGAACCAATAAATTAATGTCATTACAAAATAACAAATATATACACTATACAAGACTTTATATAGGAACAAAATATTTTAAATACCATTTTGTCTAGCGCTAGGATCTCTCGGAAGGCGAAACCGAATCAATTAATATAAACCTGGACCTAGTAGGAAAACAACATAATACGGTTGAACGTACATTCACGAATATATTACGACGATAATCTCACATAATGTGAGGAGGAAAATAAAAAAAAGAGTATAACCAAAACAAAATTGCACGAATCCCGGGACGAGGGAATAAATATGTATGGATATACACAAATATACGTGAATGTACGAGGTGAGGCGAGGACTTCCGGAAGAAACAGACGCGTTTTCCATACAGCGAGCGAGCGAGCGAGCGACCGTACGTCTACATGTACGGCGGCGGGGGCGGCGGCGGCCAATTGCACCGATTCTGGTACACATTGTGTAGCATCTGCTGTTGCTGCAGCTGCGGCGACTGCGAAGGCCCAGCCGCGGCGTTCAGCCAGTCATTGCCGTCGGCAGCGGATGGATACCATCCAGCTGCGGTCGCGGTGGCGGCTGCGGCGACCGCGGAGGGTGACATGATGACGCTCTGATGGCGGAGGAGATGATGGGGGTGCGGCGGCGGATGATGGGTCGCCGTGGTCGCAACCGCCATCACCGCGCCACCGCCGACTCCGCCACCCGTCGCCGTCACCGCCACCGCGTTCGGCCAATCGGGTCGGCTACCGCCGTGCCCGGCCCATTCCTAGCTGGTGCGCTGTCTCTTGGCCGGACTGCTGCCCGTCGACGCGTGGTACTGTTGCAGCTGTTCATCGTGCTTGCTCAACAGCGCCTTGAGCTGCATCAACACGTGCGTGATGTCTTGCAGCATAGCCATCGGCGTCTCTTCCGCGTAGTTCGATCGCAGCCGGCCGTTCTCCCGCAGCACGGCTATCTGCTCACTGCAATAGTGAGGGGAGAAAACGACGTTTTAGACATACGTGACATACTAAAGCAGCAATGGGGAGGGGCAGGCTTTTAAAAGTCGATCGACACTACGATTCTCGTCGATTAAAAAAAAAAGGCAAAAGAGTGAATTGAAATTAAGTAACCGGTTTTTTTTTCAGAATCCACCTCTTTTCCAAGTTAACTATACAGGGTACACAAGACTCGTAAATCGATCAACCCAACTCGAACGTCGATATCATGATACGAGTTAACGGCTGCCTATATCGATGTTTGAATGCGAGGGCAATGTGATATTTTGTTACTCAGGGTTAATTAGTTCCATTTTGAAATATTCTGTTCCAATCCGGGGAGTTAAGTTCGTTTGTGGAGACATTTTGATCCTATTTAATATTTTTTTTTTTTAAAGGAAAAAGAAGATATTTTGTTCCTTACACTTAAATCAACAGAGAAACAAAAAAATCCTAAAGTGGAACGAAATGTTCCATTAAGTTCTTTTGTTCCCACCAGAAGACTTTTTAATCCGTTTTTAACATATTTTAACTATAGCCTTAATTAGTGTAAAATTATGGTGGTATATCACACAAGATGTCACCTTTTTACCCGGAATATACCATTGCATGTATTTACGATAAGTAGACAACGACTCGGTGCCGCCACTACGGATACAAAAATCAAAAATAAACCTCAGTTGGTTAAGAAAATTCATTTCGGGTGTGATAGGTTTTTAAGGTAAACTTTTTTGGTTTCTAACGTTGACACAATTTTTACAGTGATTTTTCGAAAAAAAGAATAAAATATCCCCAAAAAAGAACAAATCAACATATTGATACCAAATGTGAAAGCATAAATGTCGAAGAATTGGCGATAATGGAAATATTAGGGGACAAACGATGATTTAAAAATGTTAACGTCATTCAGTATTTGAATTCATCATAAATATTGGTTGTATTGTTAATATTATAATTAGTGGTAAACAGCTAATAACGAATAACTATTCGTTAGATATCACGTTTTTTGGCTCTCTTAGATATTTCGGAATCAGAATTTCAGATATATTCACGATGAGGTATAATGATTCGACCTGCATATCAAGATTTATCCCGTTCATCAAAATGAAAACTTATGCCAAGATCCAGGAAGGAGAGGTAGCATGTTATTTCGTGAACAAATGGTACAGGTTAAAAAACATTTGATGTTAGGTAAATTTAAACAACGTGCAAACGCTGGCATATTATGTCCAACTGATTGAGTGCTGGATCGTAGGTTCTTTTTTCCGGTTTTAAGGGAAATTATGTGCTAAAGATTTAAACAGAGAAAAGTTCAAATTACATGTGGTGTCACATTGGAGGACGAGTAACAAAAATACATCACATATTACACTTATTTTCCCAGGATATGATTTACCGTCGAAATGACACAGTTATATGTCTCGCATCCCACTCTCACTAACATAAAAGTGCTACCTAATACCCATGAAAATATTATCAGGTTTTGATGATACTGTAAGGTGCCACAACTCCAATAATAATCGACCCTTTTACGATAAGTGACGATATCATATTAGTTTGTATTATATATCAGTACTACTTAATAGATGTAGTAACCCAAAGCAAAAACAAATAATGTAAATTAACACTTACGAATTTCCCCTATACAGCGTTGTGTTCAAATATTTGGTCAAAACCTCAGCACATCTGGCCATGGTGCTCGTAGGAAACAGAGCCTGTACCAAATCATCCAGGGTTACCATCAGATCTGAATACATAAACGCTTTGGCATTTATGCAGTAAATCATTTTGCCCTGGAGAGTTGCTTTTTGGATCTGAGTAAAAAATATATACATATATTCAAAAACTGTTTCGAGGAAAAAATGTACTTAAAATTATACACAGCCGGAATTCGAAAATAGGTACTAGAAACTCTTGTAATTCGTTAAAAATGAACCATTAACATCACAGTATAAAAAAATGAATCAAACGTATGTTTATACAGAAACGTTTATCGTTTAAAAAAATAACGCGAAAAAAAATACAATGTTAAGTAGAAGAAAATGGCACGTTCATATAGTAAGAAACATCAATATCAGACCAATCCCGTCCAGCGGCATAACACTCCCCACACCCTTAACAACAATGTACGATTTTGAAAAACGATGCTGAGAATTGATAAAAAATCATCCACGTTAAACAAAAATCCATTACTTAAAGACATTTAAGACGCTCCGGGGGCTTGGTACCTACCGCAGCAGTATAAGCTAGTGAGTGTATTGATACCGGGTGTTTTAACCGTCGAAAATGTGAAATTTCTATGTGTTAAAATCACCACGTCTGCGAACGTTGGATGCGGAGAGGGTTGAAATGAATAGTTTTTAAATTTTTATATAAAAAAACGTTTATTCAAAAATGCCGCCGTATGTAAGATTTTTTTCAAAAAATAAAACACAGCGTTGTTAATCATTATTGTTGGTTAATGTTGTTCACCTTGTACGCGATGTTATGCGACGCTTCGGGCGACCCCCACTGACGTTCGGCTATTTTCTTCAGATCCCAAGAAGGTGATACGCGACTGATCTGGTCTGACGACTGGGCCGACGGCCCCGGGCTAGACGGTGGTGACGACAAATCAATTATTTCGGACGCCGGGGCGGTAACAGACGACCGCAGAGCGTTCCGTTGCTGGGTATTGGTGATTCGACCGTTGCTGCCTACGGCTCCTCCGTTCGTCATCGACGGTCTGCCATACTGTTGTTGTTGAGCCTGAGCAGAAGCGATCAAATGTTGTTGTTGTTGCTGCTGCGAGTGTTGCTGTAGCTGTTGTTGCTGTTGTTGCTGATGGTGTTGCATCTGACTGCTACCAATGGACCGCTGACCGCCGTAGAATTGACGCATGTGGCTAGCGTGCGACGACATCACGTTGCCACCGTTGGTCATATGGTTGTACATGTTCGTCATCGATTGGTGCGTGGACATGGGCGCGACGTTCGGGTACGACACGGGGTTGTTACTGAGCAAGAAAAAAAAATGAAAGGTAACAGTAATTTTCGGTTTTTACGGCCTCTAGTCAGAGGCGCGTGAGGCGATATGGAAGATGGGAGGTTAGAATGATAACGACGGGCTACAAAGAGTTTTGCCAAATAACACATGTAGCATCATGCCAAAACCAAAACTAGATTATCGTCTTTTTCCAGAGGAATTCATACGGGTTTCATACCCGATATAAGTACGATCTATTACATTTAAATTACTAAATGTTAGGTATCAATTTGATAATTTTTAGACATTACACAATATTATAAAATTTATGCAATGTAACATTTCTGTGTTTGAATTTAAATACGCATAACAGCCACTAAACAATACATTTAAAAAAAAAAAAAAAAATAGTGCCTGTAATAAGGGATATAAGGAGATGCGTTTCAATTAACAGAAAATTATAAGTAAGAATAAATGTACCAATACAGTTTTTGTTGTCATTTCGATAAACAAACTTCCACCAAAACGAATTATTAAAAATTCTAGTTTTTAAGTTTTGGCATGTAAAAATTGATTTATGTATTATCAACATAAATTAAAAGTAAATTTAAATGAAAAATATTAAAAACCCTGTGAAACACCTAATGCATATCTGCAAAATTTGTCTAAATAAGATAATTATGATTAAGAAATAACAATATTAAAAGTATCAATAACTACCCATCCCCATCTTTTAAGCGCCAATCACAAAATCAAAGATTTGATCACACTTACCTAACAATCTGAGTCGCTGGAATGCCTGTACGGACCAAAGGTGGTGGTGGTTGTACGTTCATTGGGTTACTGTTGCCGTTTTGTTGTAAGACTGCCGAATTCTGAAAAACACATTCAAACACAATATGAACATACAGTTGATTCCTCTTTTAAAAACAAAAGATTAAAGCTCGACTCAAAGTATCATAATATGAGGCCCACAGAGATAAAACAGCTTGACACACGATATACTAGTTATCAAAAATGGACTTACAAACAAATTTATTTACGTTTTGAATGTATATCAAATTATTTTTCAATAATTAAAATAACTAAGCAAAATAAAAACAAACATAAATAAATATTTAATCCACTCCTAAATAAGTCTCTCAAACTTCTATATCAACTATTGGTCAACAATTGCGTCGTCATTATTTATAGACTTTAATGTAAAGCAAAAATACAATACTACAAATGCAATTCACTAAAAGTCGCTCTAAGCTGTAGAAAAAATTCTTAATTGGCAAGAATAAAAGCCCTACGTTTTTCAGGTGAATTTTTTTCATTTGTATTACATTATCAAGCAAACACAATCAATGCACCAAAATGGCAAAATAACATTTTGTCAAAAACATAATAAATGCAAAAATTATAAATTAAAATCATCAGCTAGAGTATGGTTTCAAATTAATTAGGCACCAAACAATTGTCAAGGTTGCTACTGATAAAAAAACTGTTTAGTAAACTTATTTTATTAACTAAAAAGAAATCAAAAGACGCAGTAAAATACGAAAAAATTAAAAATGAGTTCATATTGCAAACTTCACATACAGTACTATAGGCCGAATATTACAATCTATGGGGTAAGTATAAGAATAGATAAATATATAAGGTAACATATTTAAGTACCGCATTGTAATATTGAGCAGCTATATTTTGATTTCTGGATGGAGCGGAGTATCCGCGTGTTGGTGGTGGTAGTTGAGTCTGTGCGATATATGAATTTACCTACAAAAACATTATTTAATGAATTCGGGAATATACACATAAAAATTTTTTCTTATGTGTGTACATGCATGCCCAATTGATCTGTGAAGTTTTTTTTTTATTTTTTTTTTTTTTCAATATACAAAAATCGGATCTTTTCTGTTAAATGTATACCACTATTTAAAATACTAGTTAAACCAAACATTTAAGTTAGTTTAACTTAAACTTAAACAAATTTGGTTGTTAACCTTAATAACATGATATTTATTTTCAAAGATATTAAAAAAAAAAATTATATTAACTGATATACCTCAAACAATATTATTGCAAGTATATAATTATTTATTATTTTAATTTGACAGTTTTAATTTTAATTCAATTTAAATTTAACAATTTAAAACAGGCTACTTCGATTTTGAAACAAGTAAAATAGGCATTAATTTATTGTATCATAAACATTATCAAACTTTTTATCGTGCGTATTTTGAACAATAATATACTTTTAAACCTTGAAGGTACTAACTTAAAGCAACTTCCGAGTCACGTATACGTATAAACTAGGGGTCTCGTTTGAAAACGTGAAGTAATATGTACGTTAACACGGAGTCCGTGTACACGTGAATGAAAAATGTACAATCACGTATATTTAATACACGTGAATTTACTTTCCGTGTTCACGTGAATTAGTGTTATTCACGTGTTCACGAATTCACGAATACACCGTACGGCCGTGCGAATATACAGTGTGTTCAATAGGTACAAGTGGACTGTATACTTTAAGTTTATTCAGAAAACTGATATACATATAATTTACAAGAAAGGCGGTAGTACAGTTGAGTTAGATCGAGAACGATGTCGGAGAGTGACTGAAATATCAATATTAAAGCGGTTTTGTTATATTTATTAAAATAAATTAATGTATACCTGTACTAAAATAATTATTCCTCAACCCTGTGATAAATCTAATTATTATATATAACAATGAAGCAGTAAATATTAAAACTTTAAAACACGTGAATACGTAAATACACGTGAATTAATTACACGTGTATACGAATTTTTTAAACACACGGTTTAATAATTTCGAATATTAATTTCACATGAATACGTGAAAACGTGTACACGTGAAATAGGGAGCTCTAGTATAAACAATAAAAAATAAATACAAAACAATATAGCATACTTTTATTATATTTTAAATAACAATATCAAAATTGTGTCGAGAATAGCATTTTTATATTATATGAAAATAAAATTTAAATAGTGGTATACATATAACGGAAAAGATCCCAAAAATCAAAAAAAAATTAACAGCAAGAAAAAAATTAAGTTCATTAAATCATGTTTCCCTTTGAAAGACATTTTTCATTTTTGTGATATAAATCTATAAAAGCTAGTAACCATAACCAGAGAAAATTTTAGTAGCAATATTATTAAATATTTTCTACTGACAAGCAATATTATTTTTGTTAATATATTTAGTAAGCATTTTAAAATTTAATTTCAACAGTCCATAAAAAGTAAAAACACAGTTATAGAAACGTATTATAGCATACAAACATTCAAAAATGTCAAAGCATAATAGTTATCAATGATAATGATGCAATGGAAATGCAAAAAAAAAATTAAATGCAAGTTAACCAATTGGTTCTCAATCTTTTTATGCATACCACACTTTTTTTTGTAGCAATATACATATTGGCGGGACATTATAATATTACATATGTTACAAATTATAATGCATAATGTACAATAACAATTTTTAATAAGAATAACATACAAATAATATCACAATCATAGTACACCAATATACATAAGAATGCCATGGAATACTGGTTGAGAACCACAGGTTAACCAGACATAAAATAAATGAATTAAAATTATTTGCATACACTAACATTTATCAAGAATAACTATTTGTATGTACTCTTACGTATTAATTCAAATTAAACATCACTTAACAATGAAAAATAATTTAATAGGTAAGTAATAAATTCAAACTTAACTTGTGAAAATTTTTTAAATATAACTTTTAACATTACCTAACAATCAAAAAATAAAATTACCTATACACATAATAATATCACAGATTATACTTTTTTCCTGTGATAATATTATCATAAAACATTTAAAATAATTAAAGGTTTCTTTTTTAATTTTAAGGTTTTTTTTTTTTTATGTAATATGTAATATGTTTCATCTGTTCTACGTTTTCTAACTATAATAAAGTTTAACTAAATTTTTTTTTTTTAATAAAATTTGAATGATTTAAGTTATTATAAAGACATATTTTTAATTATCAAATGAGAAAAATCTTTAAATTCATGATAATACGAGTACGTAATAATTATAAAAAAAAACTTTAAAAAAATATTTATTTTTTTAATTAAAATATTTTAAATATCCCAGGTACAATTGAACATACAGAATATAAATCCATTGTTTCATAATAATACTTAAGGAAAAATCAAGTACAAAAATAATAAAAACGATGACAGAAATATTAACTATCATTTTTTTAAAAGTGCAAAAATATCAAAATTAAATTAAAAGCATTATGTAAAATCATTATTCAATACATACCATCTGATTAGAAGGCCATCCATTCTGATATGAACTCATGCCCATAGGAATACTTGGTGGTACTACAGCCGATTGAGGAGGAGGCAAAGGAGGGTGTTGTACAATATTTTCAGGAACAGGTGTCTTGTTAAGTCCAGTACAAGGTGTTATTATCCAAGAACCTGGTGGATTGACATGACTAGACCTCTGATTAGTTAGAAGCTGTTGATCAACTACCTTGGCAGGCCAATACTCTTCAAAATTAGTATCGGGTGGAAAATAGCTCTTAATGTCATCAAGGCTCGTCACAATACATGAATCGCTGGCAAACAATTCGTTTCTAATACCCTGGACCTTGCAACAAAATTTTAGGTAGGCAAGGTTCCAATTTTCTATCTTAATAGCCTGATGTCTAAGATTATCAGTTTCACCTTCAAAATAGAAAAGTGGGACATATTTTTTATCATCTTTAATGCAATATGGAACAACAGACTCAGAATTGATACGAATAAATCCACATTTTTCTCTGCGACCAGGAGTGAAATTGCTTAGTAATCTTTTATAACACACTTCTATGAACAAATAAAATTCATGTACGTCCTCCAAGCGGACAATACAATCTTTACCAGCAATAAATGGTTCTTTTCCATACGTTTGATCACTATGTTTAAGATTAATATCATTTAATAGTTTAGCTTCACTTTCAGTAACAAAGTGACTTTTCACTGATGTACATGTATAAATATCAGCATGTAAATAATGTAAATAATTGCTAAGCAACTGAGTTTCTGCCATCCGTACAGATACAAACTTGAGAATCTCGCCGGAGATAAAACGGAAAATGTATGGTACGAAATGATCTCCAATCTCATGCCATCCAAAATGACCTGCATGGCAAAATCAAAAGAGTTAAACAGGATCAAATTACATTTAATACATAAAATTAATTTTGTCCTTATTTACCTTTGATGCTTTCAGAATCCTCAGCATCTTTTGCTTTTTCTTGATTCAGTTTTTGTAAAGCATTAGGAGATGGTACTGCTATAGCATTTAAGGTGACGGGTCTTCCAGCTCTGTTTATGTAAACATTAGCTGATGTCGCCCCCTGTTGTCTCAATGAGGAAGCAGTTTTTTGAAAATTCTCTTTCATTTTAAGAGCCATAGCATTGATTTCAGGATCATCTTTTTCATTTTTAACACTGATTCCTATAAATAATTTTCATTTAAATTATTAATAAATAGATACCTAAAAAAATTTAATTTATATTGATACAATTATTAACAATACGCAGATAAAACACCAATTATGATAAAAGGCTATCAAGTCCTAACACCACTTTTTACTACCTACTTATATTATTCTAATATTATATTATATATTACAATTAGTATGAATTTTAAACCTCGACACATGAATCAAAATTTGTGTAAACACCAATAAAAAAATGGATACCTTAAATTATAAAAATTTTATTACAAACTTAAAATAATTGTGTATAATAAAATAAATCATCATGTGTTAAATTTGTACTTTTATAAATGTCTATTTGAATGATAATAATGTACAATAAGTACTGAAGTTATTTCAAGATATTGAGTCAAAATTATAATTCCTAAAAACTATGTACGGTGTTTACACTGATTACTTTAAAAAATAACCCCAGAACTCCACAAAAAAAAATTTCAAATTTACTATGAAATATAAATAAATATTATTATATGTGTGTGATTTTTGGTTTAATTTTGGTAGGCTTTTTTAATGATTTCAAAGACTTCAGTTTTTACAATACAGATATTACAACACTATACACTAGTAATATGTTGGTACTTTACAGAATAGGTACTTTACTTAATGATAAAAATATTAAATGAATAGAGTAATGGATAAATAAAACTATTTAATATTCTTATAGTGAATTTCTCATAGATACGCCGGTATCTACTCATAACTGGACCATTGTTTAACATAACAATATTTTCATTCTACAGATGGATTTTAAATAAAACATTTTTTTTATTATTAAGTTTATTTAATAGTATAACTTAATTAACTATGGGTGCTTTTGAAAGTGAGAAAAGTGAAGAAAAATTGGGTATCGAAAGATATAGGTAATGTGCAATTCATACAGAATACTCTTAATATTATACAGTAGAAATAATTTAACAATGTCAAACAATTATTTTTTGGTACTGACAACCACAGCAACCTAACCTCTAAATTACCATAGCATTTATTACAGATTAACTATAAAAAGGATCGGCGCTACTGCGATGAACGGAATAGAGATGGGCACTATCGAATGAAAACTATCGAACAACTCGATAATTTTCAAACTATCAATTTTTTTAAACTATCGACAATCGACTATCGAAACTATCGATTCATTGAGTAGATTTAAAACAATTCTATCTACTTATTAAAATCGATACTAACTATCGAATAACCTATTCTATCGATAAATACTCGATAATACCGTTGTTTTTTTTAACTTACTACCGAATGAAAAAAATCAACTATCGATGTATTTCTTTCAGTTCATAATCTTATAATCATTCAATTAAATAAATTATTGTTTTTTTAAATTATCAAGAGTTAAAACTAGTTGGTGCTACTATCAAATGAAAACATGATAGTTAATACTGTCTACTTATTCGAAAAATCACTCGATTGTTTTTTAACTATCGTTTGACAATCGATCGTCAAAACTAGTTGGTCCCGCCCATCAGTATAGTTAGGACCACAAAATGATCGCCCACCGAACGAACTACACCAAGCCGATTCGAGAAAACGTGTCGAGAATTCTCTGAAAGTTTGTCAGATACGCCCGAACTCGTCTCGTTCATATTTCTCACGAACGGCTTCGGCACGTTAGCGTTTACAGAGTTTTTTGTAATGTTCGATACGTTTAGAGGCGTAAACGACTTCTACCGTTGACTCGTTCTAAATCGGAAGGGGTATAATTTCTGATTTATGTTTTTTACTCGCGAGCTACTTCGCCTTTTTTCCGCTTCCGTTCATCCATTCCTTTATCAATTGGACACCAAGATTTAAAAGTTGCGTAATTTTCTTCAGCAGTTTTCAACGATAATAAACTTCTCGAATTCTCTATGTTTGCCTATGGGGCGTTTATGTTTGTGATAGGCTTCTTGGCGCTCGGCATTTAAAGACATGATTTAAGATTTCAAACGATTTTATTCATTAAGAGTTTAAAAAAATAATATGTAACTACCAATACTATGGTACAAACGGAATTCGAATAAGAGTATAAATACGATATTTATCGCGTAACGCAAAATCGGTAAACCAAATATTATTTATCTATTCATTACTGTTTGGTTGCCATGTCAACCATTAATGCAAAATATAGTACCTCCTGCAAAATCTTCTACAAAAAAAAATGTTTTATAAAGCCTAAAACATAATATTTATGTTAACGAACGCACTTAAAAATCATTTAAAAAAATAAAATACTGAGACCGATCCTTATGCAAGCGAAAACATAATTCATAAATGTATTAAAAAATAAAATAGTAAAATGAAAGTAATAACTAGCATTGATTATAAATATGTAGTTAAAATATAATATAAACAATAATAATAGATACTGAAATGCATAAAACACGAGTATTTAACTACACATACCTAATTTCAGCACGATATAGAGTAAATAATAAAAGTACGATACATATTATTTGATCAAATATGCAAGGTTTAATCAACTTGACCTGCATCTTCCGCATTCGGGTCATTTACTCGTGTTACGAGACATGAGGCGAAGTTGTAGAACAAAGTACTTGATATGTATTCACTATACATTGGTAGTACCATATCACACACATCGTGGTCATTAAATAAAATACATTAGATTTTTTACGGACGTCGCTGTTTACCGCAGAATAATTTGTTTAAGATAGAATTCGTAATAAATAATTATTAGATTTTTTGTTGAGTTGAATAGATAAATATTTTTTTTTTTTTAAATAATGTTTTATTATATTGCAATAATATAGCAAAATAATGTTAATTGACAATAATTATTATTACCGAATAAAATATATTTGAATAAAAAACCAAAATACAATAACTAGCTATAAAATACTTTATATAAATATCAATTACTCTTATATAAAGGTGCATCCAGCTCGGCATGACTTCGCGGCAATACGTGTCTTCTACAAGACGAGGCATTCGTTTTTCGATTTTTATCAAAATAAACATCATTTGGCAGTAAATCAGACTAAATTACTAATTAGTAAGTATCGAAATGTCAACAGAGGAGGATGCCATTTATGCGCTTGCACTATTGTATGCAGCATAAAAAATCATACAAAAACGCGAAAAAAAAGTGGGTTCGTCCAAGTTTAGAAAACAGAAAAGTTGTCAATGGATCACGGTTATTAAGAGATTTAAGAGAAGATAACCAATTAAATTTTGAATTACACGGTTCATTTTATAATATTTTAAGAATGTCCAGTTCAGATTTTGAAAACTTATTGTGCAAAATAGAGCCAATAATAAATGTTCTTATCTGGTCAGTGAGGCACGTAATCGGGTTTTCAAATTTAAATTAAATATAAATATTTTTCAATAAACCGGAAGTATTTTTAATTTTACATTATTATATTTTCATAATTTAATTACAAGTTAAGTATAGTAATTTAAATACAGGTACCTAAAATGAATACGTACGATTTAGATATTCAAATTTTTTATTATTTTATTATACCTATTATTATAAAAACAAATATTAATTGACTAAAAATAAGAAAAACAATTTTTAGGCACTAATGTCCATTTTACGCAAAGAGTAATAATCTATATTTTTTAATCATTAAAAACTTGATATTGAAGATTGTTGAAACATTATTCCCAACGAAATATTTTTTAAAACCAAAAATTATCAATACCAATTTTCTTCAAATTAAAATAAGCTTTCTATTGAGGATTATTTATTATGGTAATGAATTTCATCTCAGTAAAAAAAGTTCGTTCCTACATCAGTAACATAAAAAAAAAAAAAAAATATTGATGCCACGAGGGTTTGCCGAAAATACGTCAACACAGGCGTGGCATAACCTAACCATAGCATAACCGATTGGCACAAGCTGCACGGCTATCTTTTGATGTAGACCGCTTACTAGGCCGATCGGAAATTTTTCCGCGCGGCATTCAAAAAATCAGAAAACAAATTTGTGACGTCATATTCATGCCACACTGTCATGCCGAGCTACTCCGTCTGGACGCACCTTAATAAATGGAAATACAAGGTACAAATATTAATTTCAGTAAAATAATTTATTTCAGTAAAGTTTTAGATAAGAATTATGATTTTCTAAACGGCCATAATCAAAATATCCGATTTAAACAAGATAGTTATACAATATCGCTGAAACATTTTTCCGACAATAAGCTGGTTACACACTATGCGTTTTTAGACGCTAGCGTACGCGTTGTAAAAACGCGGCATTCAAAACGCTCGCGTCAGGTTAGGTTATTTTAGATATTGCCGCGTACAAAACGCTCAAAATTAAACCAGCGCGTTCGGACGCGCGATTTTCCCCTAGTGTGAACATGGCCATATGTGTTGATGTCTGTTTGATTATTGCCGTTCGAACGCCGCGTCTAAAACGCTCTAAAACGCTGCGTCGAAAACGCGTAGTGTGTAACCACCTTTATTGATAAAATGTAAATAATATTGTACACAGCAAAATTATTATAAAATAATTATTCTGCATAAAAAAATTGATTAGCCAGTTTACTTAAAAATTAAATAGTTATGATTGCTATGGTCAACATATTATTAAATGGCGGTTAACACTTAATACATTTTACTGATAACTTTTTATTTCGTTTTATAATGTAATTTTTTAGATTCTGAGTGACGCAAAGAATGTTAAGTTTTACAATAACGTATTTTTTTTTCTGGAGACACTTTTGAAGCAGTAAACGTTGCCAAACATTTTCAGACTTAAACTCTTTAAATCAGAAATCGAACGGGATCTCTGAGGATTCATTTTTCTTTTTAATTAATAATTTTTCCAGACGAGAAGAAAAACTGCCGAAATACCGAGTAAAACCGGTAAAATTTGTCATAATCATAAACAACACTTTTTCTACATCAATTTTAGTTGTTTAGTCAAAACTCGGATAGTAATGTTACTAAAAACTTGACATTTCAAGTATAATGTAGTATAATTCAAGTACTAATGATATATTGATACATATTTTATGAAAGTTAAAAAAAAATGACAACATTGAGGCTATTATAGAATTGTGAAATTACCTTATTTATAAAAGTTTATCTGTATTAAAATGTTTAATATTTGACAAAAAACTTTGAAAATTCAATATGATTATTCTCATACACTTAAGACACAATACTGAAAAGATTTCAGAAATCGTAAGTCAGAATTTTTTTATAAGTTTTTAAGTAAATATTACTATACCATTTTCATGGAATCGACTATAATCACATACATTTTCAACTTTAAAAAAGCCGATAAGATAATGGTGGTGGAAGTTCGTCCTTCGTCGCTCCGCTCCTCGGACAAGATTATGGTGATGAGTAGAGATACAGGAGTTGGGTGGGATACACGAGATGTATTGATAGATTAGGCATTATAGGATAGATTAGGACATTATTTTATATTATAAAAAAAAAAAACGATTCTAAACGAAGATGAATTGTCAGTGAATAATATGTTTATAGTAAATCGTAATTTAACGCCTGAAATTGAAATTTTAATACAATTTAATTAATTAATAACAATGAATTACCCTCGTATTTTTTACAATTATGGTAAGCCGAACTTATGGCCAACCTTGTATTAAAATTTCAATTGTTAGCTTCTAATAAAAATTTATTATGAATTTTTACCTACAAAATACATAGCAAATATACATGATTTTGACGAATTTTGTCAATATTAGCACTTATAAACGCTTATAAAAAAATTTTGTGCCTATGTATTTTTATAATTTTTGAATGGG
Organism: Therioaphis trifolii; assembly: GCA_027580255.1. Classification (NCBI taxonomy): domain Eukaryota; kingdom Metazoa; phylum Arthropoda; class Insecta; order Hemiptera; family Aphididae; genus Therioaphis; species Therioaphis trifolii. The sequence continues at coordinate 85,966,715 of CM050404.1, forward strand.
AGTTAGAACAACTTATGTGGACCCTTCTATTAAATTTTCAAGTATTTCGTCCGAGCTACATTTTTTTTATCAACATTTATAAAAAAAAAAATTTAAAAAATCGAATATTTCAAATGCCTATAAATTGATTAAAAATGAGTGAAATCTTTTGAAAATAAAATTATATAAAGAAAATGCCAATATAAACAACTGATAAAATTTTCAAGTTTCTACAACTTATACTTTTTGAAAAAAAAACAAATAGCAAAAATCGTTTGAGGCTAAACCGTTGTTTAACGTGTTTTTGTAAAAATTTAAATTTCAAACACTCATAAAATTTTTTTGTCTGAATCCGGTAGAGTTTTTTTTGCAGATAATTGAAGAAAAACTAATGAAAAACCTTGTACCAAATTTTCAAAACTTAGTTATAAAAGAAAAAAATTTTACGATTTTTCAACAACAAAATTATTTGCAAATTTTCGCAATTTTTACATATTTCGTATAAATTGGAACTTTGAGCACTTATAAAAAAAAATTGTGACTTACGATTTTGGATTTTTTTTTATCAGTTATGGAACAACTTATAAGAAACCTTGTATTAAATTTTCAAGATTTTCTGGCAAAAAAAAAAAATTTTATCGTTATTTTAAAAAAAAATACTTAAAAAAATTGAAAATTTCAATTGTCTATAATTAGCTCAATAAAAGTCAAAATACTTTGAAAATTTAACGGTGTATAGAGAACGCTAATCTAAACATTTGGTGAAAATTTCAAGTATTTACATCGATTAGTTTTTGAGTTATAGCAAAATAAAAAATTTGATTTTGTCGAAAACTGGTTTTGCGTAAAATATACCGTTTTTCCCTCATTTTTTAAGGGTTTTTCCCGACGCGTTAAAAAAATATTGAAAATTTTTAACTTTTGACCCCCCAAAGTACCAACTAGATTCAATTTCCTTTCAGAAAAGTTGCTATATAAGGCAATCGAAGCATTTTTACTGCCCCAAATCGTGTCGACAGACACAAAAAAAAAAAAAAAAAAAAAAAAAACACATCATTGTAAAATCAATACATTATTCACTCCGTTCAGAATCTAAAATTTGGCCAATCTAATCATTATGAAAATTTTGTTACAGATAAAACAACATCTATTGGTGAAAAAGAATTTCTCATTTGTCAAATAAGACAACTTTAAACAGGTTTGATAAAAAAAAAAAAAAAAAAAAAATACTAACTAAAAACGGTTAAATATATAAACGGTATATTTTTAAATTGAAGCTTTTCTCAGAATCATTTAACTATTTTAACTCAAAAAATTATCCATAATTTCTTTAAAATTCTATACATCCATCCCCATTATCTTGTCCGAGGAGCGGAGAATAACCCATGATGCGAAGTACGTCCATTTTATTTATAAATTCTTTGTTAGTTTTCTACTGTTTTCCACATAATTTTTATTTTTTATCAGGTACAACTGGCAGAATTCATTTCGAAATATCCACAATTTGTCGCGTGCGGACTATTAAAGTTCATAATACTTTTCAAATGCAGAGTAACGGCCCACACGTTATTTCGAAGATTCGGAGATATGACTCATCCAAAATCGAGTCCAAAATATAACATTACGAATACATAAATATAGTACATATTGTATGGATTTAAACGAGAAAATCGAATCGAGATAATGAAGTTTTCATAAATTCATAACATCAGTGTATATACATGATGATATATAAGGATTATTTGATAAAATATGTAGATAGCATCATATATATCATCATAGATATCAACTAGGAACTAGTCTTGGGAAGAATTCGAATTTGCCGAAGTTCGAAAATCCGAATTCTCGCAATTCGAAGTCCGAAATCTGGATTTCGAATTATAAAATCAGGATTTTGTTCGAAATACAAATTTCAAAATATTAAATTAGTATTGTTTTTATATATTACATACAATAATGCTTTGATAACTACGTATGTTTTGCGATAGATTAATGCATTTTATATATTTATACAATTCAAAAAATAGAGCACTACATATCATTACATTAATGACATGTAGGCTTTACAATTTAAACTAAATTTAAAAACAATTATAGGTAGTAGGTATAAGTATTAAAAGAAATAAGTAACAACATTCATAACATTTTTATATCATAGGACATGCTAAAATTATTTCATACAATTTTAAAATTAGAATTATTTTCTATATTTAAAATAGAAAAGTTCGAAAGGGGATTGGTTAATAAGTTTTTGTTTTACAATACTGAAATCATCAACCCCAAAATTCGGTTTTTTAAATCCAAAAAATTCTGATTTTAGATTTTGCAAAACCGTAAATCCAAATTTTTGGTTCCAAAATCCGAAATCTAGATTTTTGGATGATCCGGATCAATGTCACGTCACAGCTAAGAACATTATTAACCGTGTTCTTTTATTTAAATAAAATACACATTTTCAAAAAAAAAAAAAAATGTAATAATAATATCATACATTAATTTATTATTATACTGTGCATCATGTTAACAAATCGAACACCATTTATAAAGCTTTCCCAATTACGGTTAAAACAAGAAAAAATAATCCAGTCCGTTCAAACGCATCTCGTACGTATAATATTTTGTTCGACAGTCCGTCCGAATAAAAATGAATGTGAATCAATTCGACAGAATAATAATAATCATCGACACCGGCAGATTATTACGTTAAAACGTTAACCTAACCTAACCTAACGTTGCATTACACTGTTTTGTTACGTACATACAGTACTCGTGTGCACGAGGCTCTTTAGGTAGCAACTCGTCACGTACAGTCGTTGCCAGATAAATTGAGACGGCGGCGGCGGCGCTTTTCATTAAGTGTAGCCCAAACTAGTCGCTGGCAGTGTGGTGCAAAGGTCCCACAGTTAGCTACGACGCGCGCAGTCACCAGTTCGAACCCGGCTCAGTGCAAAAAATATATAGATTTTATTATTTTATCATATTATTATAAATATTATGTATTATTATTACATTAATTATATTATTTTACAATTTCTACTTATTGTTCTAAAATAAAAGATTATTATCGGCATATTTGATCTTAAATTAATATCGTAAAATATTTTTTGTAACAATAGTTGGTTTATTGATGTATTTTCGGTAATAATATTGAAATACGGAGAACCACTGGTTTTCCGTTATCGCGCCGCCGCCGCCGTCTCAATTTATCTGGCAACGACTGTACACGCCATCGATTGCAGTCGGAAACGACTGTAAAAGGGGGGGGGAGTGAATGGCGACGACGGTTTAACGCGGGAAAATTACACCGCATCACCGACTAACCAAAGAACACTTGATTTTTAATATTTCTTAGAAAAAAAAAAAAAATGACGTCGAAGATGCGCATGATAAGCGGTATGGAGGTGCCGCGACTGAAGGATAGCGACACCGCCGCCGTGCAAACACAGCGCCACACACGCACGCACGCGGACGCGTGGTACACACGAACACGGTGAAGCACAAAAAGGCTGGGACAATAATAATATTACGATGAAAACCGTACGGAAGGTTAGGTACCGATATCACGCTGAGGAATCACAAATAGAAAAGATCTTTATTATTTACGGCAGAAATGGAAGGCCAATAATAATATAATATCGTTAGTACAATAATTCGACACCTCCGACGAAAAAAGGTCGTAACTCCATTTTTGACGTTTTTGAGTTACGACTGCATTCTGATAGAATATTTCTTTCTTTATCGACCAAGAAAACAGTCGTATCTCTAGCTATTCAAAAGACATTTTAAACTAATATTTTTAGAATTTCCCTAAATTACGGTTTCGGACGAATAAAGTCTTATTTTACGTTATCTTGAGTAACCAAACCTAACGACCTTTTTGAAATATTATTTACCGCCGAAGGAGGTCGTAAGAATCTAAAAATAAACCAATGTCTCTGACTATATTGTTAATAATTATTGTAATATTATAACTAGCTGCCCGGTGGGAATGTGGGATACAGGTGAATCGTAGAGTATTTTAACTGTAAAGTATTTAAATGCAAGATTCGTTCTAAAAAAGACCCAAGTGACTATGGAGACTTAAAAAAAATTGTATACAATAATTTAAGAAAATCACTTGGTTTATGAGATACTGGTGGTTGCAGATAGACTGAGGGGCTGTAATGTGATCAATTTATATTGATAATACCGCGCGGATTCGTGGGAGATGACGCCTATGGCGGCAAATGGCGTTCGCTGTCTAGCAGACACTCATCACTCTATGAATTTATCTGTTTGAAACTTGTGTTTGTTAGAAAATGTAATATTTATGTAGATGGTAATAATAAGTTCTTTTAAATATGACTCATCACCTAGGCTAATATTCGTATGCGATAAAAAATTTATTTACCAAAATATGCATTTGATTTTTATAAGATACACACAAAAACGTAGTTACAAAAAAAATAATAATAGAAATCAGTGATTGGCTAAATACGATACAATAAAAATCAACGAATTATTTATTTATTTATTAAAGCTCATCGCCTGGGCTAAGATTTGTATGCAATAAAAATTGTATATATTATGCATTTTATTAACCAAAATATGCAAAAACGTGTATTTTAATTTTCATAATGTGTTAAATGCTGGTTTTTTAGTTCAATTATGACTTGAGATAAAAACAAATATTACTTTTAATATACGCTAGATCAAAAATTAAAATTCTACAACAAATTGTCGTAATTTAGCACTTTTATTTTTGACTTTCGGTATTTTTAAAATTACAATCACAATAATTTTACTAAAATTACACTAGAAAAGTCTAATATATGATGAAGCACTTACGTGCAGCGTTATCACGGGAGACGATAAACGAAAGAAAAAAAGCAGCAATATAGTAACCGCCACCCGGTATCGAAACCGGTGTACACCGTAATGCATTGATTACTATTAATTCCTACCTAACGCCTAAACCTACCTAACCACCTACTCGAATTGGAGAAAACTCGAGCTGTTAAACGGTTCGTGATACGACGACGCGTACTATTATCAGTACGAGGAAACAAATTGAGAGAGCGGACGACGGGAAAGGTAAGAAAGTCGGTAGGCGAGGGGGGAAAAACCGCGGAGAATTTGGACGAACGCGATTGGAGCCACCCAAAAAGGTCTTATGTTGAGATACGACTTTATACTATTGGTCGTATCTCAAAAATAAGCTAGTAATTATGATTTTAAAAAAAAATTGAAAAACCATAATATATGGTTACCTGCATGCTAGAAGTATAGCTATTAAAAAAAAAAACCAATGAAAACCCGAATAAGAATATAATTTAGAAAACTTATTATGGTCATCCTGAAAAGTTGATAAAATTGAGTTACGTCCCTCTTCGTTGGAGGTGTCGATATTATATCAATAGCTTTTGCTAGCATATGATAAATTATTTTTGAATGGCGATAAGTTATAATTATTTATTTAATGATTTGACGTAACACTGTATAAAAAAAATTGGAATATTTTAGATTCTGAGCTAAGCGAAGGATCAGAGGAAGGATCTATTTGTTTTACAATGATGTTTTTTTTTTTTTTCTTATAACACTTTTCCGGGTAGTTAGAGTGGTCCAAGTTTTATCCAGCAACTCTATCGATCGGAAATTGCTTGAAGATAGTACTTAAAACAGGTCATTTTTCTCTAAATAATTTTTCCAACGGCGAGGAAAAACTTCCGAAAAACCTAGTACGCCTAGTAATGACAGAACAATTAACGGTAAACGATATTTTCTCTAAATCGATTTTAGTTTGGTATTTAGTCATAACTAAGAAATAATGTAGGTAGAAACTTGAAATCTTAACCACATATTTCTATATATTATAAGCGTAACTCAGAATCGTTAAACTAAAGAAATGATCTATTATTTCTTTAAAATTCAATACACCCATCCCTAGTCCGAGGAACGAGAATACCTCACATGGTGCGAAGTACATCTTTTTTTATTTGTTTATCAATGATAATACATATAAACGATGTAATTAACTTCATTAGCAATAATTAGAAACAGATGAAAATCATGATGCGTGTTTTGCTTCAAACTCTAATGAACTTTTTAAATGTTTGGTGAATATAATTCAGGACAGGGTCAATTATTCAGTATTATGGTAATCGACAACACGATATGATTAAAATAGTAATTTAATAATAGAATTAACAAAATTTTTACATCGTTTTCGTATATAGAAACGCTGTCTACAGATATACAATTTTAATCGAACGACGAAGACGTAAGATGTTAAAATTACATCCCCTCTTCAAATGCCCAGACTAGTCAAAGGCGAAAAAACATAACGGAAAACGCATAAACGTAAAACATATTATTGTGTTGTCAAAACATTAGAGTAAGACAATAAATTACTTTTCGACCATCCAATCAAATAGTGGCAATGACATCGAAATAATCGAAGTGGTGATGGATATTCGACGCATAACGTTACCAAAAGATATCAATTTTTACCAACAATCCATCGATAATGAAAATCAGAAATTGATTAGTCGGACGTCCAAGAAGAAATAGGAACGTGTTAACAACAATACAAGTAACACAAGAAGTAGTACCATTAAATCCGTCGTCGTTAACCGTAATATTTGGAAAGTAGGTAATAACTCGAGAACACCACGGAATCAAAAAACGTTTTACGACAGTGCTCCGGCCTCCTAGATTTAAATTCAAAATCTTAACGAAGCGTCCATCGTTCGTAAATCAAATAGAAATTGTACAATATTGGTTCTCGAAACTCATTGTTTCAGGTGTCGTACGAGACATTGAACCGATTTGTTTTGATTCCTGTAACATCGCCGACCACCAGTCAGCCCACGTAAACACGAGCGAAGCAAAACACACGTCGAGATGGTACCCAGTCATAAATGTGATAATATAACACGATCCGGTTTGATAACGAAGAACGACAGACGGAAAAACGTGCGCGCACTTACGAGTACGTCATATTTATATTGTTTTTATCACAATAATCGCGGATGCACGTGCGCACACGTACTAAACACGGCGTAAATCGTTGCGGCGGCGACATGTGCAGTCGTCCGAGTGCAACGGCCGCCGACGGTGACGCGACGGACTACTACGAATGAACGCAAACGGAAACAAGTTGAAAGAATCGAAAAAATTTACCTTCGTTGGCGGGCACGCTCACGACTGCGGCCATGGTGGAAAAGTCCGTTCTGGACGCGACGAGCTGGTGCGGGAAAAGCGACGACGGGTGAACAGTCGACTACCACGACGACGAACTTCGGGCGGTCGTCATTTAAAAAACAAACGTCGAACCGAAAACGCGACCGAGTACGGCGATAAGAGAGAAACGAACGGAAAATAAACCGTGGTCCAGAAAAACGCCGGTAGACGACGTCGTCGTCGAGGTACGTAGCGTGACGTGTGTTCGCGTCGGCCGCAGTGGAGAGAGGAAATGGCGGAGAGAGACGGTCATATGCGGACAACGGCGCGCCGGGCGGCGGACGCGAAACGATGGTGGGCGGCGGTGATGATGGAGCGATGAAGTTCCGATGGTGGCGCAGGAGTGGCGAGAAAAAAAAAACTATTAGACGATCGCTAGTGCCGCTGCTGTCGGAACGAATGTGTGTTCACGGCCGGTGTCAAACGCACGCCACGACGGCAGATCCTGGACGCGTGGTGGGAGACGGGGTAGCGGGACGGAGGCGCACGCACACGCGCGTACCGTTTACGAGGCGTTTACGCGGCGACGAGCGCACGTGTGCGTGTGCGGCCAGCCGATCGTGGCGCGCTCACGCGTCAGCGAGATGCTCTCACTGCTCAGCCGTCGCTCTCATGCTAGCGTGGTGTGCGGTGCGGGGCGTAGTGCGTGCGTGCGTGCGTTGGCTCACGCGATGTGAAATCGGCCGAACAAAGCGGAAACCAGTCGGCGTAGCCTCTATTCGAGGTACGTTGCGAGACCGTACCACCCACCCGTCTCCGTCCACCGCTCGACACTTGCGCCGCGGCGGCGGCCCAGCGGACCAATGGCGTTCGCCCGTCGCCTATTAACATGTAAAACCCATTTAATCGACGACCCCGCCGGGCTGGTACCCGGATAGAGGTTGCCGACGTGCTGAGCACGCACGGTTTTCTCTACTAGATTTCCGAAAATGTTTTTTTTTTTTTTTTACGACCTCCGAGAAATAGAGAGTGGGGTGAGAGAGCTTGGTACGACGATAATAATAATAATAATAATAATAATAATATAACTGCACGCGTGCGCTCTGCCTCTATAGTACCAACTACCAAGGCAGACCCCGCCGCCCTTCTGCTCGACAACCGTAGCGTCTCGGCTAGATTAGAACTCCTCGGGCCGATCCGTCGTCGCTCCATTCTCGTACAATATCATTATGACTATCGTTCGTTGTAACGGCGTCGAAGCAATGATCAATCGATCGATCGATCCGAATCGGATTATCGCGTTGTATTCAATCATTGCTGTTGCTATGGTTTTCAATTGAATTACGTGTGTTCTCATTAACTCGACGCTCCACCGCCGCCGCCGCCACCGCTTTCTCACTCACCCAATTTATTACCCAACCGGGCCCCCGCCGCTTTCTCGCGCACACCCATCGCGGCTGCCGTGACGACGGCGGAGGTCATACGCGCTCACCCATTTTTACCCACATCACACGATTACTATTATAATTTACTATTACTATTATAATTTCCACTTCACGGAAACCGTTGCACGATCAGTTGTGCCACCGCCGCCACGTTATTTTTATTCTCATCGACTCGGCGTAAAACGAAAACGAGCGAGAACCGTGTGCCGCTCGTTTTTAATTGGATCGCTGTTGGTAAACGACGAAATAATTCGCGCGCTGCGCTCGAATGCAAATATAATGGTTTTACGATTTCTTTTTTTCGACCCGTAACTCGGAATTGATTTTACGCGAGAACACGATCATTATTATTATTATTATCTTTATCATTATTATTATTATTGTCAACATCGTACCGCGATGTAACGTCACCATCTACTAATCCAGTGTTTCCCAATCTTTTTGCAATGGCGACCCATAAATTTAATTTCTATTAGGTACGCAACCTAATCCATTTTATCATTGAGTTTTTTATAAAATACAATACGAATACAATATACTGAATAATAATAACTTAATTAATAAATAAATTATAAAAAATACAAGAAATTAGTATAATAGAAAATTTAGTGTGAATTTTGATTTTGGACACTGTTGCATAAAATTTCCCACTGCGGTACAATTTCAGTAGTCTCGTTGCTCAACTGCATATTATGGATTATGGACAAACGACCGAGATCGATCGCATCGACTAGTCATCGACTAAGTCATTAGCACCTTTACTGATAAGATAAAAATTGATAAAAATTCCATAATCGTAATAACTTTACGTCATTTATTCTACAATACTAGTTATTTATACTATTTATCAATTTAAGACTAAAATAACTGTAATCGTAACCGCGAGTCGCGACCCATCAAAAAAATTTCGCGACCCATGGGTTTGGGAAACGCTGTACTAATCTATACTTATAAAATCCAAATACCACTGACTGACTGATCGCTGTATCTCAAAAACTACGCAACGTACGGACTTAAAATTTGGAATAGAGGTTCTCGTATTTTCACCGTGCAAAAAGAAAGGATTTTCGAAAATGTTGCGTTTTAGTGGAGTAATTAACAATTATAATTATTCACCGCCAATACGTATTATGCGGCACGGCGGCCCGCGGGTTTCCAGCTACCAGCAACCTATCCTTTTTGTTCGCCGTCGTCAGCTGGTAAGTGAGATGATGGTGGTACAAGTTCGTCCTTCGTCCCTTCGGTCCTCGGACAAGATATTGGTGATGAACGTATTAAGTTTTAAAGAAATTATGACTCATTTCTTTAGTATAAAACGATTCTGAGCAAAGCTTCAGTGTAATATAATATATTATTATTTAAATACTGTTTACGTATTTTACGGTTATTTGTATAATATTTGGTGAGTTTTTTTGTAATTAAACCCTCATAAAATATTCAATTAGATATAACTCATTTAAACTTCAATTGTTATAACAATTATAACTCATTAGAAATAAACTTAAAATAAATCAGACAATATCGAAAAAAATCGTATAATAATTTATTAAAGTGTGTATAAAAAAAAATCCTGACTAACGATTTTTGAACTTTTGTTAGGATAATTAGGTAGGTATATGAGTAAGGTCATATTAAATTTTCAGAACTTTTTGTCAAATATTTAAAATTATATTACATAAAAACTTTCAAACAATTTGGTAAATTAAAAGTTCTATATTTAAGTCAAAAGTGCTATAATTGTTCTGAAAATGTTGTCCAATATAAAAAAGTATGTATTTGATATTGGATAAAATTTTCAAGTTTCTAGCTTCTATACTTTTCGATTTATGACTAAATACCTAAAATCTGAACAGTGAAAATCTCGTTTACGGCGGATTTTTACCGATTTTACCGTTTTTACTCAGTTTTTCGATCGTTATTCTTGATTACTGGAAAAACTATGGAGATTTTGGAAAAATGACCTCTCTAAAGTACCATCTCAGTTCAATTTCGAATCTAAAAAGTTGCTGGACGAAACTTTTGGACAAGGATTTCTATACGAAAAAGTGTTTACAGAAAAAAAAAATAAAAAAAAATAAATAAAAAATAAAAATAAACATCATTGTAAAACCATAAGATCCTTCGCTTCACTCAGAATCTAAAAAAAGCTGGTAAGTGAGATGATGGTGGTACAAGTTCGTCCTTCGTCCCTTCGGTCCTCGGACAAGATATTGGTGATGAATGTATTAAGTTTTAAAGAAATGATGACTCATTTCTTTAGTATAAAACGATTCTGAGCAAAGCTTCAGTGTAATATAATATATTATTATTTAAATACTGTTTACGTATTTCACGGTTATTTGTATAATTTTTGGTGAGTTACAATAATTTATTAAAGTGTGTATAAAAAAAAATCCTGACTAACGATTTTCAAATGTTTGTTATGATAATTAGGTAGGTATTTGAGTAAGGTCATATTAAATTTTCAGAACTTTTTGTCAAATATTTAAAATTATATTACATAAAAACTTTCAAACAATTTGGTAAATTAAAAGTTCTATATTTAAGTCAAAAGTGCTATAATTGTTCTGAAAATGTTGTCCAATATAAAAAAGTATGTATTTGATATTGGATAAAATTTTCAAGTTTCTAGCTTCAATACTTTTCGATTTATGACTAAATACCTAAAATCTGAACAGTGAAAATCTCGTTTACGGCGGATTTTTACCGATTGGCGATTTTACCGTTTTTACTCAGTTTTTTGATCGTTATTTTTGATTACTGGAAAAACTATGGAGATTTTGGAAAAATGACCTCTCTAAAGTACCATCTCAGTTCAATTTCGAATCTAATAAGTTGCTGGACGAAACTTTTGGACAAGGATTTCTATACGAAAAAGTGTTTACAGAAAAAAAATAAAAAAATAAAAAAATAAACATCATTGTCAAACCATAAGATCCTTCGCTTCACTCAGAATCTAAAAAACAAAAATACACACGGGCGAAGCCGGGAAATTCAGCTAGTCCGTCACTATAGTTACGTAGATGTCGATCGACATCTATGCGATCACACGGACACGGGGGAATCTGGTTATGCTACGCTGCAGCAAGCATCGCCGTGTTACACGGCCATTTACATGTGTGTCCCGACCTTTACCTAACCTTACAGTTTACACGGTTTGTGCGGTCGCCGGGCAATGGCGTACAATTATTATTACGGTATTTACCGAGACTCATGTGCGCCCGTGAACTACGGTCGTTGAGCAGTGAATTTATTACGGTTACCCGTTCATCACTGGTACAACACCAGTTTTTATGACGTAAACATTTCGATCCCGGATTCGGTTTCCTTCAGTTTTTTTTTATTTTCATAATACTCGTGTACAGTAATATAGCTTTAAATAACAATATCCTAGCACTCTCGTCGCTAAAACACGAAATTATTACTGTTACGTTATTACTGTGAGTGAAAATATTATGAAAACGTGAAACGGTAAAAACGAATGTTGTTTCGGAAATTTCGTCTTCATTTAATTATCGTTTGTATACACATGAAAAAAAATCTTCCCGGCAAAACCCTGAATTCGGTTTAAATTAGAATTTACTGATAAAACATGTTTTTACTATAATTATTATCATAAACTCATAAATAATAACTACTGCTATTTATTAGGTTATTTTAAACCTGTACTGGATTTACCCGAATTTATTTTACTGACGGATATTTTTCACTGATTATTTTTACTATAACTTATTGAAACATACAACATAATAGTCCAATTTTATGACATTTTAAGTTGCATAATATTTTATTCTTAGTTACACTGAAATAAAGTTCACTTATCTAATTTAAATTATCTTTTATCATTTCATAGTGAATACAAGATAAGTTTTAAAATATATAAAATATTTATTTACAATCAAAATATAATTTGATGTCATCGAAATGTTAAAATACTAAATAAAAATAGTATATTGAAATATATTTAAAAATTATCCTCGGTTACGGAATTTTGAACATTTTTTAAAACAACTATAATTTACTAAACTATAACTATTAAACTATAATATAGATATTATCTATGACTTGTAAATTATAAGTGAAATACTTAAATAAGATACCTAAAATGACAATGCCTTGAGACGAAAATTAAATACAACGAAATTCAAAATGCCATTACAGTGAACCATATTTTAAATAAGAGATCATAAAATGCTCTCATTCAGTCCTCGAACAAGATAATGGTGACAGCCGACGGGTGTACTAAATTTTAAAGAAACAATGGATTTCTTTTTGTAAAACGATTCTGAGCAAAACTCCAGCGTAATAATGTATTTATATTGGCTCATTTTGCTTTCGATTTTTTACGTTCGCTTTTTTGTGTTTGCTTTTATGCTTTCATTCTGTTGAAATGGAATCATACCATGTGTAATGTAAATTATTATTTTACGTGAGCATATTAATGACAAAATACGAGCATGGAAGTACATTAATTACATAAACAACGCAACAACTACATATTCTAATGCCATATTGTCATCAATTCACGATGTAAATATACTCATTTATTAAAAAGCTTACAAGTAAAACATACCCAACAAAATGGTGAAAATAATATTATTCAAGTGTAATTTTATTTACATATTACCTTACCCATGTTTTATATTTAATGTTACAGTTTAAAGGTTTAGACGCATATTGAATCAATTTATCAAGTTCGTTCTACGTCCTTTTGGTCTTTAGACAAGATAGCAGTGATTGCTGTAAGACATTTTAATTAACTAAAAATTACTTATTTAGTAAACAGATCCTGAGCAAAGTATTAGTTTAATATATACTTGTTTATTAAGATAGAGTGCTTCTAAAGCCGCCTATACACGATGAATAATATTGATCAATATTTGATATTGACAATAATATTGATCGTGTATGGGCTATATTGAAGGATTGATCAATATATTGAACAAATTAAAAATTTTTGATTTATATAGACGTACTGTCAATAATATTGTTTAATCATCATTTATCAACGGAATGATCAAAGTTAAAAGTTCATTAAAACATGCCTCATCCATTCTTAAAAAATTTCTGGTTGGTTTAATTGTAACTCAATTAAAAGATTTTCACAATTAAAGTGATTTCTTTTTTTGGGCGGGACCATTTTCCTCCAAAAACGAGATACCGTTTTCCTCCACTGTCCATTTTCCGCCAAAAACAAAAAAGGTTGGTTTCCATTTTCCTCCACATTATTTTTGACTAAAATAATGTCTATTTTCCTCCAAATTTTAGTCAGTGTTGTAGTGTTGCGTTTCGTATTATAAAAATAGAGTACGGTTAGGATCACATTTTGCGCGTATCTGTTGATTAAATTCTGGTCGCGTTCTTATCGGCTAAGGAAAAATGCTATTCCAAGTGTCCGACAGCACACGCAGTTTATAACAGTCGATTGTAACTTTAATTAAGCCTAATAAAAATACGTAAAAATACAACATATTACGGTCATATACGTATATACATTTTACTTTTGCCTATAGTGTGCCTATAGTGTGTTTTAAAGTTTAGCAAATTTTAATTTTTAATATGTCTGAAAAAGCGACGTTTATTGAAAGTTCTTGAGGAAAACCTTTGATAATTCGTGATAGTTATACATATTTCTTAGCATATAAGTCAACATCTGAATTATTTTACATATTATATTATTAACTAATTTATTGTTATTCTTCTGTTATTATTTATTCTGATAACGAATAACGATTTTATTATTTTATTTATTGGAGGAAAATGGAAAGTGGAGGAAAATTGTCAAAATTATTTTTTTTTTTTTTGGAAGAAAATGGACAGTGGAGGAAAACGGTATCTCGTTTTTGGAGGAAAATGGCTACGGCCCTTTTTTTCAACCACTCTTTGGCCCAACATTTTTGTTTTATTTTTATTGGTAAGAGAAACAGCTAGAGCAAGAGCTATTAGAGAATTATTAGACATAATAATTTTTAGTGGAAATTGTTAAAATTAAATGAAATAATGATAAATTGATAACAATAAAATTATAAAATAATAATGAAAATTTCATTTAAAATATATAAATTGTTGTTGAACGAATTGACAAATATGGTGAATAGATAATGATATATTGATCAATAATATTGATACGTTGGTGGTCGTTGACAATGTTCGTTAATATTTTGTCAATAATATTGATCAATATTATTGATCATGTATGGGCCGCTTAACCTTGAACTTTGTACATCATATTATTATAGCATAGTATCGGATATGCAACGGTAATAGATATTCGTCAATCAGTCGTGTCGAATAATTCGTGAACACACAATATTTCCTTTTAAATAACTTTACCGTGTAAATCAACATTAGAAAAAGAAAATTTTTTACTGGAGCAGACAAATAAATATATAAATAAATAAATTTGCAGATCAGATTTTTTTAAATCTGTATCATTTAAATTTTTACCAGCCAGTATATAATTATTAACATTATTTTATTAGGTATACATGACTATTATTATTTAAAAAAAAATTATTTAATACTATTTAAAAAAATTATTTTACTCTACACGACTATTATTATTAAAAAAAAAAATTATTATTAAAAACAATGAAAGCAAGCACACATTTTTGGGAGACTACACAGCCAACCTCCACGTGGTGTCTCCTGGGTAAGGCTAATAGGCTGAAGGGACTCAACTCGAATAACCTAATAATATTGGTCGGACTCAACTCCGATAACCAAAAAATATTTGCGGGGCTCAATTCAATATTTGGGACTCAATTCAACGTCAGCCGACTCAACATTCTAGTAAAACTTGTAAACAGATTGATTTATACATTTAACACTATAATACAACCGATGAAGAATTTAAAATTTACGGATAAATAATAATACAAATATGCAAATTTCTAAGTGAATTAATATCTGGTCAGAGCAATGGCATCATAATATGGATCAAGGCGAAAATGTCCAGGTATCGGTGTTATCTATGATACATTTAGATTTTTAACACATTAGTCTATATAAATTATATACTGAACCAAATCCATAATCTTTTCACAAATCTATGTAAAATATCATAAATTAACATAATTACATCAAATTCTGATGGAAAAATTACCTTAAGTAAAAATATAACACGACATAATGATAAAATATATTGATATAATATAATAATAGGATATTACAATAATAATAATAATTAATAATTCAATTTTTATATTAATTTTAAAATGATAGCTTTTGTATTATTGTATAATAATGTGATAATAATTTATATAATATAATTTAATTAATATGAATAAATAATAATAACTTAAAAACAATAGAAAATCTATTAAGCCTCGTTCACACGGTGACACTACAGCGTGACACTTAGGCCACGTGTACATTGGCGAGCGGCGAGCGGCGCGTTGGAAAAAAAATTTAAACCCATATAATTTAAATCAGAGTGTGTACATTGATTACTAGCGACGAGCGGCAGCGGCGCGACGCGTCGCAAATCAAACATGTTTGAATTTTGCCGCTCGCCGCTCATGCGAAATATTTATTTTATTCATAATATTCTATATCCAATGTAAAAATAGTCTAGATTATTTAATTTCTGGCCTGTGGGTGAACATCAAAACGTTTAATTTGCTATTTAAAGAATTGTACAAATAAATAAGTTTCCAAAATAATAATGATAGACGATAGTTGTTCAGTGGATTTCTGTTATTGACTTGTTCACTTGTCACTTGTCAGATTATTATCAAACAGTATACTAGGTTCACTGTTCATAGTGAACACATTTGCTAATTTGTTCATTAAATATTTTAAAATGTCCAAGGCAAATGATTTAAGTAATGATATGCGAGAAATTTTAATTTCGGAGGTTCAAAGTAGACTATGTTTATGGGATGATACACATCCACAGTATAAAAATGTCGAAAAAAACAAAAAAATATGGTCAGAAATAGGAAAATTAATTGGAATATCAGGTATGTACCCATTATTTATTAGTACTTACTTATTTTTATAGGTACCTACAATATATGGTATAAATGTAGTTTAGTTCCCCATCACCAATTTGGTTTCTTTTTTATCGAAACTTAATATGTAACTCGACTTACTTTGAAGTTATAGCCTACCAAAGTTTGCGAATTTAAGTTACCTACACAAGGTGGTTTTACACAACAAGTGGAGGGCCAAAAGCTCAAGGGGGCAGGTAGGTTTTTTAATACGATAACTGATTTTACATAAAATAAAATCATACGCCTCAACTGACATTCGTAAGTACTCGAAAAATCTATCTGGTGATTTCCTTAAGTCATTATAAAAATGATGATACTCTCCATACATTTTTCTTCGGCGATTTATGGGATGAATAGCAACCTTTTTTTTCTTAAGTAACTTTTTACGTAAAAATGGATTATCCAAGATTAACAAGAGACGTTCTACTGTGAGGAACGAAATTTTTTCGTAATAACACGCACAGAGCAGTTAAAATACAACTATGTACTGAAAACAAATTTATAAAAATATAGCATGCCGCATTGCCGCTGATGAAAATAACGCGCCTCAATGTACACACGTTGCCGCTCGTCGAGCGTCACCGCCACCGACGCCGCCGCTCAACGCTCGCCGCTCGCCAATGTACACGAGACCGACATTTAAGCCCCTGTCACACTACGACGCGTCAAGAACACATAGGTTTTAATGTGTCGTGTCTCATTAGTACGGTAGCGCCGTCGATGAACGGACGGCGACTCTAGAAACCGTTGCGTGTCACGGTTTCACGGCGCTGCCGCCACGCCGTCGGTTTTGTAAACACATTGTTTCTTATCAGTGGTGTCACACTGCAACGGCAAAGCCGTCCGGTAGTGGACTTTATCATTTTTTTTGTTAGTTTGTTTTTTGTTATAACTCTGTATACCTGTAACCAGGTCCTGTTGCACCTGAGATTTTAAACAATTGTTATAAAGGTTATTGTTTAAAATCTCTGAGTAGCACAGAAGTAGTAGTTGTGTATAGTGTTTAGTTTAGACACAAAATATATTTTTTAATTTCCAACACTAAACAGCACACAAGTCACTTCAAGAACACAGACTACTGAGAACACAGACTGAACTGACTACTGAGCATCTACTGACCAGAAATTATCTTTACAGATATTTATAAAACACTTTATGGACAAAATTAGCGTTGTTGTGTAACACGGGTTTTGAAGAACCGTACGGCGTAACCGTCGTAGTGTGACAGTTACTAACCGGACGGTTTTGACTTCGACTGTTGAACCGTACGGCGTAACCGTCGTAGTGTGACAGTACCCTTAGTGTCGCCGTGTAAACAATGAGGTGTCTCAGTGCCACGACATCGCGGCACTAGTAGTGACGGGCACAACCGATTGGGGACTATCGAATAATTCGATAGTTTTCTAATATTAGTCATTCGACTAGTCGACAGAATAATCGATTGAACTTCGACTGAAATGTTCGATTGAAAATAAACGACTGAATATTCGATTGAAAACAATCGACTGAATATTCGATTTAGAAAAATCGACTGATAATTCTGTTCGACTGATTAACTATCGAATAATATTCGGTTGTACAAAATATTCGGTTGTGCCTATCACTACTCGGTAGTCGGTATGTATAATTAATCGTGGTATACAGGCGCGGATTCAGAGGGGGGTGCTAGGGTGCTATAGCACCCCCCTTGGTATATTGCTACCTGGTTAAAAACAAACATTTTACGCTATTTGTACTTTTCAGTAGGTCGGGTACGTTATACTAAATTGGTTACAAAAGAAAACTAATAAGTAATTTTCCCTCAACAATACTGAAACTGAATACTGATAAGTGAGAACCAGGAGTGACTGAAAATAGAACGATAAATCACAAATTCACAACCCACAGGTATCAGACATGAATATTGTGTTTTGTGTCACACTGTTTAAAGCATAGATATTTTCCACGATATTATATATTATAATATATTTCCATAATATTACCTAGTAGTTATCACTATAACTATAATTTTTTTTATAATGTTATCACTGAATACCGATTATATTATTTTAATTTAAATCCAGGATATTATTTATATGTCGTTTTGTTATCATAAATTTGAAAATAAAATTTTGTTCATTTGTTGTGTTATACTTAATTATTTATTACTAACATTTGTAAATAACAGTACCTATAGTTAATTATTCATATTATAAATTATAATACAAAATTAACAATGGCACAAAATAAAAGAAAAAATCTTATATATTCTTATTTACAAAAAAAACAAAAGAATAATGATAGTGAACAGTTACAAACTGAAGTAAGTTTGAAATGAATTAATTTTTTAAATTTTTGTATACTTTAACTAAATAAATTGCTTTGCATTTAACGCTTCTGAAAATTTTCAAGCTGGTAAATGTTGAACCATTAAAAAAAAAATTCACTCGCAGTTGCTTTAACATTCAGAACATAAAAACATTCCTCCTTCGGTAATAATTTTAATTTTTGTAGTATTTTAGTGGTATCATATTGATAAATTAATTCATTTTACATCAATATAATATATACAATTATTAATTATTTTATAATTTAGTATTTGCATATTATGCTTGTTGCTTGGCTTTTAAAATATTAGGTACTACCCTCTGTGCAATATTCAATCTCTGAGATGTTACATAGAAATCCTATTGAGTTATGAGAGGTTGTGTTTTTGTTCTCAATGACCACCCTGAGATGTCACTGGCACGCTTAATGCCCAGTCTCGCGAAGTTACTGCATGCGATGTCGCAAAACAATGTTCTATGTTACGTCACATAGTAACTTCCATACGCATTCAAGTTGATATTCACGGGACTACTCATTGTCATCGCATTGACTTCGCATAGAGTACACATACAAAATGAATGTAAAGGAAAAAAATGAAAAAAAATCGCATAGTACCTTTGAACTAACTTGGGAATCGAACCTGGCACCTGCAACCTATTGAACCTAACTGACCTAACGCCTTACCTACGGGGACACGCTTATGAGATAGTATATGTATAGAATTGTAGTGTGTTTAGAATATTTAGACTCGTATTCATGTAATTTATACGTTATGAAGTTACACGTTTTAAATTTTGTATAATGATTGAGAGGGGAACTTTTTAATTGATGATAGTATGAATAGATACAATAATAACTTATAAAATATTTTATTAATATTAATTCTTTACTTAATACAAATAATTGTTAAAATCTATTACTTACAATGAAAAAAAAAAATTAAATAGTTTCATGAACTAATGCTATAGCAACATGTTTATCATTACCTATCGGTACTACAAAACACTTATGTTGTAAAACTTCTATGTCGATTAAAATTAAAACATCAGGGAAAACTTTATAAATATAAAATATTTTAATAATATCTGAAGGTACAGGACTATGAAACATAGTACAGTGTTCATATTTAAATACTTCAATTTTAATTTGTCCACTTGTATACTTAATTATTTTATTCACTTTAACTATATTATGATTTTTTAATAAGAAAAATATATCTTTATTGTTCTTAGAACTCACAACAAAGATCTCTAGAACTACTTGTTCATAATATAATGTTTCAGTTAATGCATTATTTATGGATGAATCATAATTTAATTCGTTTTTAAGAATAGGATAATTAAGAGACATATCATAAGGCTGACTGTTAATTTTCTCCTTTATACGATTATATGTATCTTGAAGTGGGTGTTTGGAGTTTTTACTAATTTTTTTTACAAATTGTAAGTAGTTTTCTGAGTTTTCATATTTGAAAGCACTAAAAGCGTCCAAGGGGCCATGAATTAAAACGAAATCGGTTATGTGAAGTAAACCATGGACATTGTAACCAACATATTCTTTACCATAATAATTAGGATAGTCACTAACAAATTGTTTCAATAAGTTTTTAGCCATGTTGTTAAGTGTATAACATGTTATACTGTCATATAACATGTCGAATACTGAATAAGTACAAAAAGGTACACAACTATTATAGAATACTTATAATAATTTTAACAGCACTAGTAATAGATAACTGATAAAACAAATAAATAAACTTCACAGATGCCAGATGAAAACTTAACGAACAGAACGTCAATGACCAAATGACAAAAATACAAAATACAAATATTAATACCGAATGTGTTAATTGTTAAAACGTTTTAAAAAGGTTATACATTTATCAATTCACGCTGCAAGACGGACGAAAACCAAACATGTTATACAATGCCCATATACGGCTATACCAACTATAAACAAATGAAAGATAAAAATAGCCACATTGTAATAATTTATATTCCCACTTAAACAATATAATACAATTCCTATATAAAGATCGTTTATATGATATGTAATATTCATGTGACTTCTCTGAGATATAACAATATTAATAATTGAATATTGTAACTACTATATAAAGTCACATGGGGATTTTCTCAGGGATTTCTTATCGTGATTTCTTTGGGACTTCCACAATTATTCATAATCATCCGCAGTCTATTTAACGGTAAATAGAAGTTCAAATGTGCACTTACATTTAATGTCACATGGGGACCTCGCATAGACTTAAACTTCGCGTTATTGCACATAGGGTAGTTTGTGAAAATAAAACTGTTTCTGTCAATATGAATGCAAGTGATATTGGTCTTGGATTCACTGTGTCTGAAGTACGTCTTAATGTTAAATATTCATAAAGAGATAGATATAAACCAAGTAGTTGACACCTTCGCTCGGAAAAAAAGGAGTATAGAATTAGAAGATTGGTCAAAATGACCTAAAAATTGTTATTTATTTTTTGTTAAATTATGTGACATAATTTGTTTAAATTGTTGTTTGTTAGATTCTGAACGGAGTGAAGAATGTATTGATTTTACAATGATGTGTGTGTTTTTTTTTTTTTTTTATTTTTTATTTTTTTTTATTTTTTTTTTTATTTTTGTGTCTGTCGACACGATTTGGGGCAGTAAAAATGCTTCGATTGCCTTATAGAGCAACTTTTCTGAAAGGAAATTGAATCTAGTTGGTACTTTGGGGGGTCAAAAGTTAAAAATTTTCAATATTTTTTTAACGCGTCGGGAAAAACCCTTAAAAAATGAGGGAAAAACGGTATATTTTACGCAAAACCAGTTTTCGACAAAATCAAATTTTTTATTTTGCTATAACTCAAAAACTAATCGATGTAAATACTTGAAATTTTCACCAAATATTTAGATTAGCGTTCTCTATACACCGTTAAATTTTCAAAGTATTTTGACTTTTATTGAGCTAATTATAGACAATTGAAATTTTCAATTTTTTTAAGTATTTTTTTTTAAAATAACGATAAAATTTTTTTTTTTTGCCAGAAAATCTTGAAAATTTAATACAAGGTTTCTTATAAGTTGTTACATAACTGATAAAAAAAAATCCAAAATCGTAAGTCACAATTTTTTTTTATAAGTGCTCAAAGTTCCAATTTATACGAAATATGTAAAAATTGCGAAAATTTGCAAATAATTTTGTTGTTGAAAAATCGTAAAATTGTTTTCTTTTATAACTAAGTTTTGAAAATTTGGTACAAGGTTTTTCATTAGTTTTTCTTCAATTATCTGC
Organism: Therioaphis trifolii; assembly: GCA_027580255.1. NCBI lineage: Eukaryota > Metazoa > Arthropoda > Insecta > Hemiptera > Aphididae > Therioaphis > Therioaphis trifolii. Next base: position 85,988,895 of record CM050404.1, read on the forward strand.
AAAAAAAACTCTACCGGATTCAGACAAAAAAATTTTATGAGTGTTTGAAATTTAAATTTTTACAAAAACACGTTAAACAACGGTTTAGCCTCAAACGATTTTTGCTATTTGTTTTTTTTTCAAAAAGTATAAGTTGTAGAAACTTGAAAATTTTATCAGTTGTTTATATTGGCATTTTCTTTATATAATTTTATTTTCAAAAGATTTCACTCATTTTTAATCAATTTATAGGCATTTGAAATATTCGATTTTTTTTATTTTTTTTTTTATAAATGTTGATAAAAAAAATGTAGCTCGGACGAAATACTTGAAAATTTAATAGAAGGGTCCACATAAGTTGTTCTAACTCCCATTCAAAAATTATAAAAATACATAGGCACACAATTTTTTTATAAGCGTTTATAAGTGCTAATATTGACAAAATTCGTCAAAATCATGTATATTTGCTATGTATTTTGTAGGTAAAAATTCATAAAAAATTTTTTATTAGAAGCTAACAATTGAAATTTTAATACAAGGTTGGCCATAAGTTCAAACAGTCAATATTTGACAATTTTTACAAAATCAAAACTTTACACCTAAAATAACAATTTACCGTAAAATAATTTTGGATTTATGCTATTTTTCTTTAAGTACTCGTTATAGAAATTTTAAACTTTTACTAAGTGCTTAAATTGGAATTTTCTTTTCATAGTTTAATTTTTTAAATATTTTGCTTATTTTTAAACTATATATATTATATATATATATATATATATATATATATATATATATATATATATATATGTATATTGTATACATTTGTAACTCTGTCATTTGTAAACTTGTAAGAGTGATTCAAAAATTATTCAAATACATAGGCACAATTTTTTTTTATATGCAGTTGAAGTTCAAAAATCGACAACATTTGTAGTTGAAAATGTATAAAAAATTTCTATTCAAAGTTAAGAAATGAAAATTTAATACAAGGGTGTTCATAAGTTTTTCTTGCAAAAAGTATAAAAATATCATGATCGGTTCAATTAAAAAATTTTAACGGGCGTCTGAAACTGTAATTTCTACAAAAATTCAGGCGTTAAATTACGATTTACTATAAACATATTATTCACTGACAATTCATCTTCGTTCAGAATCGTTTTTTTTTTTTATAATATAAAATAATGTCCTAATCTATCCTATAATGCCTAATCTATCAATACATCTCGTGTATCCCACCCAACTCCTGTATCTCTACTCATCACCATAATCTTGTCCGAGGAGCGGAGCGACGATGGACGAACTTCCACCACCATTGTCTTACCGGCTTTTTTATTTATTTATTTTTTTACTACAGAGAATTCTTTTTAAAATAAAGGTATACGTTTTAAATGTATTTTTAAGTTGTCATTGATGTTTATCCATTTAAATATTAAGCATATTATTAGAACTAAAAAAAGGTCATGCCATCAGGATGTAGTATACAGAATACATTTATACCTTAACCTAAGCACCCCCCATAAAAAAATCCTAGATCCGCCACTGGTGGTATATAAACAATCGACTTGCAGTCGGTAGTATAAATAATCGACTTTTAGTCGGTAGTATAAACAATCGACTTGCAGTCGGTAGTATAAATAATCGACTTTTACAATCGGTAGTTTGTACAATTTTCGACTGTAGTCAAAAACTATCGATTATTATTTGATAATCGAATCTAGTCGTTACAGTATATTTTCAATCGACTAAACAGTCAGTAGTTTGGATTAACTATCGAATAATATTCGGTTGTACAAAATAGTCGGTTGTGCCCATCACTAGGCACTAGTGCCACATATCAAAAATATTTGATATGCGACACCGTGACACTGGTAGTGTCGATATTGTTATCATTATTATCATTGTTATCATATATTATATTATACACACAGCTCAACAGTGAACAGTCTATTTCCGAAAAAACAGAATTGAAATTTCAAATTTTAAATTAACTGAATATTTCGATCGCTTTATAATATTAGTTTGTTTTTTTCGTGGACATCACGATGTCACATTTTGATATGACTAAGTTCTTAGAAAGCTATCAACAGCATCGTTGTCTGTATATTCCAATACCCAATATTCACGTTTTTTGTTTTTTTTCCAATTCCAGAATAAGTATTTGTTCAAAAACATCTGCTACTGCGTTTCATTTGTCATTTTTACTATATTTATATTAATATTATAATTTGACTGTGGCCACATGGGAGTTAAATAAAAACGAGTAAACTAGGTACTAGGTAGTAGTAGTGTAGTTACTGTCTTGTGCGTGAGTGCTGCAATGCTGCGGCACTGGTGTGAACAGAACACGACATTTCACCCTGTGGCATCAAACTTTGAACAGTGTCACGCAATTTAGTGTCACGGTGTCAATGACTTTAGTGTCACCGTGTGAACGAGGCTTTAGTGCCGATCGTACGAAGACCAAACGAGGACTTTGGAGTGCCTGGAACTCTTTTCTCATACATAATTCCATATGCCAATTCCCGTCGATACATAATTTCATCATAATTTATAATTCGATATAATTATAAAAATTTATTCCATTTCGTTTTTTTGTAAATAATATGAATAAATGCTACAAATTGAAAAAAAAGCCCTTTTCAAAATAAATTCCTGAATTTTATAAATCATGTTTCTAAGTCCAAAACCATAAAAATGTACATTTATGGATAATTTTGTTCAAATTGTAATAGAGTATTATATAAAGTATTATTGATTGAATAAATTTATATAGATACTAATTAGTAATTCCTATAGATTCATACGCAGTAGTCGTAATTAGTAATTACGAAATTTTTTTCGGTGCATATAACTCATTTATGATGACAAATTACTATGTGATTAGATAATTTATTCATATTGGATTAAATTCATAAAAAGAAGATAAGAAGTAGTGTTTACATGACGCATTATTTGCCAGAGTAGTAATATTTTTCTGAGCTAGTATATTATCATCTTATCGAGTAAGTATTCTGAAATGTTGATGTTTTTATAATTTATTACGTGTTCTGATACTTAAATAATAATAATAAATTATGTAACAAATAAAAATAATAATATGTTTCCATGACTAAAGGTTATCTTGAGAGGAAAATGTTATCAATGTGAAATTATTTGTAAACCATAATTATGTATTTAATATTTCCGTTTATGATTTAATGTTTCAGTCTAATGATACGCTATTTATCTAAACAGTTATATGTATACAGTATAACAAAATTTGTTAATTTGTTAATATTTGTTAATATTTAATATCGTGCTCCTAACCCAAATCTGTACTAAACAATTAGGACGAACATTTTGGGTACTTGCCACTTGGTACATAATATTTTACGTAACATTATGTTATTTTCATTACTCTTATGGTAAACGGTTCTGAGCAAAGCTTCAGAATTAAAATATTTCGTTTTGATTGACCAATTTCTTCAAATAAATTGTTAAAGTTGAAAATTGGCGTAAAACGATCTTTTTTTTTTTTTAAATTCAGTTCACCCCTTTCATTAACTCATCCAAGGAACGAAGAATACCCCATGGGGCGAAGTATGTACTTTTTATAGCTATAAGTAACGTTAATTTTTTTTTGTATAAGCTAAAAATGTCTAAATGCGGAGAAATGAAGTATTTTTTAATTATTATTAAGTCGACATTAGTTTTTCGTTATTATTTATTTTCAATATAAATTTGAAAAAATTACTAAGTTATAAGAAGTGCCCGTATCGGAGGTTAGGTTGCTATTGATTAATAGTATTAATCGGTATGTTCCGGTGTAATAACGAAATAGTATTCCTAAATATCTACTAATTTTCTGGACAAGCCAGTATATTAATTGCTGAGTTTAGGGACATACGAAATATTGTTGTTAAAATTATAATTATAATACCAATTTTTAATTCTTTTAATTATTATAATTTAAAATGTTTGCGGCCCGTAAGTAATTTTCAAACATAAAATTTGGCATTTCTTGAAATTCTAGTGAGGATGGCTGGTATAGTCATTTTTATTAATTTTTATTTCATAAATTCAATTACGAAATAATAAAATAATGAATAATAACGAGCAACGGCTAGTGACAGATATGAAAATATGCTTTTCCAAGCTGAGTAATTATACAGTGTTACTTTAGTTATACTACTTTGCCGTTAAATGAATGGTTATAAATAATTATAATACAATTCAGTGAGGTACATGTTCCATATTTTATGTTTATTAAATGTACCTATCACTATAAAATTTATGGCATAAATGATAGGTTCACGGGGCAGGCAGTTGTCTATTCATGCACTACTTCTTCCTTGAAATCCTTTGATTTTCTTTTGAATTTTGATTGGAATGAAGGATCTAATGGCTTTACAATGATATTTATTTATTTAAATTTTTTTATCTATAGACACTTTTTGCTTAACTTAACTTTCACCAAAAGTTTCATTCAGCAAATCTTTAGATCGAAAATTTTATGTAGATTGTACATATACATGTAGATGGTTTTTTTAATAAGCGTTTAAGTGATTTTATAATTGTTACGTAATTAACTGTTTTTACGCCAATTTTCAACTTTAAATATTTATTTAAAGAAATTAGTCAATCCAAACGGTATATTTTAATTCTTAAGCTTTGCTCAGAATCGTGTAACTAAAGAAATGCTGTATCATTTCTTTAAAATTCAATTCACCAATCCTCTCTTAAACTCGTCCAAAGAGCTCCATGGTGTTAACTCCATGGTGGGAGGTACGTACTTTTTAATAACTGAAAATTAAATTTATTAAAAATTACGGAGATCAGCAAATATACGTTTATGATAATAGTCCAATAATTAATATTTTTAGTAAAAAAAAAAATAATTTCTAATATGTGATCAGTAAAATAACAATGCAAATATGTTCTAATATTTTTCTATGCGCATATTTATGAAATTATTGAAAAAGTTTTTAAAATATTGAACACTAATATTTAGTCAAATTTTAAAAATAAATGCATTTCATATATTTAAGTAAATAAAATGTGTACTGTGTACGATTGATGTTATAAAATAATATACATACAAATAGATTAGGTATTTGTAGGTATAACCAATATATGACCAATTTTATGATATAAAAATATGATATTCATTTTATAAAAAAATTTAAAAGTATACGAAAAATGTATCCACAAAATGTCGTCTAATGTTGTCAAGTCCAATATCACATTTGTTTTTTGAGTGATTGTACTAATTTATTTGCATACAAACTTGAAACTAAACTTGAATAAAATAACATAGGTAGGTACCTACCTACTACACATAACTTTGATTATAATGTGTAATATATAGTTGACTATCGATTATTATTTTCAAATGTTCATTCAATTTAATTTGATTAATTAATTAAACTAAACATTAACATGCACACGGCACACCATTTTACATAATACGTTATATCACTCTATATGTAGTTGTATTTAAACAAATATAATTAGTTTGCTAGCCATATATAGTATTTGTATAGCCACCCATATGAAAGATTCTATTTTTAGTTCCCGAGACGATACAAATCGTTGCCTCTAAAATATGATCTTACGCATGCGGGGTTAAAATTATTTTACGTTTGTGTGTGTGGGTATTTTGTGTACACGCATACAAAATGAAGAGGCGATGTCGGCTGCGCTTCACAAACAAGTAATGATATTGCCTATACTCACTGCTGCTGTTCCAGTCATCGCTTCTGTTACAATATTGCCTATTCTACCGCCAACGTGTGTGTGTGTGTGTGTGTGTGTGTGTGTGTGTGTGTGTGTGTGTGTGTGTGTGTGTGTGTGTGTGTGTGTGTGTGTGTGTGTGTGTGTGTATGGGAAATGTGAATGTATTAGAAACTTTTCTTTTAACAAAACATTTATTTACAAAGCTTATCCGTTGTGACAATAACTATGAACTTTACTGATGAAATAGATAATTTTTAAGTTCAAATGAATTTAAAAAATGTCTTATTTATGGAACTTTATAGCGATTTACTATTAAAAAAAACTACCAATGATGTATTTAATAACTAAATAGAAAAAATAGGTTTACGTTTTAAGTAACGCATCAACTAACTACATACAGTCGGATAATAATTCTTAATTGGGTACTAAATGCGTAATTAAAGTACATTGACGTAATATGTAGTATTTACTGTAAACAAATTGAATTAATTACAGATAATGTAGAATAAAATTTATGATAAACATCCAATTGATTAAATTAGGCTAGTTTTAATTTCATGCAATTTTTAACAGAATATAAGAAAAAAACAACTATGATTCATAGTTCAGGGTTGCCACAGACCTGGAAAACCGGGAAAACCTGTAAGTCAGGGAATTATTTTTCAAGCAAGAAAAACCGGGAAAAATTTGTGAATTTAACTAACACCGTTATGCATTTCTTATTCTGTTTAATAATTGTATTTTATCACAAAAATTAAAAAAAAAAGGTACTGAAAATAACTTGGTATTTTAGATTCGGCTGTATTTACATTAGAAATATACTATTTTGCGTGAATACTTTTTACGTATTATCAACTATATTGTGAAGATATTGTAAAGTTACCTAAAAAAAGTAAAGTAACCTAAAGGCGCGTACACACGAGCGAATAAAAGTGACGAATGCTCACACATGTTCGCGTGCGACCCGTTGTGCGATCGTGTAGACGTGTGCGTGAGCATTCGGATCCATTCGTCAACGTTCGCCGAATAAGTCGCATGGCGAGCCGCTCACTGTCGGTACTTGGGTCATGCTCAAAGAAACACCGCGCGCATTCGAGTCATCGTGTGGACGGTTATTTTAATTTTGTGTTGTTCGTCGAATGACAATTTATTAATTCTATAGAACTATTATATGATTATGATATCGTATATGATTCACCCGTGGCAAGAAATCTCAAAGTTACTGCTAGTCTTATTTTCACTGTTACTGGAGGTCTCATATTCGTGTCTTCCTTTACTACTTTTGGACCAATGAGGTTTATTAAAAATTCAAAATCTTCTGAAGACATACGAGTGAAATTTTGAAAATGCAAAATATTTTCATCAAACTGCATATCATTCAGCAATTTAATCCTCTATCTGTATTGTTCTTGTACATTCTAGATGTCCACCAACGACGATTACGCCGAGTCCTTTTATTATTATTTTTAATTAATTCATGCATAACTATAAAAGCTGCACAAGCTACTTGAAGCTAATCACTCATTATTTAAAAATGTATAAAAAATTAAAACTATCAATTAAACACACTTTAAAAATAAATTTAATTAATAAACTATTTAAACACATGTATTTTTATAATAACGATTCAAAAAAGTACCTATAAGTCGAAAACTGAAATGCAATATGATAACAAAAAGTCTGGAATAGGAGCGAATGGGTAAATATTGTTCGACGTATGGCATGCGTCGCACATTCTGTACACACGAAAGATCAAAATTCATTCGAATGCTCACGCATGCTCACATGTTCGCGGTGTGCGTCGCACAAATATGCGCTCGTGTGTACGCGCCTTAACAGTGCACGACAGTGAAGCCTCTACTCAGTTACTGGCGCTGCGTCGCCTCGAGAAAGATAAGAAATAGCTAATAGCATTGATTATAGATTCTATAATCAATGCTAATAGCTAAAAATAAGTTCAATTGAATTATTTGCTGTCGAATACCTATTTACGAATATTGTTATTTTTACGTATATAAAAATAATAATATGTCGAACATCGCATACAAAATTGTTTTAATAAAATATTTAACAATTTTAGTTGATTTTAAAATTTTCTGGGTTTATTATAAAAATGTTAACTATATTGATTTAACCTATCTGGAAAAGTCAGGAAATTTGAAAATTAAAAATTTTTGGCAACCCTGAATGAACTTTATGAACATTTTTTCGAATAGTAGACAATACAAAAATGATATTCAGACCTTTAAATAATCAAAAATGATTTCTTCTACGCCTTCTAAAGAGTTCGTTTTTTTTTAAATTTGAAAGTTTTTTACTCTTGATCATCTATGTTTAAAAATAATTATAACATCGAGTTTTAATGTAGGAATTATTGAAAACCAAATTATTTGATTTTATTTAGAGCCATTTCATTTTTATACCTTGGTTTTTTCTTATTTTTAAATACGAGTTTATTAGATTATAAAAACACTCCGTTTTGCTTGATGTAAGAAAAAAAAATGAAATGTAGAATATTTTATTTCTTTCTGAATGAGGGAATATTTTATTTTTATAATAATATAATATGTTATATTTTAAAACTTATATAACAACAACTTTTTACTTGGATCTTATCACTTGATTTTAGATAATCGTAAATCGATAACCGTTGTCAAGGTCGTATCTGAAGGGAGAGTCCAGACGTCCAGACTCTTCTTATTATTAATAGGAAATTAATTATTGTAATAGGGAAACAGCGGGTAAAGATAAGTACTAAAAAGGCTGGAGCTTTGGTAGGCTCAGAAAAAATTGACTTTTTATCTATTTATCTTATACAATGCAATTCGTAATGTACTATGTGAGCTCAAATAAAAAAAAAGATAGTAAAATCAACTTTTGATGATAAATGTAAGATAAGTATGCTTTATTAACTAAAACCTCCAAATAACCCTGCTTTAACTTTTGGAATTACAAATAAACAACTAAAATCAATTTCATTAAATCTAATTTTTAACACATTTTATAGATTTTATTCAATTGTTTGGTAGTTTTATTTATTCTAGTAAATACGAGTACAATAAAATTGAACCTTTTGTATAATGATCTGTCTTAAGTACTAACTAGATAACGTACTTGGACTGAACGTAACTTTTGGACCACTATTACAACCTAAATACAATGATGATATTTGAGTTCATTAATGGAAAAAGGACACATAAAATAAATACCTTTTTCACTAATTTCACTTTACTCAGAATCTCAAAGTATATGTGTAACGGCGTGTCCTACGTAAACGCGACGAACGCGAAAATCGCGTCGCGACGCGATCAATGCGATTCGCGTCGTCGTTCGTCAATGCAATGGTCGCGGTAGTGTCCAATGTAAACGCGATGAACGCGAATTTACGAGAATATGTAGGTTATGTTTATTCCAATGCACACCCACTCTGTATTCGTCCTCAATCGTCCTAACGTTATTAGTATGTTAGTATTCTTAGTAACGATATCATTATTATATTTTATTCTGTGTTAAATAAGATTATTAAATTATGTTTCTGCGTATGTACTATTTTATAAAATTAATATACTCACTATCCATATTTGTTCTTTTTGCAACCATATTCCACTCTTTGTCAACGATAATTCTGTCCCTATACTTCTTATCAAACTTGTTCCACAGCACACTTTTTTTTTTAACTTCGGATATAAGAAGTTCCATGTTGTATTCCGTTGAATATTTAAAATGAATTACAATATAATGTGCAGGACACAAAATTCAGAATTCTGTTTTCGCGTTCGTCGCGTTTACGTAGGACACGCCGTAACGTGTATATAGACCAGCGGTTCCCAAACTTTTTTCCATCGTGGCACTAACCTAACCTAACCTAACCTATAGTCGGGGACACGAAAAGTGGCGCGTGACCTTGACTGTACCCCAACTCACACCCGACCTGCGGTCGGTGGTTCTCAACATGCGGCGCTTGCTGAGCATGCAGTGTATTTCGCGCACGTAGCGTAACATTTTGTAGATTGAAAAAAAATCATCAAAAAAAAAAAAGGTTACTTTTTTGATTCTACGGCTCTCAGGTTGTTTGTTGTATAAACCTGTTATATCGGTTTATGGTTTGTTGCAGCGCACCAAGGTGCAGAGGTTAACAAACTGAGGGTAATTGATTGAAATGCCTCAATTGTTTTTATTTGGGATGCTTTGGCACAACCCCATATCTGTGTTCCATAGGCACAAATGGGTGTTAACATTGACTTATAAATAATTAGTTCATTATTGAGGGAAAGATTTGATTTAAGAATAGGACGGAGGAGGTGTAGACTACTGTTGAGTTTTTTCTCGTTGATTTTAAATGTGGGCCTCAGGTGAGACGTTTGTCTAGGATCAGGCCCAAATACTTAATTTGGGTTTCAATTGGAATTTCTATACCCCCAAAATAAAGGACAGGTGAGATTTCCTTTCTTAAGGTGAAAGGAACGTGGAAGGACGTTCAGGATTAATTTTGATTTTCCAATTTGATGTCCATTTATTTATTTTGATACGATGTGTTTGGAAATTGGAAGATGCTTCAGTGTTGTTACTATGTCCACTTAATATTGCTGTGTCGTTTGCGTATGTGGCGATTAGAATATTATCAGCATTTGGTATGTCTGCGGTGAATATGTTATAAAGATCGGTAGACAAATCACTTCCTTGGGGAACTCCTGCTTGGATCTTAAAATATGGACAGAATGCGTTACCATGCCTGACGACAAGTGTGTGATTGGAGAGGTATGATTTTATTATTAAGTAAAATGGTGCTGGTAGACTTTTTTTAATTTTGAAAAGTAGGCCTTGATGCCATACTGTATCGAAAGCTTGGGATATGTTGAGGAAAACGCCAGGACAATATTTTTTTTCTCAAACGAGGTAGATATCTTGTCTATAATCCTATATGGATTTGTTGAGTGGTAGAATGCTTGGATCTAAATCCGAATTGATTATCGGGAATTATGTTTTGAATTCGGATGATTGATCTGATTCTTCGGAGCAAAATTTTCTCGAATAGTTTGCCCAATACCGGTAATAGACTAATAGGTCGATATGAAGAAGCCTCATTTTTGGGTTTGTTCGGTTTGTATATGAGCCGTTTGCACACACACCGATAAAATCGAAACCGGAGCCAGAACCGGTGCCGGATACAGTGTAATGAAGTTAGTGCTTTCACACATAGACCGGACCGGTAAATTTGTCGGTCCGGTAGACGATTCCGGAATACGCAGTCGGCGTTGAATTCGATAATTAGAATGCCGGACTGATCTCCGAATTATCAATTTCAATGTTTTTTTACACAAACGTGTATACGTGTATAATACACTTACCTTATTGTTACCACAATTATTTCTTTCGGGGAAATACATGCTTGAATTGGAGTATCCTGATGTTTTATACTAATATATAGTCGTTCTGCCAGAAAATCAGAAGTAGAAGAACTCATGCGAAAATAGTTTAAAAAATGTATTATGGTCTTCTCTGAGTTTTTCATTAAGCGTGTAAAAAATTCCTTCCAAATACCTACACTTAATATAAGATGAATCCAATATCGTCTTTTAATTTTGTCTCTTCGGTACTTTCTTCTAAGGTAGGTACAGTAACCCAAACAGATGGCGTTTGTTAAGAGCAGCGCACACATTGTTGAGAACAACAGAGAAAATAACTAAAATACGACTTAACCCAAGTGAGTAGAAAAACTGTTTAACATGGTTACCTCGTTGTGTGTGAAATGAAACCGGCACCGGCTTATATTTTACTGGTATGTGTGAAAAAAGCGAACAACCGGTACCGGCAACAGCGCCGGCTCCGGTTCCGATTTTATCGGTGTGTGTGCAAACGGGCCTTATTGTTGAGAGCTTCCAAATGAGCGGAAAATAATATAATCTTAGCATTGAGTTGTATAAGAAGGTAAGGAGCATTATGGATTTTTTCGGGAGAAATTTTAGTATTTTATTGGTGATTAAGTCGTAACTGGGTTACTTTTTATCTTTCAATTTGAGTATGAAATATTTTATTTCACTAGGTGATGTGTGTTTCATGGAAAGTGACATTGGTAATGGGCTCTCTAAAAAATTTAGAATTTCGTTAAGATTGCTTTGTTCAGGAGATATATTCGAATGTGGTGTAAAAATATTTGAAAGGTGGATACCGAAAATATTTGCTTTTTCCTCGTCAGATGTAGCTAATGAACCATCTTCTCTTTTTAGGGGATAAGGATGGTTTTTAATTTTCATTAAATTTTTAGTGGCTTTCCACAAGGATCGTCATGTATATTTAAGGTTTGATATTTTGACTTGAAGTAATCAGATTTGTAGATTTTGATTTGTTTTTTAATTGTATTGGACATGCGATTTAGTGTGCGTTTGTCGGATGGGAGACCTGTTCGTTGCCAACGAGAACGGAATCTACGTTTCTTGGCAATTAGTGTTTTTATACTGGGAGACAGTTCGTAAGGATTTCTTTTAACTGGGTGATTTTGATTGGGTGTATGAGAAGAGTTAAAAACAGTGGTTTGTATTGAGGTAACAAAGTTCTATGCCGAATTTTCTATTTCATTTGTGGTTTTCAATGAGATTTTTAAATTTGTATTGTTTTCAAGGTTTGACATAAATTTGGTCCAGTTTACTGGGCCTTTTGATAGTGAAGGTTAGGAAAGGTTGAAGGTGGGTTGGTCATTTAAGACCAAAACGTAATATCTACTTGTATATTTGCTCATTTTGCTTTCCATTTTTTATGTTCGCTCTTTTTCGCTTTTATGCTTTCGCTTTGTTCATATAGAATCATACCATATGAAATATGAATTTAAATTATAATTTTACGTAGGTAAGTTTATGACAAAATACATGCATGAAAGTACTTTAATTACATAAATAATACGATGACTACACAAAGTGTCCATATTGTCTACGGTTCAAACCATAAATTCACGAAAATGTAAATAAACCCTATAATTTAAAAGCATACAGGTATTATACAATTTCAAATCCTACTCAGCTTAATGGTTTAAATAATATTTATTCAAGTGTAATTTTTATATAACCATACGCATGTTTTATATTTAATTATATACTTAAATAACCTACTACAATAACCTAAGCGCATATAAAAATGAATACACCGAGTTACATACTCTCAATGAAACTGTAGTGACTAGGAGACTAGTCACTATACTCAATATTTATTATACTGACGGCGTGTTCTTCAATGGTTCGTGTCAAGGAGTCACAAAGTCGATTTTGAAGTTAGAAAATACGTTTATTAAAATATAAAGACAAATATAACTTAATAACAATTATGTAAGTAAAAGTGTGAGGACAGACGTTACGGTCTTGCCCGAGAATAAGTGTTCGTGAACACTAGAGCTGGCGGCGATATGTGGCGCGCGGGCTACACGACCAGATAGTGTTCGAGGCTTGGGAAACGGACTTAATCTAATTTTACAGGAAAATAGAGTCGGTATTTATACAAATCATTGGACTCTATTTTACCCTTTCTAATACATTAATCGAGAAGCCGGATGAGGAAAAAGGGTGTGTCAAAACTAGGTGCGGAGAGATAGTAGTTTTTGGCAAAGATACTAAATGACAACAGATCATACCTTTTGGGTAAGGCGGCCACTTGTCAAAGTATCACGAATTTGTTATATATTGGCTTCTGTGTAATATTAATATAATCGTGATATCGCTTAGTTACATGTGTCAATGTATCAAGATTTTGTTATATATGTTTTATGTGAAATATTAATATATGCGTGATATCGGTTTACTACAAAACATAAAATGAACATTAAAAAAAACCAATAATATAATGACAGTGGAAGTTCATCCTTATCATTCTTTCGGTCTTAGGATATGATAATAGTAACGGTTGTATTACATTTAAAAAAAACGATAAACCATTTCTTTAGTAAAACGATTTGGAGCAAAACTAAAGTGTAATACATTATACCATTTACATATTTTACCATTTTTAGTCCTATTTTCGGTTGGTTTTTATTGATCAAAACCTTATGAAAATTTTTTTTAAGACAATACTTTTTTTCAACTAAATATTTAAAACACGTTTTTTATTTAAATTCTGGGTTTCATAATAATTGGATTCAATAATTATTTTTATTCACATGTATAGTTGAAAAGTTCTATCATATAAAAATTTAATTAAATAAATACTTATTGAAAAAAAAAATTCTAACTATCGATTTTTGAGAACTTTCCAGTATCGCATATATGTGTATAGTATTATTGGAAATTTAGTCAAGTATATAACGATATATTAGTGACGCACAATTTTAAGTTTCTAGTAAAATTACTTTTGAAGTTACGACTAAATAACTAAGTCGATTTGGTAAAGTATCATTTACAGAAATGTTGCTATTTTTACTAGATTTTTCAGCAATTATTCGTTACAGTTGGAAAAACTATATTAAGAAGAGAGAAAAAAGAACCATCTAATATATATATATAGATTTACTGGGTAAAACTTTTAGACATAATTCACTACTCTAAAAGACCATCCAGAAAAAAAAAATAAACATCATTGTAAAACCAATAGATCATTTGCTTCACTCAGAATCTAATATGTGTTTTTGAAAACTTATTTAAAGTTTCTTTTAAATTGATTTAGTAAAAATTAACTGGTAATTGAACAATGTCAAAACACTATTGATTTTAATATGACTGTTATAATAATTAATACATAATAATTTTTTAGATATGTTTAAATACGTATTTAGAAACAATTTATCTGATATAATGTAGTTAATTGTTTTATTATCGATGTGTCATGTGTCTCTTAAATATTAACGTATCGTTTGTAATAGTTGTTTCAATTCTATTTTATAAGTTATACTTCATGTTAAAAAAAACACAATGTGATAAATATTTTAACGGAGATTCTTTTATTATGTATATTATGTAACCTAGCTATCGTACATCGGAATAAGCTAGATAATCTAGATAATAATCATTAGTAATTACTAGTTATTAAAAAATAACAATCATTATACAATTGTCTAAGTCTAATATATCTTTAGAATATATTGAATATTTTAATAATAATTATTTTTGTACTTTTACGAACAGCACTTATCAAAACATACATTATTCAGCATTCTAATGCTTTATACACTTAATGAACGTGAGCACTTTATGACCTTTGGAAACTAATAAGTTATAATTATTTTTTGTGTTCTGAATACTTCTGAGAAGTATAAAGATTGGAATTTAGAAGTATTGTGCCGTAATAATCCATACTATTGTCTCTAAAACTATGAAATGAAATAAAAGTTTTATTTTTTATATAAAAACAATTTTGAGTAAGTTAATATTTATTTATTTGTTAGGACTGTAAGGATTGTGTACTGAAATATTAATAAACATTTTTTATTATTTAGATGGTAACAAATGACTGAAAAATTCAATACATGATACTTAATTGACATGCGATAAATTTAAACGCAGATATAAATGTTACAGTAATTGAGGTATAAAAAGCTGGTAAGTGAGATGATGGTGGTACAAGTTCGTCCTTTGTCCCTTCGGTCCTCGGACAAGATATTGGTGATGAATGTATTAAGTTTTAAAGAAATGATGACTCATTTCTTTAGTATAAAACGATTCTGAGCAAAGCTTCAGTGTAATATAATATATTATTATTTAAATACTGTTTACGTATTTTACGGTTACTTGCATAATTTTTGGTGAGTTATAATAATTTATTAAAGTGTGTATAAAAAAAAATCCTGACTAACGATTTTTGAATTTTTGTTAGGATAATTAGGTAGGTATAACAGTAAGGTCATATTAAATTTTCAGAACTTTTTGTCAAATATTTAAAATTATATTACATAAAAACTTTCAAACAATTTGGTAAATTAAAAGTTCTATATGTAAGTCAAAAGTGCTATAATTGTTCTGAAAATGTTGTCCAAAATAAAAAAGTATGTATTTGATATTGGATACAATTTTCAAGTTTCTAGCTTCAATACTTTTCGATTTATGACTCAATACCTAAAATCTGAACAGTGAAAATCTCGTTTACGGCGGATTTTTACCGATTTTACCATTTTTACTCAGTTTTTCGATCGTTATTCTTGATTACTGGAAAAACTATGGAGATTTTGGAAAAATGACCTCTCTAAAGTACCATCTCAGTTCAATTTCGAATCTAAAAAGTTGCTGGACGAAACTTTTGGACAAGGATTTCTATACGAAAAAGTGTTTACAGAAAAAAAAAATAAAAAAAAAAAAAAACATCATTGTAAAACCATAAGATCCTTCGCTTCACTCAGAATCTAAAATAAACATCATTGTAAAACCATAAGATCCTTCGCTTCACTCAGAATCTAAAATATATTATCAATGTATAACAACTTCAAAGGCTCAAAATCATACCCGATTCTCATCAACATTATTTTCATTCATAAACTATTAAACTGTTTTTTTCTGAATTTAATGAATATAATATTGGTACGTTACCTAATAGTGGAAGAACATACTTATTATTTACCCTAAATCAAATTTTATCCTGAAAAATAATTATTTTTTCTAGAATAAATTAAACATGGGTAAAATAGTAGATAGTAGGTACCAATAATAATAATGATTTTTAACTCAAGTATAACAATACATTTAAAACCACTATACTTGTTTTGGTATATTCTATATAGTTTCATTGAAGCAACATTTTTAGAATTATTTTAATTAATTTTTCAATAATATATTATCATACATTAGTGAAAATAATTACTTAATATTTAATATTAATTATACATTTCAATGAAAAAAATGTATGTTGCATAGCACTCATAGCAGTGAACATAATCTGAAAGCATTTTAGTTTTCTGCGTCATAAAAGATATAAATATCAGTAGTAAATTTCGAAGTTTTAATTCAGTCGCGATAATTGGTATTCCTTTATCAATTAATTTCTGGTATGTGTCTCGGATTGATAGCTTGAAAAATTGACGAAGAAAAATATTTTAAGTCCACAATTCATATGTCACTTTATAAAACGTTTCACAAATATCATGGATTTCATAAAATTTATATTTTCAACAAAATCGCATTCTAACATAACTATTATGAAACTTAAAATGTGAATTCAAAGCTGCCGAGTGGTTTATTAGTACATTACAATGTTACGACAGTATTTCATATCCCAATAAATTGTGATAAATATAAAATCATTATTTTTTAAAAGTTTTAATTAAATATTAATATAGGTACTAAATATTAATATAGGTACCTAACAAGTAATCCTTAGTTTCTTTAGTTTTGTAATTATCTTAAATAAAACGCAAAATGTAACTTTTAGATGTGACGCGGCACTATGGTCTGCCTCGGTGATTTTTGGCCAAAATAAATTCCGTAAGCGACTGTGACTGTGTTTGCGGCGTGGTGAGTATGTCGGCGCGCAATCGTAACCGAATTTCGTCATTGTCAAAATTTGATAAAAATTCGACTCTAAATTCGGCCCAAGATAGGTCTAGGACTTTGATGGATTTCCACCAAGTTGCTGCCGTACCTTTTAATTGTGTTTCTACCGCCCTACACCAGCCTGATATATGTATATTCGCCTGTGCTAGTACTGACTCAGCGTTATTAATAAATCGTATGGGGTCTTCGGCCCGAGTTCCGGAAAACTCGGGTAACGAGGCTCGCGCCGCGCGTAAGTCCTCGTACGGAATTAATACTGAGCGCTCTTCGTAGCGTGGGGCGAACGTCATATCTTTATGCGTCGGTATTGGGTGACCTGTTCGGTCGCCGCAGCGATCGCTCGCGTATAGCGGAGCGTCTGGCGCGGCGCCGACTCGGCTTATATTCGTCAACAACGGCTGTCGAATGTTGCCGCGGTCACCCATCGTATATTGCGCGTTGGAACGTTCATAATATGCGTGTGATACGTTTTGCGCGGGTGGTGGTGATCGTTGTCGTTGCTGTGCGTGGTGTCGGTCGTCCTGGTTGGGCACGTCGGGCTGTGCACGACGTCCGCCCGCGGTAAGCTCACGTTGTTCTATGAAGAACCGTGTCATACTCGCTTCCAGTGCCGATAACCGCGCCTCGAGCGACACACTGTCGGGGGGCGTAGATAGTGATCTACGTAGCGTCCCGAGTTGTGCCGCCGCGTTAGCAAAAACGTTCGTGTTTGACGACGGTCGGATTGTGGTGTCGATTTGTAAGCCCGTCGACTGGAACAGACCGGATTCTAAATTGTTTTCCACGGATAGCAGGTTGTCATTGTTGACACTACTGCCCAGGTCCGATAACAATTGTAATCCGTTAGTGTCTGTCTGCTCCCCCTGTCGCGTCGGCGTGTGTATTATTTTACCGACACTACTTTGCGTAGTGAACCGAACACTAAGGGGATCGACACCGATCGAACGCAGTCGCTCTTCTAGCCTGATTGCTAGATCTGCCTTGCTACCACCCTGAGGTAAATCCCGTATACGGCACTCCTGACGTAACTCTTCGATCGTTAACTGAGCAATTGATTTGCCGTCCATAGTGTAGAAATTATTTAAAAAAAATAATTTAATTACAACTGTGGTAGTTAAGTCAAGTCGAGATGCGTGTGAATGTCGATTGGCAGGTATTTACTCGGATAAATAGTACGTTCGATCTAAACAAAACAATACGATTCTACTATGATAGTAGATGTTATTGTTATTGTCGGTGACCGTACGATTTCGTTGTCGTAGGTCGTTGGCCTGATTATGATAAAGTGATACCGCGCCGTATGTCCGTAAATATCAATTCGATAAAACGATTACGGCGGCGGTGACAGCGATGACGGTGGTGTGATTCGCGTGTTGCGTAATCCAAGCCACTTTCGTCGTGCTGCACTTTTATCCAAATGGGTCGCGTGCGGGAACAGGTAATGCGGAGCGATAGAGCGGTGATAGTCCTAATTAACTAATTAAAACTCCTAACCGCGCTCGGCCGATTATTCTAATTTTATGGCGCGCGGGTATTACCTGAAGGCCCAGAAATATTCTCGCGTATTTTTACCACCAAAAAATTTTCACTATATTCCCTACTTCCTATAATATCTATAATATTAGTAAAGCTAGGGTAGTGTTAGAATAATTTCTTACCTTTTTCCGCAAACCGGGACGATTATTGCCGGGGAGCCAATTTGACGCGGCACTATGGTCTGCCTCGGTGAAGGTTGCCGGTCAATCAAAAACAACAAAATGGTATGTGGGAAGTGACACAACACGACACGATATATGATTTACAATTGTTTGTTTTATTTAAAATCAACAGTATTGACTATTAAGCCCGTGGAGAGTGACACACCACAATATGACTATATATCACAAAAAAAATAAAGGTGGAGATATATTATGATGTCGAGTGACACGAGACGGAGTGAACTCAAACGTCGAACATGAAGTGACCTAGGTCGGGGTCAGGTTCGGTGCGCTATGTGTCGCCGGCAATCCCAGCTCCCCACCTAACGTCTAGGTGGAAGGTTGATTGTCGGCGCTGTTACACTTCGCTTTGGCGGCGTGCATGGAAAATAGGCGCGTTCCGCGATAATCGGTGTACTTTTGTACCTACGAATATCACGGACCGCGTCAGATGGTCATTGTAAGAAATGCCCGACCAATGTATAAAATGGTGAATGTCCAATTTTCTACACTGCCCGTAACACATACGTACATAAAATAGAGGTAATACATATTAAGTTACAGTCGTCGCCACATAACTAGGGCACGGCGGCAGCGGCGCTCTTCAGTAAGTGAAGCCCAAACTAGTTGCGTGTGTTTCGGCAGCCCAAAACGTATTAATAAAATCTCTTCTTTTTCCTATAAAAAAGTATTTTGCAGAATATTTGCTTTTAAATTAATAACGTAGTATCAATTTTAAAATGTTTTTTTTGCCTCAGTTATTGATTGGTTTTTTGTTCTTGTATTTTGGAGCTAATTCAATACCTAAAATCCTCTTTCCAGCACATAAAATATTTGTTAATTATGGTGAACGTTCACATCGAATACATTTTAAGAGCAAATATATAAAAAAAGTTTACTCGTTTTATGGGTACAATCTTTTAAATTAATTAGCTTTGAGGCACATTCATAACATCAACGGTTCTGATCAAGTAAGACTGTAAAAAAAGAGAATCGGTTTCCGAATTATGTTTGACTTTAATACCGTAAAAATTCGACGTGTACTGTGTATAAATCATCTTTATTTAACATCCGAAGTGTTTTTATATGACGCATCTTTGTTCAGTCCGCCAGATTTGTGCACGTCATGCCGGCGGTTCTGGCACGTGAATTCAACGTAACAATATTATATTATTTGTACAGCTACTAAACCTAAATGTGACGCTGAAAAACATTAAGCCGCGTACCGGAATGTACGATTTGGGTTTTTTTTCTTTTTGTCATAATATTCGTGCAACCGTACGTCGATTCTCTATTGTGGACTATCGGTCGACAACCACACGAATTCGGAACGGATTTCCGCCGCCCTAAACTACCTGCGTGCACTGCAGGTAGTTGTTGTTGTCCTTGTACTATTTTTTTTTTATATCTGCGACTCGCGTGACATGAATGCGACGCCACAGCGTACAATGGGCCCGAAGAGTCGACCACACTCGATGGTGGCGGCAGACGGTCGCATAGCTGCAGCTGCCGGTTCCAGCGTCGTTGTGGACCGATGAGGAAATGGAGGTGGACGGGCTGAGTACCGCGGTCGTTCGCCACGCATTCCGGACCGCCACGTTGCCGCCGTTGTCGTCGATACGTGGTCGTGCCACGTCGTTCCTAGAAATGGCCCGCAACGTTGCCACTGTTCCAAGGCTTCCAGGAAGAGGACGCGCGCAGCCACCGTCGGAAACGAGCGGTACTATAGGATCCAGGCCGTCAGTGGCGGTCAAACGGGGGGGGATGAGGGGGATATATCCCCCCCATGGCTTTTTTGTATCATTGTAATATAGGACGTAACGAATATTTTATATTTCTACGAACAGTTATTATCATTTAAAAATCAAGGTTATCACTTATATATGTCTCCCTCATATTGACTTCTTTATAAACCAATTGGAGGATAGGTTTTTGGCACATCGTAGAATTTTTGGAGAAATGTTTCATATTTTGATAAATAATAGTTGAATACTTCAAGAGCACTATTTTAAAAATGAAAATAAACATAAAATAATTTTAAGTTATTTACAAAAGTAATAAATTTATTGTAAATTAAATTTAATTATATTTAACAATAACTTTTCAAGGTTTTCAATGTTTATTTTCGAATGATTATGAATCTGAAGGTTTTGATGATTTAATATAGATTTACCTTCCTACTGATATTCAAACTGTAAAAGCAGAATTGAGTTTATAGCATACAAAACTTTTACGCTGAGGAAAATCTCCAAAAACAGGACTTGATGCTATCAAGTTATGTAATCATAACTTATTTCCTAATTTGTTTGTTTTATTACAAATATTTTGCACGCTTCCGGTATCAATGGCCACACCAGAACGAATGTTTTCATGCCTCAAACGGTTAAAAACATATTTGAGAAATACTATGGGGGAAGTAAGTTTGCTGTACATATTATACAATAATATAATATAATAATCTATAATTGGAATAAGAATTAAATTAACAGTTCAAACATAAATTCCATTATACACTAACTTTTTAGGTTTTGTTAATTTATTTTATAATAAAATTATAAATTTATAACTTATAACCATGTTTGAAATGTCAATATAATGCTTTGTATATTAGTACATTATGTTAAAATATATATATATATATATATATATATATATATATATATATATATATATATATATATATATATATATATATATATATATATATATATATATATATATATATTTGTTAATTGTGTAATTTTATTATTCTAGTCGTCTCAATGGTTTGGCCACTATGGCTGTTCATCGGGGAATTATAAATATAACATCCAATGAAGTGCTGGATGAATTAGCAAAAAAAAAAATACAAGTTCGTCCTTCGTACCTTCGGTCCTCGGACAAGATATTGGTGATGAATGTATTAAGTTTTAAAGAAATGATGACTCATTTCTTTAGTATAAAACGATTCTGAGCAAAGCTTCAGTGTAATATAATATATTATTATTTAAATACTGTTTACGTATTTTACGGTTATTTGTATAATTTTTGGTGAGTTTTTTTGTAATTAAACCCTCATAAAATATTCAATTAGATATAACTCATTTAAACTTCAATTGTTATAACAATTATAAGTTATAACTCATTAGAAATAAACTTAAAAGAAATCAGACAATATCGTAAAAAATCGTATAATAATTTATTAAAGTGTGCATAAAAAAAAATCCTGACTCACGATTTTTGAATTTTTGTTAGGATAATTAGGTAGGTATATGAGTAAGGTCATATTAAATTTTCAGAACTTTTTGTCAAATATTTAAAATTATATTACATAAAAACTTTCAAACAATTTGGTAAATTA
Source organism: Therioaphis trifolii (assembly GCA_027580255.1). Lineage (NCBI taxonomy): Eukaryota > Metazoa > Arthropoda > Insecta > Hemiptera > Aphididae > Therioaphis > Therioaphis trifolii. The sequence goes on from CM050404.1 coordinate 86,011,082, forward strand.
AAAGTTCTATATTTAAGTCAAAAGTACTATAATTGTTCTGAAAATGTTGTCCAATATAAAAAAGTATGTATTTGATATTGGATAAAATTTTCAAGTTTCTAGCTTCAATACTTTTCGATTTATGACTAAATACTAGTGTTGGCCAACGATATCGATAATTCGATACGACAACGATATCGTGGGTTTTTTCCTAATAATTTCGATATCGATATCTAAAAATTATTATCGAAAATATCGCGATATCGGTGTGATTAATCGGGGCTCGGAATTTTGCGGTTTTTCGGATAATTCAACATTAAATTGAGCAAACAGTATAAAATAAAATAATATTTTATCTTATTTTATTATATCTGTAGAAGTAGATTAAAAAAAAACTGCTCGAAGAAGAAATTTGTTGATTAAATACATTGGATACTTTTCAGTTTGTACAAAATAATATATAATTGTTTATTAATTTACAGTATTTACACTCATAATATATTAAAACAATATGTATTCTATACTTTTAATATACTTTCAAATTTCAATACACTCATAATATAATATAATATGTATTCTATACTTTTAATATACTTTCAAATTTCAATACACTCATAATATAATATAATATGTATTCTATACTTTAAATATTTTTTTCGATATCGATATCGGTATTTTTCCGATATCGCAATACGATATCGGGGGAAAAAATACGATATCGATATTGAAAATTATATCGTTGGCCAACACTACTAAATACCTAAAATCTGAACAGTGAAAATCTCGTTTACGGCGGATTTTTACCGGTTTTACCGTTTTTACTCAGTTTTTCGATCGTTATTCTTGATTACTGGAAAAACTATGGAGATTTTGGAAAAATGACCTCTCTAAAGTACCATCTCAGTTCAATTTCGAATCTAAAAAGTTGCTGGACGAAACTTTTGGACAAGGATTTCTATACGAAAAAGTGTTTACAGGAAAAAAAAAATAAATAAGAAATAAAAAAAAATAAACATCATTGTAAAACCATAATAAGATCCTTCGCTTCACTCAGAATCTAAAAGCTGGTAAGTGAGATGATGGTGGTATAAGTTCGTCCTTCGTCCCTTCAGTCCTCGGACTAGATATTGGTGATGAATGTATTAAGTTTTAAAGAAATGATGACTCATTTCTTCAGTATTAAACGATTCTGAGCAAAGCTTCAGTGTAATATAATATATTATTATTTAAATACTGTTTACGTATTTTACGGTTATTTGTATAATTTTTTAAATGCTTGGAAAAAAATCTTGAGTCACGATTATTGATATTTTTTCGGTATTGATAGTTTAGTATAAGAGTAAACTTGTATTACAATTTCAGAACTTTCTAACAAATATTCAATATTTCATTAGAAATAAACTTAAAAGAAATCAGACAATATCGTAAAAAATCGTATAATAATTTATTAAAGTGTCTATAAAAAAAAATCCTGATTCACGATTTTTGAATTTTTATTAGGATAATTAGGTAGGTATATGAGTAAGGTCATATTACATTTTCAGAACTTTTTGTCAAATATTTAAAATTATATTACATAAAAACTTTCAAACAATTTGGTAAATTAAAAGTTCTATATTTAAGTCAAAAGTGCTATAATTGTTCTGAAAATGTTGTCCAATATAAAAACGTATGTATTTGATATTGGATAAAATTTTCAAGTTTCTAGCTTCAATACTTTTCGATTTATGACTCAATACCTAAAATCTGAACAGTGAAAATCTCGTTTACGGCGGATTATTATCGATTTTACCGTTTTTACTCAGTTTTTCGATCGGTATTCTTGATTACTGGAAAAACTATGGAGATTTTGGAAAAATGACTTCTTTAAAGTATCATCTCAGTTCAATTTCGAATCTAAAAAGTTACTAGACGAAACTTTTGGACAAGGATTTCTATACGAAAAAGTGTTTACAGAAAAAAAAAAAAAAATAAAAAATAAACATCATTGTAAAACCATAAGATCCTTCGCTTCACTTAGAATCTAAAAAAATTAGATTTAATAATATAATACAAACGTTAATATTAGTAAAATTGTGTATATGTTAAAAATAAAGTAACAATTTACCTGAATTTAAAAAAATTGATATTAGGCATAACCATAAATTATATTTTAATGATTAATAGTAGTGCATATTAAAAAATCAGTCACATCCCCCCCCCATGACAAAATCATTTGACCGCCACTGCGGGCCGTGTTCACGTACTCGTGTGCCTATAATATTACAGCTATCAGTGACGCACAACGATATCGATCATTCGATTCTATATCGATATTATACCGATTTCCTTCAATATTGGCGTACTTAATTTAATACAATTACAGTAGAACCTCGATGAACCGTCACTTTCTGTTATCCATCATCGGTCACCGTCAAAAAAAAATTAAGAAAGTGATAAACAGGATGGAGGATTTGAAATTGTATGTGATGATCAAATTATTTTTAATGCCAATACCGTTGACGAAGAAGTTGATGACGACGTCGAAGATTCAGTGCTTGACTTAAAACCATCAACTAGCCACGCAGAAGTAGAAGCAATGTTATCAAAATGCATTGATTGGTTTGAGGTACAAGAGGAGGCAAATGCAATGCAGGTCTTACTTCTTCGTAAAATAAGAAACATGGCCACTCAAAAAGCTCGTGCATCAAAAAACAAAAGAAGATGACGGATTTATATTTCTTTAATATTTGTTAGAATGGTAATCTTTATATATTATTACATATTATATATTATAAGTATTTATTATTTTATTATTATTATAATTATTATTTTTGTCTGAAAATTACGTTGTAAAATATATACATTTATTGAAAAATTGATTTGTTTTTCTGCTAACCGTCTATTCGATTAACCGCCATTGTCCCGGTCCCGACATTGACGGTTAATCGAGGTTCTACTGTATATGTATATCAATATCAACTCGTAAAAATGTCTATTTTGTCTATTTAACTTTTGACAGTAAATTAATTTAAAGATTTTATCAAATATTTAGTTACAATAAAAATTACCTTTTACATTAACCTATTTTTATGTACCTATAGGTAGACAGCTGTCACCCAAAACGATTGTATAACGATGTAATAGGATTTTTACCATAAGGTTTGGCTTTTTGCATATTTCACGTCATTAACAATAAATATTATTATTTCTCATTTTTATAATTACAAATGAATGTATTAAAATAAATTTACATAATTTTTTTGATATCGAAAATTTAATTAAGTATTTTATAATTTAATATTTATTTCTATTTTCTTTTTTCATAGTACCTATACCCATAATACACAATAATAAATTCAACAGCAGTGCCCTGCAACACGTATACGTGATGGGAAAATGTTATACTTCCGATGTATTATCAGTTATCACGTTCTAAAAACGGTTATTCGGCGTGCAAATGATTCAAATCGATTCATTTCACGAGGATTTCTTATCGTTTTTATTTTTAAGCCGCCGCGAAGGTGCTCGCTTACAGCGGTTGTTTTACAGGCGTTGAGTATAGGCAAAACAGTACACGTGCGAGAACGTGTTTTGAGAGTAAGTGGCCGGTGTGCTATAGTAAATGCCAAAGGTGGGCATTAACTTGTTAATGTTAAGGGGCCTCGTCACCACATGTTTTTTTTTCAAAAACTACTGTTTCTAATTCTAACCATGCGTGTCGACAATTATCTCGATTTTCATTCTGAAAAAATATTCGGATTCTCCACAATATGTACTAGGGAATGACCTCGATACATTTTGAAGTTTTTTTAATTTTAATTACAATAAATATTGTAAAAAATTAAAACAATTGCAAATCTTCAAGCTTAATTACTTAAGCAACCAAGTAAAATTTAAAAAATGTGCTTCGGTCGATCCCTTTTACATGTTGTGAAAAAAAAGAATATTTTGTCAGAATGCAAATCGAGGTAACCGTTGCGACGCATTGTTAGAATTAGAATCGTATGTTAGAGTGAAAAAAAAACAATTTTTCGTGATGACAATATTACGTATTGACATGCGCGTGCGAGTGCGTGCGGCGTAGCCCTCCGTACCACTACCTCTGTGTCGCGTAAACATCTAATAATGAACCTGTACAATGACACAATGTATGATTAGATAAGTATAATTCTTAGTATTATAAAGATAACGATAATGATTTACGAAATGATATTTTGAACTCAATTGATCACATTTTTGGACAACATAATAAATGCCCGTCTTATTTTTGCAACAAAGAAAATACCATTAATTATTTAGAAAAAATTAAAGCTACGGATTCACTATTTTATTATAATTTAATGCAACCTGTTCGTTATTTGGCCAGACATAGCCGCAGTCTAATGCACAATGTTGACAGTAACGTCGTCGAATCATTGAACGGTATTATCGCTAAATTAATCGGAGGAAAAAGAGTTAATTTTGCCATGAATAGATCATACCAAGGCCGTGTTTCTGCAGCTACAGTGATTAAAAATACAAAACGGCCGCTTTATTTATTACATAAAACTTTACTCAAGCGTAGCCCTGGCACAAAATGTCTATCAATGAAGTTGGAATTGAAACGTCAAAATAAACAAAAAAGACAAAATGAAGTAAGACATAAAACTTATAGAAAAAAATTGAAATTTCGAAGTGATAACATAGATCCATCGTATGGCGAAAACTCTCAAAAACCAGATATGACAGAAGAACAATATGAAGAAGAAAAAAATAACGTTTTACAATTATTAAAAGAAATGTCAGCTAATCGGAAAATTATTGAAAGAGAAACTATTGAACAATCGGGATCTAAAGAATGGCTTGAGTACAGAAGAAATTTTATTACTGCTTCGAATTTCGGGCGCATTATTTGCTTACGCAGTGACACATCATGTGATAGTATATAGTTAAAAGTATGCTATATAAATCTGATATAGACTGTAAAGCAATGGAGTATGGGCGTGATCACGAAGAAGAGGCTAGATTGGAATTGGAAAAAGTTTTAGGTGTGCAAATATCAAAATGTGGTTTATTTATAGATTCCAAGGATTATTTTTTAGGAGCAACACCTGATGGTTTAATCGGCGATGATACACTAGTTGAACTCAAATGTCCTTTATCAGCAGCAAATATAACGCCCGAAGAAGGAATATTTCAAAGAAAAATTACACTATGGAAAATCAATAAAAATAAAGATATCATAGGAATAAATACCAACCACAAATATTACTACCAGGTACAGGGACAACTACACGTCACTGGACGAAGATTTGGTATAATAGCATATTGGACAAATAAAGGTATAAAATATGAAACAATAGAACGCGATGATATATTTTGGGATAACAAAATGTTTCCAAAACTAAAAATGTTTTTCTTCAATTGTCTACTTCCTGAATTGGTTGATCCCAGACATACCAGAAGTATGTCAATAAGAAACCCTAGTTATATTATGGAAGCAAAAACGAAGAAAGAAAAAAAGGGGATAAGCTACACTAATACTTCTTTGAATTATATGCTATTACACATTGTAAATATTTTATTATAGTTTTATCTATAAATAATTTAATACTATTTTGTCACAATTATTATAATAATTATTTTTCTATTATGTATTATAAAATATACTTTTATCAAAAATTTAAGATGTGTTTTTATCACAAAATTAGTAATAATGTAATAATTTATAATGCTTATAATAAAATTAATAATGCTTCGTCTTTTCCTTTTTCAGCCATATTTTTTTTTTAATTTTTCAACCTATATTATGTTCCATATATTTTGATCGTAAGTAAAGGGTGAAAGGTAACCGAGGCTTGGGTGAGACCTGCGGAGTTATTTAACTTTATAGTAAAAAAGGGTAGAATCATTTTTTTCCTACTATTGATGTACTACCTAATAAATAATTTATAATACTAATTACGTTACACACTGCACTACTGCAGACTATTTGCAACTACTTGTCGTACGAGAAAACATAATGATAATTTCCGATAACTATTCGATATGCAATATTGCGATAACGATTTACGATAATGATTACGTTTATTTGGTGGATGGTGCGGAAGGAAGCGGTACCCGCATTGTACCACACGCACACTAATATTCATTTACGACTAACACATAGATCCCGGGCGGCGACGAAAAGATTGGAAATTGCCTAAATGTTGCTCCTTAAATAAATGGTATAGCGAGGCCCCTTAAAGTTAAGGAGGCTGGAGCGTAGCATGTTTTAAGGAGTAATATTTAGGCAATTCATATGATATATAGATTCATGCTGTATCAATGTGTGAGTAGTAAATGCACATTAGTGTGTGTAATACCATTGATTATAAATACTATAGATTGCTCACTGGCCGGTTTTTCGGTGGCGTGCTATTTGCGCGGTATCGTTAGGCTACGGTTACTATGTATGCGAGTTCTGACGTGTTCTGACGTATTCGTCTAAACCAGTGGTTCTTTAACCTTTTTTAGTTCAGCGCCCCTTTCATCGTAATAACTAACTGCTAACGCCCCCCTCTCATTCAAAATCAAATTTTCTTGTTATAAATTTATAAATATAAATATTCATGAGTATATAATTTCATTACTAATTAAAATAAAAACTCATATTTTTAGATAGTAATGGTTATATTAAATTAAATCCGGTTAAAATCCGATTAGAGAACATGCCGTATGCCGTTTTGTATATGCGTACGCAATTACAACTATTCTGATTTCACGTTCAATTATTCGTAGTGTTGTTATATAATATTAATAAATTGAATTATTTTTAATCTATGAGTTTGAAAAAGCTCACCGCCCCCTTCAAAACTATCGCCCCTGGAGAGACCGAAATGCCCCCAAGGGGGCGGTACCGCCCCCGTTAAGAACCACTGGTCTAAACAAACAAACGCCTGTTTTCCAATGAGAGCGTTTACACTGGTAACGTCGTGTACGTCACAACATACACGAAGTCGTCAGAAACAGTCGAGCGTTCAAACAAGTTTGATTTTTTCGTCAGAACTCGCATACATAGTAACCGTAGCCTTAAGCTGCGCTGCGGTCCCGTGGTTAGTTGTGCACGGTAACGCTGCAATCGCTAGTAGTCACGTCTGACTAGCGCAGCAGCGGGGACTGTCGCAGTGATTTCTGGAGAGGCGCAACATTCTATAATTGACATCTCGTCTATTCTTTATATTAATTTTATATTGTCCCTTATTATTACACGGTAAATACTACACCCGCGAGCCGTGCCATAGTGTGCATACATTAAGTTATATCAGAGAATGTATCTAGTTGATATTTTAGAAAGGTTATTATACGAAATTGTTAGTAGTTTTTAAAACATAGGAACTACCGAACCATTGAAAAAAACCGTTAAATGTCATAATGATTGATGAATCGATTTTGGTTTTTTAATCATAAATCCAAAAATAATGGTACTAATAACTTGTATTTTTCAACAATTATACAAGCATGTACACATAAATTGAATACAACCTTAATCTGGTTATTATTTATAATCACGGTTATTAACATAGGTTGGAGCACGCTGCTATACGACCCATACATACGCCGTGTCTAAGTGGCGACTAAGTGAACTAATGGCGCTAGTTGTCACACACCCGATAATTATTACATGTAGATTGTAGAACGTCTATGCCTTATGGCCATATTATCTTTGTTCTATGTTTACAATGATTACGTTTACTATTAAAGTGTTTAACTTTTAGTGTTTTAATTATAATAATGAGTAAGTGTATCATAGTTGGTTAATACCTATACAATCTCCATCTATAATGATTTCATATTTTATCCTTTTATTTTGTTTCAGAAATTTGTTGGTATCATTAGACAGTCATGTGGACCAAATGATCATCCTACAACCCCAAATTTTATCCATTTGTATAAAATTCTATCAGTATACTCTGTTCTTAAACCCCCAAAACATGGTAATTGTACTATTACTAACATTGATGCTCCTAAAATTTCATTATCAGATCTAAAAGAAATTTTCCACGATACATCATCTGAAAGATTTGAAAAAATTAACACACTTAAAACAAAATTGGATGAACTGATTGGAGAGGGCCAATGGGAAACTTGTGATGTGTTCCCTAAAGTTGATTCCACAATGGAAAATAGCACTAGAGATTGTATTCTTTATTACGTATGTGGGTATGTGACAAAACAAATTTAAAAAAAACAAAAGTGTGATGAATGCATATGCTTTTTTAATACTGGTGATAGTGAACATCCTTGTGCTGAACTAGTGACCTTAAAAACAAATGGAAAGCTTATGTACCCAAACGCTGCTTTATTTGAATTTTTAAGCATTGTAGAAGACGCTTTTGCAAAATATTGTAATGACTTCAATGTATTTGAAAATGTAATAAATGAAATCACTCAAAATAGTTTTAATTTTAAATTCAGCTGCATTTCTCACAGAGTTGAAGTAGCATCTGAAGTTATAGTTTATTTTTTACAAATGAGAATGCGTCAACACTCTTATCAAGAAAATCTAAAATGTCAAAGTGTCCAGGGAGAAGAAAAAATTATCAAAATTGTACAACTCATGATCTTTATATTCAATATTTTTTTTTTTAAAGCTTTCAGTATATTTAATCTTAAGTTATTGTTTACTTTTTATTTATTTTATATAAATATAAAATGTATATTAATAATAATGCTTATATAAGTGCAATTGAAGGTGATTGTATCAATTATATGCTTTTTAATTTTATAAGACAAAATATTAAACTTAAATTATAGAAGTGCTGTAGTATGCTTTTTTATTTTGCAAAAAAAAATATGTATTATAATAATATTAATTATAATTTATTTGTTTTTCAGACTCAAAGAAATTTCGTTGATATAAGTAACACTTATGTGAATAAGATAAGTGTAATGTACTATTATGGAATATAATATGGTAAATAAAAAAATACTACTATTTTATAGCACAACAGCTATTGCATGAATTTGAATATAAATTATAGTATTATTATTTAAAGTTCAATATATCCTTAACAAATTTGTTTACAAACTAGATACCTACACTAGAAGTCTTTAAAGAATTTTATAAGAAGTCTATAGAAAAATAGATAGATTATTACATACTATGACAATATGCTATTGCCTATTTGTAATAATATTCATTACTCAGTAGAATTGATGTAGTAATTCAAATGAGAAATAATTATGATATAATACACAATGTATAAATTACACCATATACGTGCATGGTGCGTAAAACAGAGATTACGTTGTGTTGTGTCTACCGGGTGTGTAACTACTAGCGCTATTAGTTCACTAAGTCGCCACTTCGATAAGCGATAAGGCGTCGTGCTCCAACCTATGTAAATAACCGTGACCAGAACTAATGTTTTTCAAGTTTGTCTTATTTCTACGTTTTTCATGCACTACATCAGTATTTTCAACAATCAAAGCATCACTAGTATTTTTGTCAATGGTATCAGCATCATAATTTACTACATAGCAATAATATTCATGCATAAATATTAATTATATGTAATTAAGAAGTGAATCATACAGAATAAAGCAGAAAAGTTTATATAAAAAAAAGTACTTACTCAAGTTATTTTCATCACCATCATCAATAAGCAGATCAAAACCTGATAAATCCAAAACAGGAGAAACACTGGGTGCAGTTGAACAATTATTGGTCACTTCCAAACAAGAAACTGACAATTGTTGATTATTCAACATTTCTGAAGGAAATAGTGTCTTGGAAGAACATGCACTTTGAGGCACTAAAAAATATTAAAATAAATTAGGTAAAAAAAAAACATTCTAAATTACAATTATAATAACAGGTACAACTTACGGTCACAATTAGAATTAATATGTTGTGAAGGAACGCTATTTCTTTTCAACATTTTTGTACCCGCGCTGTAATTGCTAGGTAAAAAGTGGTTAGAACATATGCGTTTAACATAATAGATTTGCTGTGGATCTAAACCATCAAACTGTTCTGTACCAATCACTTTTACCCAATTATTCAGTACATCCAAATACAATTTTGGATTTGGAAATCTATGCGAGATACCACCTATAAAAACGTTTATCAAATATAATCAATCATAGTAAGTTCCTAGTTAGTAGAGTTTTGTTAATTTACAAATTCACTAACCTTCAAAATTGCAGTTTTTCACGCAGCATTTGTACGCGGCACGACCCATCGTAAATTCGTATTATAAGACGACACAATAATAAATATTAAACACAGCCACACAGGACAGTAAAGTGTAAACACTAAACGTTAAACGATATTAAATAATATTAAGTATTAGTCAATAGTCATTAGTCACTTGCTCAAGTGCGTTGCATAGAACTATAGAAGACAAGGTTAGGTTAGTAAAATAAATGCTGTGCGAAGTGCGACAATCAGTCCATGAGTAAATGGCATATTTCAAGGAGGTCAAACAACTAAAATCCTTGATAACGATATTAGCGAACCTAGGTTTTGATGCGGTAACTATTTTACGATGTCCCATCCGCGCCGCATATAAGCATATTATTATTACTCTGAGACACGGTCTTCTAAGACCGTGCTCTGAGATATAAGCAAACCATACATCGCTAGGGACCCATGAGAAATAACGAGCTTTCATTGGCTGTATTTCGTTTGTGATAACCATTTGAATTCTGATGCTGATAGTAATATTTTGTACTGATAAGTGATAAACACTTCAATATTTTGAATACGCTCTATTAGTGATAACATTTTATCAAGGAGTTTCTACATACGCCGGATCCAAACAAAGTATTGCCCCTATGGTAAATGCATGGCAACAAATTTGAACTTTTAATTTTGGAATTAATTACTCATATTAGTCGCGATTCAACGCTCGTTATTAACGGTTGTCTTTCCACCTGTTAATTGTACCGAAATATCGCGTTATATAACAGTTAATTACCATATAATCAAATGCCGTTGCCGTCCAGCGGCGACGGCTGTTTTCTAAATAAATACAAAGCCAGTTCGTCTTCAGCTCGTAACCCCGACACAGATCGAAAAGTAGCCGAATACAAACAAAAAAATGTCAAGTCGTCAAAACCAAAGGTAACAAACACTCAAATAAATTCTCCAAACTCGCCGAATTTTCAACACATACTTGATAATCACCCGACCCTTGATATGCAAAACGTCGAACATTTCGATTACGATAATCTAATGATTACCGACGACTCCACTGTCGTAATGCCAATTAATAATAGTTCTATCGATACCGAAACAATTATCAACCATACGACAATTCCCGGGAGCGTTATTACAAACACTCAGCAAACCCACTCGTCGTCACCCGATAACACACTTACGAAACATAAAGCAGATCAACACCTCAAACACTTCAACTCTGATTTCAACGGCCCACCGATAATCATAATTGAACTTACCGATACAAATTTATCTCCTGGTTCCTGGCACCCACTAAAATGGGCTAAGTTCCTCACAAAAAATTTTCCAGGTATCAATAATATTAAACCAAACGGCCACAAGAAAGTTAAAATAACTTTTGACTCTATTCTTCACGCCAATATCTGTCTACATTCCCCACTTCTCATCGAGCACAGCTTATCCGCATATATACCTTCAACTCTAATTTACTCTCATGGTATTATCAAACTTGACATTTCTTTCCCAGAAGAGGACTTTTGGGAAGGTGCAGTCAGTGACGTACCCGTTATAGCTTTCAAACGCATAGTCGTCAACAAAGACGATAAGCTCACGCCTACTCGAATTGTTGAACTAAAATTCCTATCTACCAAAATCCCGCATACAATTTCAATTTTCAACATCTTATTCGAAGTATCACCAAGTATACGCTCCCCAATACAATGTAACAACTGCTTACGATTTGGACACACTTCAAAATTCTGTCGTAGTCTCCCAAGATGTAGTCATTGTGGTGAAAGTAAACACTCCGTAGATCTATGTCCAATTGCTCAAGCCACCGATCCCAGCTGTATATTCTGTCACCTTCCTCACCTAGCCACCAACCGAAACTGCCAAGAATGGGACTTTCAAAGAGACATAAAAAAAATCATGGCCACTGAAAATATTTCATTCCGCGAAGCAGTGCTCTTCAAGAAACATAACCAGGTCACCTCAGCTTTTAGTTACTCAAATATTGTTCATAAGAAGCCAATGGTATCTCTTCCAAAAACTCTCCCTCCTCAAACACATCATATTTCTCCACTCACTGACGTAAGTATCAATCATTCCTACCAACATCATATAAGAAAATCTAGACCTCGCTCTCCTACACCAGTCAGTAAAAAAGTTGTAATCCCTCCCAAAAAAATTCCTCCAGCCCTAATGGATCATTCCTGAAATACGCCAGCAACTGTCGCTCTAATAATGAAAATTCAAACCAAAACAATGATCTCTCCTGGGTTAATACACTAACAACCAATTTAACTCAATCGTTAATCAATTCCCCTCTTGCTTCACAATCTGCTACCTCTCTCCATAACTTAATCGAGTCTTCCCTTCTCACTATTCTAGCTATCCCTAATTCTCCCACATTAACTCCTCCCTGAAAATTCACAATTTCATCCAGTCTCAACTTGTATACTATTGATAAAATATAATTATTGATATGGAATCCTTGAATATACTACAATGGAACGTTCGTAGTCTCCCGGCCCGCTCTCCTTCAGTTCAACATCTTCTATCCTCCAATAAAATTTCAATTGCGTTAATAACAGAAACTTGGCTCCTTCCCACTAGGAAGTTTAATATACCACATTTTAACCTATTCAGATCAGACCGCCTAGATGGATACGGTGGCACTGCCATAGCCACCCACACCTCGTTACAGGTCCGCTTAATAAATATTAATCCTAACCTCAAACAATCCTTCATCAACAACAAAATAGATCTAATTGGTATTGAAATTTTAAACTCCCTAAAATCACTTAATATCTCCGTTTGGTCCTGTTATATCCCTAATGACGCCATAATCCCAATGCACCTTTGGGACTCTCTTTTCCAACTAACTAACAACAATTGTCTCATCGGAGGCGATTTCAACGCTCATCACCCTGCTTGGGGCTCAGCCCTAGCCTCCAGACGCGGTAATCAAATTTACGATACTATCAATTCCCTAGGTCTCTGCATCCTAAACTCAGGTTCTCCTACCCACTTAGGTAGACCAAATCACCCCGATTCGGCTATTGATATTTCCTTTTGTTCTCCAAACTTAATGTGGTCTTCTACATGGTCGACTGTTGTCGATCCACATGGTAGTGACCACTTTCCCATTATCATTTCTCTAACCCCAAACAATTTCAATAGTCCTAAATCCCTTACTCCCCCAAACATAAATACCACGCCTTATCCACTTTCCTCCCCTCAATTTAATTTAAATAAAGCAGACTGGAACTCATTTTCCGAGCAAATCAGTCTCAGAATTACTTCAATTACTAATATTAACTGTCCAATTAAAGCTTATGAACAATTCAGCCAAGCAATTTTAGACTCCGCCAAGGAATCTATTCCATTAAAAATCAAAAATTCCAATAAATATCCTCCTTCCCCCCCTTGGTGGGACTCCACTTGCACCCAAGCCGTTAAAAATCGCAGCAATCTTTTCAAAGCTTATCGTCGCTCTGGTTCTATTCAAGATTTTTATAATTATAACAACGCATGCGCTTCCACCACTCACCTACTTAAAGCTAAGAAAAAGAACGCCTGGAATCAATTCTGCTCAAACCTAAATCCCTCCTCATCCATCAAATCACTTTGGAATACAGCTAAACGCTTTCGTAATTGCATACAACCTTCCACACATCCCCACAACGATGACTGGTTCGAAAACTTCTGCACCAAAGTCGCACCTTGTTATGTCCCTTCAGAACCAGAAACATCATTTAATGCTCTTACAAATGACCCGCATCTCCCTGACCACATCCTAAATCAACCATTTACTCTCAATGAACTAAAGACCGCCATTTTCTCCCGAAAATCAGCCGCCGTAGGTATTGACGGTATTTCTCCACTAATGTTACAACACTTACCTACCAATGCCTTAGAACTACTTCTTTCGATTTTCAACAACCTAGCTAACTCCAACAATGTTCCAAAATCTTGGACCCTCTTCAAGGTAATTCCGATTCCTAAACCACATTCAAATGACTCCTTCCGTCCAATTTCCCTTGCCTCAGCGCTTTGCAAAATAGTCGAACACATTTTTAAAAACAGACTCGACTGGTGGATAGAATCCAATCAACTCCTTCCCGATAATCTTTTCGCATTCAGACGAGAAAAAGGCACCATTGACTGTCTCGCTAACTTCACCGGTGAAATCTATCATTCTTTTAATAATAAAGAATTTCTGGTCACAACGTTTATCGACATTCGCGGTGCGTTTGACTCTGTCAATATTCCGCTTCTAATTATCCACCTACAATCCCTCAATCTACCACTCCGTTTCATCAAATTCATTTTCAAACTTTTTTCTCGTAGAACACTACATTTTTTCTCACCTTTTAGTCCCACCAATTTACGTTCTACTTCCACAGGCCTACCCCAAGGTAGCTGCTTGAGCCCAATTCTATTCAATATCTATATGAGTTCCATTGTCAACCACCTCAACTCATTTGGCCACAAAGTTTTAGTATATGCGGATGATATTGTTATTTTCTCCCATAATAGACATATAGATCTCGCCATCGACTCCATGAATAATGCGCTCAATTCCCTACATAATATTCTTTCCTCTTCGTTTTTCCACATAGCTCCAGAAAAATGCAAATCTTTAATTTTTTCCAGACGCCGTTACCGTTACTGTCCTCCCACCAAAATAAATGGCCATACCATACCATTCGTTTTAAACCACACATATTTAGGTTTGACCTTAGACCCTAAACTTCGTTGGTCACCACATATAATCGAACTGACAAAATTCACCTCCCGCTGGTCCAACTTCTTAAGATCAGTGGCTAACGCATGGTGGGGGTCTCACCCATCCTCTTTATTACTTATTTACAAATCCATTATCCGCTCCAAGTTAGATTATGGCTGTTTCTTTTCAGGTTCTTCAGCCCTTTCACATCGTAATAACCTCAACAAACTCCAAATTTCGTGTTTAAGATCTATCCTAGGTGCCTTAAAGTCGTCCCCTTCACCTGCGATCGAAGTGGAAAAAGCTTGCCAACCTTTCGACATTCGTTGCAAATGGCTCGCAGGCAAACTTCTACTTAAAAGCCTATCCACCAAAGACTCCCACTTATTTAACTCTTTTCTCGATCTATATCATTCTTGGCGTTACGTCAAAAAATTGACTCCAGTTCTAGCCTTAACTGCACACTCCTTAACCGTTACCCGTAACTTTATTATTAATTCCAACAAACCTCCTATATATGCTGCAAATTTCGCTTCTCTACTACTCACACCTTCAATCCATTTTAATAAAAACTTCCTAATTCACTCGCCAAACTTCTTAAAATCTTTACCACCTAACAATGCCAATAGTATTTTCCTAGACTTTATTCACACCTCCTTCCCACTGTTTATTCTAATATTTACCGACGGCTCTGTTTCTCCGCTCTCAGCAGGCTTCTCTTTTTACATCCCTGAGCTACACATATCTTTTTCTGATAACCTCCCACCCACTGCCTCATCCTACACAGCGGAATGCTTCGCTATAATAGAAGCACTCCAAACAATCTCCTTACTAACACCCAATAAATTCCTTATTGTTACGGACTCACTTTCATGCCTCCAAGCACTCTCCTCAAATGTCTTCAAATCTAAACCCTCTCCACTCATAATCAATATCAGACTCCTATTACTTTCACTTACAGAAATGGGCTTTGATACCCATTTTCTTTGGGTACCTAGTCACGCAGGAATAGCTGGAAATGAACACGCAGACCCCTTAGCAAAATCCACAGCCTCACATAGATGCCCACCCTGCACCAAAATCCCTTGGTCTGACTTCAATCCATATCTCAGCTTATGCATTGATAAATTATGGCAAAGCTATTGGGAATCTTTCCCTCCTAATTTTGCCTCGTGGTACAAATCTATCTCTCCAATGACCTCTCGTTATCCCTGGTTCCACAATCTAAACCTCTCCAGGAAATCTATTAGCTCCTTCTCCCGACTACGACTAGGTCATACCCTACTTCCTTCCCACTCATTCAAACTTTCACATAATGACTCCAACCTCTGCACACTCCATAATACTCCCGCGATCTGCGATATCTCGCACATCCTTTTTGATTGCCCAAAACTAGCACTCAAGCGTTCCGAACTAATTTCTCTTTTCAACTCCCTCAAATTACCTTTCAATATCCAGCACATTCTATCTTCACCTCAGCCAAACCTAATACCTCCAATTTTATCTTTATTCAACCATTCCGGCTTACTTATTTAAATTAATATCTATCCCAATTAATGTCACCCTCCCTTTTAATTTTAATTGTTGAGATTAATTGTAAAACAAAATCTAATAATAAAAAAAAAAAAAATTACTCATATTTAATATGATTTATTAGAATATATATATACATCATGATACCAATATTTGTAATAATACATCAAAAGTGTAAATAATGCGACAGAATTTAAATAAATTTAAAAGTTAATTTTGGCGCCAAAAATTATGTTACAAAAATAATATCTTTTAGATTCTGAGCGGAGCAAACCTGTTTTATTGTTGTTTATTTTTATAAATAGGATAAATAAATAATTAGGAGTTCAAAAATATGTTTTATTATTTTATATAATTATCTATTTTTATTAGCATTTATTTATTTTTACGCACATAATAATGTCTGTAAATAGTGCTATTAGTATGTTTGCAATATTTGATTATTTTAAATCAAATCCCAAACAACTAAAGAAAGGAGAACTTTCATTTAATGCTGGATATATTTGTAAAAAAGAATATGACTCAGCCAATGGATTGATACAAGGTGAGGTAAAAGCAAGTATGAAATCAATCCAGTATAAAGTGAAAGTATGCAAAATATTGTATTAACTAATAATTTTTATTAGAACTTTTAAATAATAATTGTAGGAAATATTCCTGTACTGGTATTTCTCAATGATGGAGTTATATATGACAGTATGTGTACGTGTCCTAGAGGTTTGGCGATTTGTCATCATATGGCAGCTATAAGTTTGTTTGCTCATCATAATTGTAGTTCTAGTGATAGTATTTGCTCTTGGAATGTGAGAAATAGTAATGTTGAAAATACTAAAACTATTAGTGATTTATATCCTGCTTGTTCATATAAAGCTACAATTTGTTTACCAAACAAAAACCAAAATAACTTTAAAAAAGCTTTAGAACAGTTAGATACACCATAGGTATGTCCTGGCTATTGAAACCTGAATCCAATGTTGAAATTCAATTTCAACAATCATCAATTGTATCAATTAATGACATAATTGTATCCAATGAGTTTAAAACATCAAAAACAAAAACACAGCTTCTAGAAAATAAATTAAGCGTATCTCCCGATATTATTTTAAAAGTGGTACAAGAAACTATTGGTCAGTCCAAAAACATTAAATGGATTACATATAGAAAGCATAGACTTACTTCAAGTATGTATGGAAATATACTTACAGCGTGCCATAAGAAAAAATATAATCCATCACTATTTAAATCACTGAACAGTGAATATATCACAACTGGTGTGCATGCTATTGAGTGGGGACTTAATAATGAAGAAGCAGCATTAGATTTTCTTCAGAAAACTGAAAATGTGGTTATTCAAAAAACTGAATTATGGTTACACAAATGTAGATATCTTGGTGCATCTCCAGATGGACTTATAGGTGAAAATTGTGTAGTTGAGGTTAAATGTCCTTATAAATTTAGAAATAGTTCACTATCAGATGAAATTAAAAAAGACAAAACTTATATAATTTATAAAGAACATAATCAAATTCATATAAACCAGAACCATAATTACTGGCACCAAGTTCAAGCACAACTATACTTTACAGGAAGACAAAAATGTGTTTTTGTAGTTTGGACACCAAAAGAATCAATCATTGTTCATATACTTAAAGATAATCAATGGCAAAACAATATTGAAATACTTCAAAAATTTTATTTTGAACAATATGTTCCATATATATTAAATAAAATATTATAACTTTACACAAGATATTTTTAGCAAATAATAGTACACATTAAATATTTCCTTCAGTTAATGGTTTTATTTATTAAAAAATATAACTACATTTTATTTTGTATTTCTTTAATTAGTGGGTATTCGAAATTAGTAAGCGAGGCTACAACTTTCAAAACATAGTCAGCTTGGGGTAACAGAGATGTAGGTATGTGATCTAAAATTCTTTAACATTTTATTCTTTGAATAGCTCTCTCTACATGGATTCTAGCTTTAGCAATAGTTTCGGTTAGTAAAACTTGTTCTGGTATAAACTGTGGAGTATTGAGAAATGGAGGTATATTCAAGTATACATTTGGAGGTAAAATATTACGAATTAAAAATCTCTTGTCTGCAAGTATTAAATCACCTGGTTCCAATTGAGATAAAACACCACTTTTCAGTGTTATTATTTTATCTGAAGTGGAACCTGGAAAAAAATTGCTTACTAAAGTTACAACACCATTTGGTGCCACACCAATTAAGGATTTCAAAGTATGATAATGTTTATAGCTAGGTACTAAAAGTGGCTTTTTGTGTAGCCATAGACACTCTAGAGGTATCAGTTTCAATCTCTGTACAATCAAGTATAATTTTACAGTTAGAAAATGTGCTGAAGGAATTTGGTAGACATAACTTATTTTTGTTTTTTGATGGAATTTTAGACATAAATGTTAAGAAAATGTTTTCATACAGAATATGGATCCAAGTCATAAAAATATTTGTTATGGTTGCCTGGCTACATTTAAAACTTTGGGCAAGATCTATATGTGGCAAATTAAGTCTTAGTTTCATTAAAGTAATCAACATTTGATCATGCATAGAAATATTTTCAACTTTCCATTTTAAATAATAGTTAATCTCAATGTTTTGACATATTAGCATCAATAAATCAAAGATTTTAGAACTGGGTAACACAGTATATAACTTAATTAACTCATCATTACTTGAAATAATTTAAAAGATAAGCACTCAGAAATTGAAGATATTTTTAACTTTAATTGTTCATTTTCTTTTCTTAGTAACAAAATTTCAGCTTCTAAACACTTGTTTGTTTGACTAGACCTACAAAAAGTATTTAAAACTTGATAAATGCTAAAAATGTATTTATACATCATAATTCCATGCATATATTTTATAAGACAAGAACAATAAAAAAATAAAAAGTTTTGCTTTTACTCTAATCAATAGTACTTATAGTACTTATTTTAAATATTAATTTATATTATTTGATATTTTAATATTTATTTAAAAATTAAATACCTATGGGGTTTCTAAAGCATTGTAACTTGATAAAATATTTTTATTAGATTTATGTGCAACATTTATTTTTGATAGTTAATTATGTTAGCCAAGAATTTAATCTCACAATATTTCTTATAATTTTAAAAACTATGGTGTCTTAAACAAAAAATTTTAATTTCCATGTTAATTAAATGAAAAATTTTGGAGGTCAAAACTCAGAGTAAAAAATAACTGGTCTTATAATATGATATTATATTATGTACATATATTTTTAAATAATATATAGTTACTAACTGCAGGAGTTGATACTTTAAATCATGAGTATTCTATTTAACAGTTTCTGATGGTGTTTGAGGAATCGTACTACAAGTAATTGTGGTAGCATTGTTGGAATGGCTGGCAATTTTGGTTCTCTTTCTTTTTTCTGGTGATTGAAAATTAGAAAATGCGTTTTTCCTATGATCTAATATTTCAGGACCATTTATTTTGTCTCCATTTCTGAAATGACAACTACAGATTCTAGCACCAGGTCCAGGCTCAACTTCTCTTCTGTATGCAAATGATTTTTATGTTTATCTAATACCTATCTATTAGAAACTACTTAAACTACTTCTATACTACTCTGTTAAAAATATTTACAAAACTTTTATAAAATGTAAAATAAAGTTTTTTACTTCAATAATTTAATCCATCTACTCCTCTCCTTAATTTGCACTGGAAATTTAAAAAAACTACATTTATGTTTTTGGTTATTGTGAGTACAATTAAATGCCCAGCACAGCATGATTAATGGTCAATCTTATTCAAAATAGTAATCATTAATCATAGATAAACAGTTACACGTTTATATAAATATGAACTATCATACATCATTATTACCACGCTATTAGCACAGAACATATTAGTCATAAGTTCATAAGCAACCAAAATGCATTATGTATTTTTAATTTCTATGAATCAATGACAGCATCATAATATTATAATTAAAATATTCCCGCCAAATTTGTTTTTCTGATTAATTTAAATGTCTGTTCTTATTTTAGAGAATCCAATAATTTATACTTTTATAGTGACCTAATTTAACCTTTTTGACTAAAATACATACCTAAATATACATAGTTTTATTTAAAAAAATGTTTAATTAATAGACCCGTGTATTAGGTATAGGGATTTCGATTTGTTTGGATTCGGCATATCTATAAGTTATAACATCCTTGAATAGCGTCACACTAATAAAGCGTATACCTACGGGTTATTAAATATTATTAACGGGTTTATTTCATAATAATTTATATTATAATTTTTTATTATTTATTATAATGCTTTTTCCAACAGCATTTTCATACGAAATAACTAACAGTGATGAGATTAATATTACACTTAGGTGTAATATTAAAAAATATATAAAAAAATATATAAAACATAAATTAATTAACAATATTGTAAAAAAAAAAAATTAAAATCATTGTAATTTTAATTGTATCATGACGTATTATGATAAATATTATTGTGTTATTATGAATTATTTTAAAATACTAGCTAATACATCAAGAACAGACACTTTTATCCTATTAATGAGATCTACAGGGAATTTTTAGATTTTTAATCTAAAAATTAAAAATATGCTTAGGTAGAAAGGAATCATCATACCTTTTGACGATTTTATTTTACATTTTCATTCCAATTATAATATAGAATCTTAATTTTATTTTCACACACAGTATGTTTTATTGTTCGTCGTCGATCCATCTGAAACTTTACTGACTCTTTTGGCTAGTTCTTCCAATGTTTCATTTAAAAAGGTTCGACATGATGGTAGTTTTGTTGATAATTCAAATGTTTATCAGCGCCTGAAAATGTTATCACTAGGGCTCGGAAGTTGTAGGAGTTGCATATTTTTCTGTATGCCCTTAATTTATAGCAGACCAAGCTAGAAATCCATTTTATACAATGACAAGATTAAATAAAAAAATTAAAAGTGCATATTTTTGCATATTTTGTCAATTTTAGAAAAAAGTGCATATTTCTTAATTTTCATATGCTTTTTATGCATATTTTTCAATTTTCATTGGATTTTTATGCTCATTTAATATTTTCTAAACAAATTGATTTTTTCCTAATAATTATTTTATTTATTTTATTTTCGATTAAATTAACAGTCACGACGTATCAACGGAGCGTATTTATCTTTATTGCACTAATGTCTATGCTATCGACGTTATCGTTAATCTAATAGCGATTTGTTCTATATAATAGTGTATTTATAGGTGTATGACTGAATTATATGGGCAAGTATATTTTCCCCGTCAGTCATGTGTGAACTGTCGCGTGTAATAAATTCGTCCGTGTTCTGTAAAATCTACCTACGTGTTTAAAAAAATTATAATATGCCAAAAATTTCACAAACTAGAAAATTCGTTTTAGAATTCGGCGAAAATATTTTTTCAACAGACGGTACTATTCTATTTTGTAAGATATGTGAAGTTAAAGTGAATTGCGAAAAATGATTTATGGTTACTCAGCATTTAAAAACGAATAAACATGAACGGTTGTTAAATCGTCAACGAAATAGTATGAAGGTATCAACTACACAACAGTTTTTCTCTTCAAGTACCTCCAAAAAGTGGGAATTTTCAAAAGATTTATGTAAGTCGATGATGTGTGCTAATATTCCTCTTAATAAAATTATGAATACTGAATTTCGGTCATTCCTAGAAAAATATACCCTTAAAGAAATTCCATGTGAATCTACTTTAAGAAAAACGTATTTAAATGAATGTTACGAAGAAACAATCGATAAAATTAGAAAACATGTCGTTGGGAATAAAATTTGGGTATCTATCGATGAAAGTACTGACATCGAAGGTAGATTTATTGCGAACGTAATAGTCGGAACATTATTGGTAGATGAACCTGGTGGCTGGTGACATATTTTTATTAACATCCGAAGTTCCTGATAAAGTTAATTTTTCAACAATAGCTAAGCTATTTGATGCATCAATGTTTATTTTATGGCCAGATGGAATCCGGCACGATGACGTACTTTTATTTGTAAGTGATGCGGTTCCGTATATGAAAAAAGCCGGTACAGCTATAAAAGCATTATATTCAAAAATGATACATGTCACATGTTTGGCTCACAGACTAGCAGAAGAAATACGTAGTCATTTCCCAAAGGTAGATAAATTAATATCGAGGGTAAAACAAGTGTTTTTGAAAGCACCGTCTCGTACTATATTATTTAAATCTGAAGCTCCTGGAATTCCACTTCCGCCGGAGCCCATACTAACACGTTGGGGAACATGGCTACAAGCAGCTTCATACTACTGTCAATATTTTAAAGAAATATACAAAGTTTTACAACTTCTAGATTCGAGCGATGTGGTTTCTATTAGAGAAGCTAAAATAATTGTAAGTGACCGTTCTGTGGAAATGAACTTAACTTTCATTCATGCGAATTATGGTTTTTTACCGACAACAATAACACAACTTGAAAAACAAAAACTCCCGTTACATGAGTCAATAGCGATAGTGAAATCCGTCGAAAATAAGTTAGAGCACATTATTGACGAGGCAGGTACTGCAATCAAAGAAAAATTAAAAAATGTTTTGGAAAAAAACTGTGGTTTTAATGAATTAAAAAAAATATCCAGCATTTTAACTGGTGAAGCAACGTCAATGGAAGGACTACCAGAAGACTTAACTGGGAATGACTTGGCGCACTTTAAATACGCACCCATAACTTCATCGGATGTTGAAAGAAGTTTTTCGCGCTACAAAAATGTACTTACAGACAACCGTCGTTCGTTTGACATAGAAAATATCAAAAAAGTTTTGGTTATTCAATGCAATACATTTACAGGTATGACGGTTACAATAATCTATATGTTTAATGAATTAAAAAAAATTAATATAATTTTTCAAATAAATTGTATTGTATTCTATATATATTTTTAGATTGAAAAAATTACAAAACACAAAATACAAGCCAAAACATTAAGCCAAACATAAAAAAATGTTTTGTATATACGTAGTAAATTTGTTTGCATATTTAATAAATTTAATTTTGCATATTTAACATATTTTACAATTTTTTTGTGCATATTTGCATGCATATTTTGCCTTTTTTAACTCCTATAACTTCCGAGCCCTAGTTATCACAAACGAAATACAGCCAATGAGAGCTCACGATTTCTCACGGGTCTCTAGCAATGTATGGCTTGCTTATATGGATCCGCGCCTATGGAGTTGCCAGTCCCTGGTTTTGTCATTGGGACAAAATATTCTAAACTAATTTATGGACATAAAATAGCTATACGCATGACAAAAATTTTAATATTTCCTTTGATTTACTTTTGAAAATTTAAAGAAGTTTAAATGTATAAACACGTTTACTTTGCATCGGTCGGAGCACTTTTTCAATTTTTAAAATATACTTGACATTAATAAACGTTTAACATTTTATAAATTTGTCAATTTTCAATATCAAATATATTTAAAAATATTAAAATTATTACATATATGCTCCGACCGATGCAAAGTAGACTTATTGAATAATTCAAACATCTTTACATTATTAAAATCGTACAAATATAAGTACCTTAATTTTTGTCAGACATTTAAGTCGTTTTGACAAAAAATTGATAGGGAATGCAACGCGTTTAAAAGTTTTTTTTTTTTAACTTTTCAAATTAACTAGTTAATCATTTTTGTTTTTAATTTATTAACTTATTCAGTTAAAACTTTTATGAATTTTATTTATCCTTATAGCTAAATATCAATAATGTGCAATTAAGTTAATTTTTTTTAGGTCGAATTCTCAAAAATGTAGTACTAAAAATAAGTAGGTAGGTATAAAATAAATATCGTGATCTTTTGTTTTTCCTGTTTGAATCGATGGCCGGGCGCGAATTATCAAAGTATTATATTTGGGTGACAAGAACCATCAGTCTATAAATGGATATCAATAATATATGGCAAATACAATATTCTAGTGCAGTGTTTCCCAAATGGTGTTCCGTAGAACCTAAGGGTTCCGTGATAACATTTTTTTCCAAAACAATGTTTTTTTTTAATACAACACAAATAAAACTTTATAAATATAAAACTAGAACATTATTTTTATTTAAAAACATTTTTTTTCTCGCTTTTAAGGATGCAAAGTTTTTGATACTTTGACCAAAGTCAAGTGACTGGAGACAATAATTCAATACTTCAGTCTCATACTTTGTCTCTGTTAAAATTTGTTTCTCCATTTCTCTATTAATAGAATTTTTTTATCTATTCGAAGTAAACACTTTGTTATTGCAGCACTTCTCTGTTCAATACTATTTTCATGATGGGATATTTTTTCAAATTTTTTCCCATTATCTAAACTATTACTTACAAAATATGGGCTATCAGAATAACTATAATAAATAAACTACATATAAAAACAATATACTGTTCCTTGATTTGGCGAATACTTAAGCCATTTTTGATCATATACCTGACAATTAGATAGTTTTCTTTCGAACATCGCAATCGTTAAATGTCTCTTATGATCTAAACATAATGCATAAAACATACTTAAAAATAATAATACAAAAATAATATAAAAGTTCTTTATTAAAATCATAATTTCGTTTTTAAACTGAATTAAAATGATAAAATATGTGATAATTTGTTTAATTAATGAACCAAAATTATACCATTTACGAGAAATTTGAGTTAAAATGTCTGCAGAAGTTATGTAAATTACTAGTACTGTGTACTGATGATTGTACACTTAATTTTTAAGAAAAAATAATACAAAATCACATATCAATTCGTAAAACTCTAAGTAGACTGTTGAAAAATACGATAAATTCAAATGATATAAATCGAAACTTTAAGTAATTCTCAATTAGTCAATTTTGAAGTTAGAGCAAGACTTTAAAGGACAAAGTTGCTTAAAAATATTTACATAATTCAAATTTGAACTAAAAAATGGGAGGTGCAATTTAAAATAAAATGTTTTCTGCGTACGCGCAGAATTAAAAATTAAGGGAAATATATTATTAATTTTCATTTTATAGTTCATGGATTTTATTTTAATCAAATGATGAATTGCTATTTTGTATTTCCTTTGATCATCCCATATATGTGTTAAGGAATATAGAACATGCTGTAACGGTTGAGGTTTCTGAATCACGTGTTTAATTTATACTTGGTGATATTTTATGAAATTGTGTCAAAGTTGGTTCTTTGATGTAATATATATTTTGCCGTGAAAATTGAAATCCAACATAGGTTTCCAATACATGGTATAATGTTCATGTAAAGTCTTTATTTGAAGTCCAATTAAACAAGTACAAAGGTGTTTTAGTAAGGATGCAAGGAGTTACTAATATTTTCATTTAACTGTGCACACAATTTCATATTAATAGTCATCTATTAATTTGAGGCTGCGTTTGCTTATTATTTGCTTTAGAAGTCTTAGATGTATGATCGTTAGAAACTTGCGTGTAAAATATGGATATGAGTATTTTTCCTATAACATTGATTATACTTTTCGATGGTTACTGGAAATTAATATAAACATTGTGTACATTTTTTGTATTTTAAAATTAATCATTCCATACTGTTAAAATATCTCAGTTGATAGAAATTTTCACTTTTTATTAATTTGTTAACATTCATTTTTGTTCTCTATGTACAATATATATATACGTATAAAATATAATAAGTGCTTGATTTGGCGGGTCCACCTTCTTTTCTTATTTTTTTTTTTTTGAGTACCCCTTCTATTTATTTGAAACGGAACGCTGGGAACGCAACATTTACTACAGAGAATTTGTAAATCATCAGTTTTTCTAATGCAAAATATACTTGTAACCTATAGCCATAATATTTGTACATTTTAATCGGCAATGAAAAAAAGCTGGTAAGTGAGATGATGGTGGTATAAGTTCGTCCTTCATCCCTTCGGTCCTCGGACTATGAATGTATTAAGTTTTAAAGAAATGATGACTCATTTCTTTAGTATACAACGATTCTGAGCAAAACTTTAGTGTAATATAATACATTATTATTTAAATACTGTTTACGTATTTTACGGTTATTTGTATAATTTTTTAAATGCTTGGAAAAAAATCTTGAATCACGATTATTGATATTTTTTCGGTATTGATAGTTTAGTATAAGAGTAAACTTATATTACAATTTCAGAACTTTCTAACAAATATTCAATATTTCATTAGAAATAAACTTAAAAGAAATCAGACAATATCGTAAAAAATCGTATAATAATTTATTAAAGTGTGCATAAAAAAAAACCCTGACTCACGATTTTTGAATTTTTGTTAGGATAATTAGGTAGGTATATGAGTAAGGTCATATTACATTTTCAGAACTTTTTGTCAAATATTTAAAATTATATTACATAAAAACTTTCAAAC
Organism: Therioaphis trifolii; assembly: GCA_027580255.1. Taxonomy (NCBI): domain Eukaryota; kingdom Metazoa; phylum Arthropoda; class Insecta; order Hemiptera; family Aphididae; genus Therioaphis; species Therioaphis trifolii. Next base: position 86,037,868 of record CM050404.1, read on the forward strand.
AATTTGGTAAATTAAAAGTTCTATATTTAAGTCAAAAGTGCTATAATTGTTCTGAAAATGTTGTCCAATATAAAAAAATATGTATTTGATATTGGATAAAATTTTCAAGTTTCTAGCTTCAATACTTTTCGATTTATGACTAAATACCTAAAATCTGAACAGTGAAAATCTCGTTTACGGCGGATTTTTACCGATTTTACCGTTTTTACTCAGTTTTTCGATCGTTATTCTTGATTACTGGAAAACTATGGAGATTTTGGAAAAATGACTTCTCTAAAGTATCATCTCAGTTCAATTTCGAATCTAAAAAGTTACTAGACGAAACTTTTGGACAAGGATTTCTATACGAAAAAGTGTTTACAGAAAAAAAAATAAAAAATAAAAAATAAACATCATTGTAAAACCATAAGATCCTTCGCTTCACTCAGAATCTAAAAAAAAAATTATGATTTACCAAAAATAAATGTAATTTTATGTCCTTTATGCATTAAAAAAACCCAAATTGAATACAAGGTCATGCGTTCGAAATATTTCGTGTTATCTTTATCGTTGAACACACTGTATTATAGTTTTCTGCTGTTTGAGACAGCTCAAGCGAGTAACATTAATATCAAATTTCATAGTAAAATAACAAAATTTAGTCATAGAATAAAATAACTATTAATTATAAAATATTATCGTAACACGAAATACGAGACATCAAAATCATGAATGACAAAAGTCAAAGTTTGGTACTTTGGTAGTTAGATTATACAAGTGACAAAAAAAAATGAATGCAAAAATAATATATAAAACTGAATTTTTTAAAGTTATTTTACGAATTAAGTGGAATACAAGACTACATTTTTTTATGTGGGCCCCAAATTCTCGTGGGCCCGGAGGCCACGGCCCCCTTTGCCCCCCCTTAATCCGGGCCTGGTTATTACAGATTAAATACGAATAACCTATAAAATAAACCTATTTGTGAATTGTTCGTCGTGTTGAGGTTAGCGTCGTTCTTGTGTGTGTGCGGGATCACAACTGTACTTTTTATTGTATTTATTATTATACAGATTCCAGCACCACAAGACGTCATAACCTCATAAGGTAGGTGGTGCACCACCCGAATTATTATTATAGCATCCGGCCGACGGGCCGACTATTTGATTTGTATACTTAATTATTGTTACATTTGCATTGGCCGACATAGGCACTTAATTATTGTTATGTTGAATTTTATACCTTTTTTATTTACATTATTATTGTTCCTATTTTACTCACATATTGTTACCATTTTATTTGTTTTTTGTTGAGCCAAACAGGCTACCTTTGTGAATTATTGATTATTTATTATACTATATATACCATGTTCTTGTAATAAAATAACTGCCACCCACAGTCAAAATTATAAATTGTTTTATTTGAATGCGCTGAGGTAGTGCGTCATTTTATGTTGCCTACCTCATTGTCGTGAAGGCGCCTCTTACTATTTTTATTAGTATTTTATAAACGCCGACGCGGCATCACATTTCATAAAAATCTACTTGTATACAAATAAGACCGATAAATAAATAAATAGTTAAAAAATCGAGGGACCACTCACAATGAGAATAATAATATTAATAAATGTGCCTGCACTCTCTACGGTCGGCACCGCACACAACTACTTGTAACGCGTGAGCGCCGTGCTGAGAGACCACCGGCAACCAAATGCCCACATTAACACGCCAACAACGCGTTGCGCAATGACCATGGGCGCCGACTATTGGGGTGCTGCGGTGCTTAAGCACCCCATGAATCATTCTATGGGGTGCTCTGCACCCCATGAAATAAAAATATAGAGCAATACGTAATTTAATACGTTTATAATTTTTTCGTTGTATAATATTTATGCCAACAATATATTTTGGATGTTTTGATGACTCGTTCCTAACATACGTATATGAAATGAAAATAATTTTATGTATAATAATTAATATGTATTTAAAAGTTTTAATATATGAAAAAGGTCGTATTAAATAAGATAACAATTTATGTTGAAAAAAAATTATTATTTATTTAAATTGACATTTATTAATATCTAAGGATTTTAGGCACCCCATGAATTTTGGGAAACCCGGCGCCCATGGCAACGACGACGACAATGCTAGGACGGGAATCATAAACTTAAATTATAACACGGGAATGGGGATATGCAGGCTATACAAAGGGAATAAGGATAGTGCTGTTTAGGTAACGGGGGGAGTCTCTGTGGCCGAATCGGTCTGGTGCAATGACCATAGAGCTCACAACAATGTGGACAAATACCTTACAACTAAACACACAAATCACAACTTAAAACTACGGACGATGAATGGTAACTGCAACGTGACGGAACTATTAACTCGATGACCTAGGCGGCCTCACACACACTGCGCCAAGTGCTGGCGTACTTCCGCAAGATTGAGTCGACAGGCGCCAGTCCCGATCTCGGGCACACACGATGAATTAAATATAATAATAATTTCTCACCTCAAGGACCAGGTGACCGTAGAATGAAGAATAAGCAACGAATCAAGTGAAAGCAGTAATGCAGTAAATGCTTTATTGTTCGATAATTATAATATTAATAGGGAGAACGACGTACTGTCGTCAAGGAATACTCCTTTTAAGTTGACTAATTCAATAAGAATAATTACTAACGTACATGGGCACGACAATGATACACATAACGTAATAAAATGTGGTTTTTTGTAATATAGACCCGACAACGAAAGAAGAAAAAAGCTGGTAAGTGAGATGATGGTGGTACAAGTTCGTCCATCGTCCCTTCGGTCCTCGGACTACATATATGTGATGAATGTATTAAGTTTTAAAGAAATGATGACTCATTTCTTTAGTATAAAACGATTCTGAGCAAAGCTTCAGTGTAATATAATATATTATTATTTAAATACTGTTTACGTATTTTAATTGATTATTTGTATAATTTTTGGTGAGTTATAATAATTTATTAAAGTGTGCATGAAAAAAATCCTGACTAACGATTTTTGTACTTTTGTTAGGATAGTTAGGTAGGTATATGAGTAAGGTCATATTAAATTTTCAGAACTTTTTGTCAAATATTTAAAATTATATTACATAAAAACTTTCAAACAATTTGGTAAATTAAAAGTTCTATATTTAAGTCAAAAGTGCTATAATTGTTCTGAAAATGTTGTCCAATATAAAAAAGTATGTATTTGATATTGGATGAAATTTTCAAGTTTCTAGCTTCAATACTTTTCGATTTATGACTAAATACCTAAAATCTGAACAGTGAAAATTTCGTTTACGGTAGATTTTTTTCCGATTTTACTCAGTTTTTCGATCGTTATTCTTGATTACTGGAAAAACTATGGAGATTTTGGAAAAATGACCTCTTTAAAGTACCATCTCAGTTCAATTTCAAATCTAAAAAGTTGCTAGACGAAACTTTTGGGTAAGGATTTCTTTACGAAAAATTGTTTACAGAAAAAAAAAAAATAATAAAATAAACATCATTGTAAAACCATAAGATCCTTCGCTTCACTCAGAATCTAAAATAATAAGAATAATAATAACAATAGTATATCTCGTGCATATTGGCACGAACACTGCTTATTTTATTTACGGTATAAATTATTATTATAATTATAATTTTAATGATATAAAGTATGATTTAAATAATTGAATTGTGTCAAAACATCCTAATTCCAACAAATAGTACGTTTTGGTCTGATTTAGAAATAGTTGGTTTTGCATTCTACTCGTGTCAGTAGCGTATTTAGGATTTTTCCAAGGAGGGGATCTAAATAAAAAATTTAATAGGGACCCCTTAATTAGTATTAAGCTTGAATGACTACTGGACAGAATGTATGATTTATATACCTAGATACTGCGCTAGTATAAATTTGAGGACTTAGCTCCATGGCACAACAACAACATTTCAAAAAAGTTACAAAATACACGGAAGTATGAGATCACATATTTAAATGAGATAAATTACAAATAAACCCCATAAAATTTTGATTATTTTTACTCTAATTTTGCATTTAAATAATTAAATTTAAACAACAGTAGATATATTTTGAAAAACTTAATATAATTTATATTTAATAATTAACATATATTAAAAAACAACAATGTATTTTATTCTGAATTATATTTTATGTAACAAAATTTAGTTTCCTAGATTTTTTTAGATAATTCGTCCACAACTTGCTAGTCAAAAAATCTTTGATTTTTTACGAGTTCAAAAAGATGTCATCAGTCAACTTCGGTGATTGTGAGTTGAAAAAGTGGTCCAGTTTATCTGTTTTGAAGCAAATATCAGCTGAAGATTGTGCCCAACATTTATCATTCGATTCCAGAGCGGATAATTCCGTTAAGATCATCGGTCTACATTACGATACCCACTTAGACACATTCGCGTATCATACCAATATAAGTAAAACTCCCAGGACCAAACGTGGAATTTTGTCAATCATTGCCAGATTGTTTCATCCGATCGGTGCTCTAAGGCCAATCATTTTATGGCCCAAGTGTGTTATACAACAGCTGTGGCAAGAAAAGTTAAACTGGTACGATGTTTTATCTCCTCATATCAGTGAGGTGTGGGATCAATTTGTCTCGGAATTGCCGTTACTACGTAACATTTCTTTACCCCGTTATATCGATACGCGTCGCGTGGTTGACATCCAGCTCATAGGTTTCTCTGATGCTTCACAGAAAGCATACGCTGCTACAGCCTATTTACGCGTACTTTATGAGTCCGGTAAGATCGGAGTATACTTTTTGGCATGTAAAACAAAGTTCACGCCGTCGAAAGCTGGGAAATTAGACCTACTGTTATCGATTCCTCGTTTAGAGCTTTGCGCCGCTCTCCTTTTATCTCAATAACTCAACAAGCTGCGTTCCACTCTTTTTAACGAAATTTCAATATCGAAGATTTTGGCATGGACTGATTCAACCATGGTCATATTGTGCCTTAGGGCAGAGCTGAAGAGTCTTAAGATTTTCGTTACGAATCGCATGGCCAAAATTCAGAGTTTAGTTCCGATTGCGAATGGTCACATCTGAAAATCCAGCTGACCTATCGTCTCGCGGTCTATCACCAAAGTCGATGATAGCATGCTCTCTTCATTGGGACGGTCCATCGTTTCTATATATTCCAGAAAAAAATGAATGACCATGTCCAGGTCGGTCAACCTTCCATGTTATTCCTATGCAAGAGTTACCCGATGCAAAACCTATAATCGTTTTCACGAAAAGTGGCCCTCGATGGTGGCGCGGCTGGCGTCACTTTTTCTGAATTACAGGGGTTTTTAATATTGGCCGGTAGTGCTATGTAACAATAGGTGGTCGAACAACAATATACAAACAAATTATTGTACCGTTGTCCTTTAACTAAACCAAATATTTTACAAACCCATGACTTTTTCTTCCATTTATTAATGTGTTATAACCTCATAAAGTATACGTTTTTTCATGTGTATTGTATACAGTCATGTGACGTGGTATTACGTTCCGTTCCTATCGTTTATTTACTGTTTCGACTTCGTGTGTACTGATTAGTGACGTAGTGTATATCGTTTTCGCGCACTTTCTATTATTTGAATACCATTAACAATTTGTTATTACTTTTTGTGAAAATATCTCAGTCTGATACACATTCACAGACGAAAAATACAATTTTCAAGGTGTATAAATATTTTAAAAAGTTATCGCTGGATTCATCTAATCCAGAGATAGCCACATTTTTTAAACAGACACAGGCAAAAACTGCCGAAGCGTGTGGTGTTAGTGAAAGAACCGTGAAATGTGTCACCACGGAAGGAAATAAATCGTCTTCTGAATTACAGGCTGCTTGTTCATCGTTCACTTCCACAAAGAAAACATACAAAAGAGCAAAATTTGCCAGCGAAGTCGACGGTTTTGACGCAGATATTATTAGAAGAATCGTACACGAGTTTTATGACAAACGTAAATACCCTACAACACCAAACATTTTGGCCAAGTACCAAAAAAGGACCGAGGACAAAGGTTCTGGTACTTCCATGTGGCTTATTTTGAAAAATCTCCACTTCGGATATAAGAAATGTAACGACGGGCGTCGGTTTTTAATGGAGCGGAAAAACATTGTTGCGATGCATGCATAGCCGTCCCAATGGAGGGGCAAATGGGATAAGTGCCCCAGGGCGTTCAAAGAACTATGAATTTAGGGGGCGTCAATGCGTCATAAAAGTTAATGATATAAAATTTAAATTTAAAAAAAATTGGTGTTTCATATTACAATTCATTTTTATACCTACTGTAATATCAAAGACGAATAAGTATCAAATTGTTTGTATGCTATTAAATATAAAATGATGTAAACAATGAGTAAGACTAGTGTTACATACCTTTAGGCTTCAAGCTTCAATAATGTATTATAAACATCAATATTACCAAAGGATAGAGTTAGGTACTGTATAACCTACAAAGGTATGATTTATATGTGAACTAAAACTGAAAGTACGTATTATTTCGAGAAATTAGTAATTTTTCTATAATGTAGCCATAATAATGAAATCGGTGTCAACTTCAAAAAAATCATCAAAACAAAATGAATACATATGTATATAAATAAGATTACAATAATATTTAATAAGCAGGGGAACCTTTAATTAATATGTATTCAACATATTTATGGAATGAGGTTTCATATTTTTTAGAGGAGGGGGCGTCAAATATTGTTGCCTTAGGCCAATAATAATGGTTAGGACGGCATTGGATGCATGTGAAGTTTTTACGTACTATATTTCTGTTAACCTACGCCAAAATAATGATACTCGGCCTATTATCTATTTAGATGAGACTTGGATTAATCAGTATTCAACAAAGGGTATATTTTACAATGCAAATCTGGTACTTCAGTTGATTATCACACCCAAATGAATTCTGCTACTTTTAAAGATTGGTTCATAAAAGTGTTACAAGGTTTAGAAGGACCATGTATAATCGTTATGGATAATGCCCCATACCATTCTGTTCTTGCAGAAAACTATCCAAAGGCAAATGAAAGGAAAGTAAAGTTCAGAAATGGCTTTCTGAAAAAGGGGTTGAATATTCACCACTCGAAACCTTGAGTGAATTACGAGAAAGGGTCAAACTATTGGTACCAAGACATAAGACTTACCAGCTTGATAAAATCGCGTTGGAAAGGGGACATGAAGTCGTGCGCTTTCTACCATACCATTGCCAATATAATCCCATCGAGCTGATATGGGCACAAGTAAAAGGTGAAGTCGCCACAAAAAATGTGTCATTTAAAATGTCTGACGTAGAAAAACTGTACACGAAGCTTCAGATGCCGTGACCGTGGATAATTGGAAGAAGTGTAATGTAAGCCCAATGTAGTGGGTGATTATTAGGTACCCACCGTAAAATTTATGCGTGGAAGTGAAAATCGCCCGACATATATATAAAATATGTATTCTTTTTTTATTTATTTATTATTATCTTGTATGCGCAAAAGAGGGCTTAGCCCCCCAATCCTTTTGAACCTTCCCATGATTTTTTCCAAAGTTGCATAAGGTTAATGCACTTAGATGGCTAATACAAACTAGTAAATATAATAGCCCCTCCCCAAAAATTTACTATCCCTAAATATATATATATATATATATATATGTATTCTTTATTTATTTATTTATTATTATCTGAAATGAAATGAAATGTTAACAGTACAAAATTTAATGGTATTAAACGCAAAAATGTATATTCACCATTGAAACAAAAAAAAAAAACGGATTTTATAAATTTAAAATATTAATGATCATGAGATAAAATTATTACTTAATCAAAGACGATATTTTAGTACTTAAATAAAGAAAAAAATTCGTGCCTATATTATTCTCATTACATTGTTATTATACTTTTACCGACCCATAAACAAGCCATGAAAAAGGAAAATTCACCTAAATTAAATCTTTACTTTTATGTTATTTATCTTGTTGCTGTACTTGTCATCATATTGAAAATTTATATCATAAAAGAATTTACAATTATTATTTTATTTCATTTTCTTAAGATAATAATAAATAAATAAAAAAACATATTATTTTATATATATCGGGAAGTTTTTACCTCCCGGTATAACTTTCACGTTGGGTAATAATCGCCCACTACATTGGGCGATTTCTGCCTCAGGCAATTTTTACCTCCAGCTATAAATTTCACGGTGGGTAATAATCGCCCGATATATTGGGCGATTTTTTCCTCCCCCGGTAATAATCACCCGAGGTAAAAATCGCCCGTAACACCGGTATCATAATTGTATATCATACTATTACGGATGATAATAACTACTTCAATGTTTTACATTATAAAGCAATTTTCTTTTTTTTCCAACTTATAATTTGATATTCTTACATATTTGTATAAAATAAAATTTCCTAATTGTTAGTCTTTCTTTACGTTTCATTGAATTCTAATTTTGGTAAAACAAATTGATTATAAGATCTAGCTAATTTAAATAAATCGAACATCTTGTAATATATAATAATCAACCATGGTCTATGTAAAGTCTTATGTGGAATGGATAATCTCCTAAAACAGGCGTGTCAAACTCTAAGTATCATGTAGGCCAAATTTATTGAAAAGTCTACTATACGGGCCGCACGTAAAAATTTAACAAAAAAAAATTTTTTATACTAATTTTTCAATTTTATTCTTTACGTTTACAAATACAGTAGATACAATTAAATTTTAAAAAGTTTAAAAACTAAACATTTAAATAAATCATATTAATTATTTATAAGATAGGTGTTATTTAAACTGCAAAAAATATACATACTAATAAGTCTTTTTGGGCGATATTTGACTTCTCTTTTACCCCGCCAGCTTTTCAATTTCGGCAGAAATATTATTTGATATATTAAGCCACTTTTAACACAACATTTAGATGTTAATCTGGATCTAAAGGGTGATTTATTACTGTTCATTAATGAAAATAGTTGCACGGTAAGTACTACTCAAAATAAAATTGATTTTGCAAGCAAATTTACGAGTTCTACATATCGTTCTGGCACCAAATTGTAAATTAAAAAGATCAGAACATAAAACAGTATAATAATGTATTACAAACGAACCATCCTCTAAGAATCTAAAATAATTGTGACACGGTATTGATATTTTATTTTTTTATTTTTCCGTTATTATTGGTAGCCACGGGTCACAAGAAAATGAGTCGAGGGCCGCATGCGGCTTGCGGGCCGCGTGTTTGACATGTCTGCCCTAAAACATGTTACTCGTGGCTGTTAAATCTGTAAAGAATTCGATGTTAGAGCTGCTTTCTCTTTAAAAATAAATTCTTTAGGTTCAAATAAATTCGTTAATCATGATAGTGCCACTACTACGACTGCAGTCGTTAAATAGCGACAATAGTCAGTATATCATAATTTATTAAATATTTTGTAAATATGATAATGCATTGATATTAAGGGGGGAATGTTGTTAAAAGCCCGAATAACCGTACTTTAAAAGGTACGTACACTGAAATTTTAAAAAGCATTTATAGAGAATTCAATCTTAATTAATTGATATACATATAGCTAATATAATTAACTCATGAATAAATGTTTTATTTCATAATATTTTATTTATTACTAAACGCAATCCTTTTTCAATTTTTATTTGTCTCATTAATGTGTTAAAAATTTAATGCCCAATGTAAAATAATAAAATTATTTTCATAAATTATGAAAGAAATCTGAAAATCCACTTTTCTCTGGACCCAGCGAAAGCGTAATATATGTGTTCTTACGTATGTACTTACGTACATACGTAAGTATGTGTGGGTTAAACTTTGCACTCTTAGGTAATTTATGAAGATATACAATTGTATACTTTGAATTTATCTCCTACGTACTCACTATCCAAATTATTTGTACGAAAATGTTTTATGTATTATGTCCCACATCCACATGTCATGTATAAATGAGTTTAAAGTTATTGTAGTACAATAATAATTCTTATTTCTTGATGGAAGAGGCTTTTACAGAATATTTCAATCTGCTGCTCTATTTCGGAGACTTCTCCCTTGGGTACTCACATCACTAAAAGTTACGGTAGGGTTCATCAACTATACTGCATAGTTTCTGAGAAAAAGTACAAAAGTTTATATAGTACCCTCGAGATATCACACACATTGATATTGTATTTTCTATAGTGAAGTCATATGTTATTAAAAATCAAGGAATCACATTATTTATTATGTCATGTTAAATTTCAAATGCTATTACTTCTTTAACTATGAAGAACTGAAATTGGAATTCCTTCATTATGTATAGTGTAAAACCATTGATATTTCAAATTTAAAACTTGAGTGCATTAAAAAATGTTTCAAACATGATGATAATCGAATTGAAAATGTTAAGAAAAACAATATTACACGTTTCAGGTAGCGTACAAAATATTTTACTTACGATTTTGATTTTGACTTTTAATAAAGACGATTCTAGAGAGTTGAAACGATTATGTCAAATGAAGAATCAAAAAAAGTCACAAATACAGTAACATAATTTACAAGCAGACCCGGCAATGTTTCGCTATTGCAAGATTTCTCAGATATTTATTTTCTGCTTATTTTCTGGATGTTAAATATTATTTTTATTTTAGACCACTTTTAGTCACGTCTCCGTGGTAATGTAGCCATATTAATTTAGCGTCACCACCTTGAATTCTTCATAATATTGAAAAAAAATTATATCGCTTATGTCAATAGAAAAATTGATGCTTACTGAAATTCTTTTTTATTTAATAGATTTAATGTACGAAGCCCTAAAATTAGAGTTCGTGTATGTAAATTTTGTAGGTATTACCATGGATGTAACAAAATATATGAATTACCTATGCCAGTATTTTGATAATTCAAAGATTTAAAAAATTTATTTGTAAACGACGTTATTAACTTTTTCTGGATCGGGGGAAAAAATATACAAATTAAATTTGGATTTCACACGTGACAGGGCAACGTATAGTTGACCGTGAGAAAAACATTGAACGCTTGGGTCAATTCCATCAACATTAAGTGTTTGTCTCAGTGCTTTATTTATAGTCATTGCAAACGCTAACTTAATGGAAAATTGAATACGTTTAAATTTAAAAGGTAAATCTGAGGGTATAATTGGTATTCTTGGCAATTATACCCTCAGAGAGTACAAAGTGTAGGTACCGACTGGTAACTAGATTTATTGATATAGAGTATAGACAATTACTAATTAGTACTCTAAATACCCATGCGCGTTTTATCAACAAGCTAAGTTCAATTAAAAGCAAGACATTTAAATATTATGGTTAAGTATATATGCATATAAGTATATTTTTTTTTTTCAAGTAAAACAGGGTCACTAAATTTTAACATAACTATTGAAGTCAGATTTTCTTTTATACTTAGCTGATTTTTACACGGAGTTGACGGGGTACTATTGTTAGGGTTTATTTTACAATAATTCGTAGAATTTGAAACCCTCATGTAAAACAATTCCTATACTTTAACAAATCAGAAATCATTGGAAATTAGATTTCCAAATTTCATATTGAGTTTTAAAATTATTAAACCAACCCAATAAATATTCCTAAAATCCTACTGACCGTATTAAAATAATATTTTGATAATCATTCCTAGACATTACAATAATATTTAAAACAAAAAATTAACTGGTGAAAAAAAATGACAACGCCACGTAGTGTTCTCAAGCAGTCATCAAGGTACTACTAACTACGCTCAAATAGTCTTAGTTGGAATGTACTTAAAGTTGTATTATTATTTACTTATTTTATATATTTACATTCAAATTTAAATACATCATTTGAGTACTAATTAACAATTTATTAAACATTCATATATACTATCTACTGACTGCTATTAGATTGCAAGTATCTGAGAATATGGGCTCTGGGTGTTGTATTTTCGAAAAATCTTAAGTTATAGCCAATACTCAACATGCATGATCATTTAAGACTTTATATTTTTATGAAAGAAAACATTAAACATGTGAGTTATTATTTTTATCAATAAATATGTTTAAATTAAGTTTAAAGAATTTATTAGTACAACAAAGAGTGTATAACAAATTAACATACATTGATATTATCTTTAATATTATGGAATTTTTTTAGAAGTAGGTACGCACACAGATAGGGTTTTTCCTAAACTCTTAAAAAATATATATATTTTACGACTTTCCATTCAGTAATTTTTGATGTTTTTTCAAATTATTCTCTATTTCCTATTAATATGTACGAGTCATTATGTTCTTTTTCATCATCTCATGACGAATGATAAACACGAAATTACTGAATCGAATTAAATTTAGTATTTATATTACATTATGAATTTTCCTGATTTCTTGAAATGTAATTATTTGCAACTTAAAGCAGCATTTTTTTAAATTCCATTTGTAAAGATTTTTTTAATAAAAGAAACAAAATCAATGTGCCATTTATTAAAGTACCATGAAACCAATCACACATTAAATACTTTTACCGTTTTAACAATATAAGTTAATACTTATATGACCTACTAATATTAAGAACTATTTATAATATGAGTATTTATTTAATAAATTGTATTCGCCTGTTTTTCATTTTGGCGAACTCGTCAATTATCTTAGTAGGATCTTTCAACAACTCCGAACTGAACTCTCTTTCGATTGATATCAGTGCTAAATTATGAAGACGCGTAGTTGTCATAGATGTCCGTAAATATGTCTTGATTCTTCTCATAGTTGAAAAACTTCTTTCGGCTGATGCCGAACTTACTGGAATAACCAACACGCGTTCAATAACCGATTTAATCTCCTTAAATGACTTTCCCATATCGCATATTTCTATGTAAAAATCCATAATATTTTTACAGCCAAAATACATATTTTTTGCTAATCTGCATTGACTCAACTCTTTATCCGAAAAATATTTATCATCGTCATAATAATTCGTAAATTTTAGAACAAAATTATCATTTAAAAAATTGTTTGATGTCGGATTAAATACTAATATTGCAGATAAAAAATCAGAATTTTCGTTAAATCTTTTGTTCATTTCACTTAATATATTATCTACCACTGTAAAATACATAACTCGCATATTTTGAATCGTAATATCAGTATTTTTAAAACCAGTCGTTGAAGTTATAACATAATCAGTTAATGTACTATTAATATTCGTACGTCGTTTTTTATCATTTGATAAAGAAATATTTAAATTCGAAGCTGTAATTTCAGATGTTGTATAAAAGTTACTAAAATGTTCATCTGAACGTAAACGTTGAAGCTCTACTTTTGTAGCTTCAACTAATTTTAAACATTTAATTATATCGAGGATTGACGATTGCAAGTGTATTGAAAGTGTGTTAACAGTTGATACAATGTTATCAAGAAATGTTAGAACAAATATAATATTGAAAGGACAAAACTGATTAAATAGGCCTAAGGTTAAAATCAGCCTAATAGGTTAAAAATCAGGGTAGGCCCGGGCCTACCAGGCCTACCCGCTGGGCACGCCTCTGCAACTCTCTTGATTATTCTAAGGTAAATAAAGGTTTAATTTTCTATGTTTTTCGTAACTAATGATTTTAACTAGGTACTTTAAAATTTGAATTCTTATATGACTGTTTTATATTTATCTACAAGTTGATACTTATTTTTTTTATTATCGTATTGATTATCCTCAAACTATGAAGTAAACATAATATTTTTGAGAATGCTCAACAAGGAATAAAAATCTAAGATTATTTTTCAAAAATATATTTTTATGCTAAATCAATAATCTAATAATAATTTTAAGTGGGTATTAATATTAGGTTTACAAAATTGATCATTCACGTCCAAATACGTATTAAATTTTAATTGAATACAATTACTTTGTTTTATTGTTTTACAAACACAAATATTTATAAAGGTAATAATACAGTACTAAACTCTACATTGCACTTAATTTCGATATGGTATTATTTCACAACATAAACAATATTAATAATAAGTAATAATAATGGCATAATATGTTTTTTTTTCTATCACAGTTTTAATTTATAATTTAAAATGGAAGGAAAATAACATTTTTTTGAATGAAATGGTCAATTATTATAATATTTGGAGGGCTAAAGGTCTAATGAGACCTACATGCTCGGCTCCTTTGGCTGGAAGCTTGTTCAATGTATAATGTCTAATGAGATCAGGTATAGTATCAAAAGGTCGATCTGAATGGCCCAAGTAATTTCGTCCTCCAGACTGAGTTATCCTCATGTGAATGAATCCTTTAGCACTCCTGAAAAAAACTTGAATGTTAATTTTATTGTGTTGATCAATAGAGCTATGAAACAAATACATTTTTGAAAGTAATATTAGTAAATAATATTACAGGTTAGAGTTTAATTTTACGAAGTATTACTGTTCAAAAATTTTTTTTTAGTGTCTGCGTTACATAGTATGTTTGCAAATGAAGTCTAATAAGTAATAATCATTATTATTTATGTGTGTGTATGTGTGTGTGCATTGTGCACTTTGTATTAAAGTAATGTTAGACAAGGTAGTACACGTGAATATATATATATATATACAGTGTGATCACGATAAGTGGAAACATTCAATAACTATGTGCAGGCTTCATATATTTCAATTCTGCTTTTTCGGCTAACTAATAAACATCATTATACACATTTTCAAATAATTAGACAATTTTTTTGACAGTTAACTTTGCGCATGCGCACAATAACTTTTTTTTTTAAATGGCATGATCCATTTTTGACTACAAATTATTTTTTTTGGTATTTTTTAATGAATTTTAGTGGTTGAATTTATTTTCTAAGTCAAAAAATGACCGAGTTATAGCAATTTGATTTTACGTTATTTCACGGGTATAACAGATTATAAAATACGTAGTTGATAATAATAAATATGTGAATAATAAAAATAAAATTACAAATATCAATTTTTTTATTCATAAAAGTTTTATTTATCTAAAAAATTGTTCAAACTTTTTATTATTATCAACTACGTATTTTATAATCTGTTATACCCGTCAGGCGCGTAGCCAGGGGGGGTGTTACAGGTGTAATAACACCCCCCCTCAGCCGTGGTATACTTAATATTTTTTATCAAGATAAAGATGCATCATAATTCATAAGCACGAATTATCTTAAATCGTGATTTACACTTATTTATCAAAATGAAGTAGGATATTAGTTTATATTAATATATTACGATAACAATAATGTAAAGCACTAAAGCTGGGATTCGGCATTAATTACTATTTTCGACCGTTCTGTGACGTTTTATCGATTACTAGTTTCATGCACAATTTAATATATCTTTTCATGCAGCGTGTAAGAAAACGTTTACAACTTCAATAATTGATTATTTGATTATCATGATGAACTATCGTAAACATAGATATCTATGATCTATCCGAATGTTATTTCACTTATCAATATCAGCAATTGGCGAGTTTACAATATGGCATCATCAGGCGAAAAACAAAAACCCTAAAAATGCTACGGAACCATTCATTAATTGCAATGAAGAAATATTTCCCATTGTTCATCAATTTTCAAAAATATTGATTACTTTACCAGTAACCACTGCAAGTAGTGAAAGAACTTTTTCCTCATTATGGCGTTTAAAAACATATTTGAGGAACACAACTGGTGACAATCGGTTGAACGCCTTAGCAGTTATGAATATTCATCGGGATTTAGTCGTAACCACTGACGAAATAATTAATACTCTAGCTTTAAAAAATAGACGCATTAAATTAATTTAATTCAAAAAAAAAAAAAAAAAAAAATATATATATATATATATATATATATATATATATATATTTTAGATTCTGAGTGAAGCGAAGGATCTTATGGTTTTACAATGATGTTTACTATTTTTTTTTTTTATTTTTTTTTTTTCTGTAAACACTTTTTCGTATAGAAATCCTTGTCCAAAAGTTTTGTCCAGCAACTTTTTAGATTCGAAATTGAACTGAGATGGTACTTTAAAGAGGTCATTTTTCCAAAATCTCCATAGTTTTTCCAGTAATCAAGAATAACAATCGAAAAACTGAGTAAAAACGGTAAAATCGGTAAAAATCCGCCGTAAACGAGATTTTCACTGTTCAGATTTTAGGTATTTAGTCATAAATCGAAAAGTATTGAAGCTAGAAACTTGAAAGTTTTATCCAATATCAAATACATACTTTTTTATATTGGACAACATTTTCAGAACAATTATAGCACTTTTGACTTAAATATAGAACTTTTAATTTACCAAATTGTTTGAAAGTTTTTATGTAATATAATTTTAAATATTTGACAAAAAGTTCTGAAAATTTAATATGACCTTACTCATATACTTACCTAATTATCCTAACAAAAGTTCAAAAATCGTTAGTCAGGATTTTTTTTTTTACACACTTTAATCAATTATTATACGATTATTTCGATATTGTCTGATTTCTTTTAAGTTTATTCCTAATGAGTTATAATTGTTGTAACAATTGAAGTTTAAATGAGTTATATCTTATTGAATATTTTATGAGGGTTTAATTACAAAAAAACTCACCAAAAATTATACAAATAACCGTACCTACGTAAAGTTATCATTTTTGTGTGTATAATTTTAGATTCTGAGAGAAGCGAAGGATCTTATGGTTTTACAATGATGTTTATTTTTTATTTATTTATTTATTTTTTTATTTTTTTTTTTCTGTAAACACTTTTTCGTATAGAAATCCTTGTCCAAAAGTTTCGTCCAGCAACTTTTTAGATTCGAAATTGAACTGAGATGGTACTTTAGAGACGTCATTTTTCCAAAATCTCCATAGTTTTTCCAGTAATCAAAAATAACGATCGAAAAACTGAGTAAAAACGGTAAAATCGGTAAAAATCCGCCGTAAACGAGATTTTCACTGTTCAGATTTTAGGTATTGAGTCATAAATCGAAAAGTATTGAAGGTAAAAACTTGAAAATTTTATCCAATATCAAATACACACTTTTTTATATTGGACAACATTTTCAGAACAATTATAGCACTTTTGACTTAAATATAGAACTTTTTATTTACCAAATTGTTTGAAAGTTTTTATGTAATATAATTTTAAATATTTGGCAAAAAGTTCTGAAAATTTAATATGACCTTACTCATATACCTACCTAATTATCCTAACAAAAATTCAAAAATCGTGAGTCAGTATTTTTTTTTTATACACACTTTAATAAATTATTTTAACTCACCAAAAATTATACAAATAACCGTAATATACGTAAACAGTATTTAAATAATAATATATTATATTACACTGAAGCTTTGCTCAGAATCGTTTTATACTAAAGAAATGAGTCATCATTTCTTTAAAACTTAATACATTCATTGCCAATATCTTGTCCGAGGACCGAAGGGACGAAGGACGAACTTGTACCACCATCATCTCACTTACCAGCTTTTTTTCAATTAATTTTGAATAACACCCCCCTTAGAAATTTCTAGCTACGCGCCTGATACCCGTGCAAATAACGTAAAATCAAATTGCTATAACTCGGTCATTTTTTGACTTAGAAAATAAATTCAATCACTAAAATTTATTAAAAAATACCAAAAAAAATAATTTGTGGTCAAAAATGGATCATGCCATTTAAAAAAAAAAGTTATTGTGCGCATGTTCAAAGTTAACTGTCAAAAAATTGTCTAATTATTTGAAAATGTGTATAATTATGTTTATTAGTTAGCCGAAAAAGCAGAATTGAAATATATGAAGCCTGCACATAGTTATTGAGTGTTTCCACTTATCGTGATCACACTGTATATATATATTATATGCATACGTTATACACGCATCCATAACTTGACAAGCATAGCTATTGTTAAGGTATCTTTCATACTACATATTAATTCACATATAAGGATTGAAAACAATATTTGAATAAAATATATTATATACGATTAATTAGAATCATTAATTAGAATCTTCTGAATCATATTGTATTTAAAAGATTTGAAAACTTACTTAAAAGGTACAAATTAAAATAATTTTAATAAAAATACTTTCGTGTTATTAAAACAAAAATAAAATTGATTTGTGTTTATATTTTATCG
Organism: Therioaphis trifolii; assembly: GCA_027580255.1. NCBI lineage: Eukaryota > Metazoa > Arthropoda > Insecta > Hemiptera > Aphididae > Therioaphis > Therioaphis trifolii. Next base: position 86,055,970 of record CM050404.1, read on the forward strand.
GTATTCTAATGAACTCATAGGAATATAAAGGTAAAATTATATTTATTCATTCAACTCTACAGTATTTAAATATATTTATTTAATATACGTACTTAATTGATAACGCGTATGATCCTTTGTTTCCTCGTACCAAGTAACTTCCTTCACTTTGACCAAGCAAAGCTTTTTCCGCTTCAAGTCTGTTCATGGAACCATGATACCAACTGAAAAAATATTAAATTTATTATTATAATTTATAATTCATCATATAAATATTTTAAACTAAACATGAATATTTATTTTTTAAAGTTCAAGTTAAATGTTGCTTATAATTTATTCCAAGTTGGATTATCAACGTAACAAACACTTGAAAATATCTTTCAAGCGCAAATTAAAGTTCATAACGGTTATCATAAAAATAAAAGAGCATACCTACATTTTAACAACATATATTTTATTTATAATTTCATTGACATTTAACATTATTCTGCTGAAGTCTCGGTAATAAATATAATATATACCTGCAATTGATTATTTTTACCCGTGCCAATGTAACGATTGTTGTTAATAAAACATCGTACATAGTCCCATAAGTATAGCACTGCTAATATGTTGAGTGTGCGGTATGGCAATGAGGTCGCGAATGAATGTTGACCGTGGGTTTTTCGGTATGGATATAAGACGGTATAGAATAGCTAAACAAGCAGTGGCAGTGAGAGAGGAAGACGAGCCATCGACAGCAGCCGAGGTGTGAATCGAAGACCATCAATCGGGAGAGGCCGAAGACGAACCATCGGACGTCAAACATTCACAAGCCATGTCTACAGTGCTGGTTAGTAACTGTAGATGTGGCTAGTGAATGATTGACGTCCGATGGTTCGTCTTTCTCTCCCGATTGATGGTCTATATCAGGGGTCGGCAAGTGATTTCTACTGGAGTCCGGAAAACTAAAATAATACGTAAACGGGGTCCGTAGAAAAAAAATTAATTTTATTAGATTATTCAATAGTTACTAAAATGTTAAAATTATTTGAAGAGTAAACATGCCTTGTGATGTTGTATTATGAGAAATCGCATTTCTTGTCTTTGGCTTGTAATTTGAAATCGGGAACTCTTGTAGAACATCTAATACGAAACAATATGTTCTCAAGGCTCAAGGTGAGAATTCGTTAACTTTGTTGTCTACTTGTTTATAAAACAACTGTTTTACAAAACGAAGTCTTAATAATCACGATGGAAATTAAAATAACGTACTTATTAAACTATCAAAGAAACATATGTCGACGGTCCAGATCACTGTCTTCCACGGTCCGGATTTGGACCGCGGTCCGCCAGTTGCCGACCGTTGGTCTATATGTATTATATATTACTTAATTATTGCAATCGTCGCGTTGTACTTTATATGAGGTAACCCTATTCCATAATATTAGTATCACACACCGAGGTCGAGTCCCCGAGACCACGTAAAATTAAATATAACAAGGAGAGAGAAAAAGGTTAGAAGGGACGTTACACCAACAAATCATACGGATGAACGGACCTAATGAACATTCAAGAACTCACAAACAATTGTAGCACTACATATTGTTTCACAAATATTGTTTTTATAATTTATATACAATACATTGTATTACAGTAATGTTTTTGTATATTTAATATAAATATAAATTTATAAATATATTTATAATATAAATTGTATATTATAAACGTATATTACATAAAAATGATCAGTAATCAAATATAATACTGACAATACTTTTGGAACGACACATAAGTCTGGTTAATCTAGGTACTTAAACATACATTATGATTTATGGTACTGTCAATACTGCAGCCATTCAAGTATATTATCATTTTATCACCGATAGTTTTAAAATTGAAAGCTAATACATTATGATGAATCTTGTCCCAGGAAAAAAACATGGTTATGTCAAATTGGGATTAAAATGAATATTGGAAAATCCTTGAAAAGATTATGATGGAGTTATTTCAAACGCGTCCTATTTATTCATATGATCGATACCAGCAGACAAGCTTAATGATACCTACTGTGGTCTATGGCATAAGACAGTCATAAAATAATAATAATAATAATAATAAAACCTTTTATAGAAGCTCAACAAAGTATTGTAAGACACGCAGAAACACGCTTAAAATATTGTAATATATCACACATATTTTTAGACAATAAGGTTTCTTGTTCTCAAGAGTCATTAAATATTTAATTAGGTAACATGGAATGTACAGCAATGAACAAACCAACAGAATCCGACCATTTACATAATATTAAATAAACACATTTAATATGAAAACGAATTAATTAATATAATATAATTTAATATAATATAATTATATATATATATATATATATATATATTTAATATTTCGAAAAAACTGTTAATGATCTACTATTTTTATAAACTCCATACGTGAAATTTTTGCATGTATTGTAATATGACAGTCAATGAAAAGTAACTATATAGAAATATATTTTGCTTTGACTTCGTCAGGTAGGTATTAAATGAACACACGTATTATTTACTTAATACATATCTGCATTATACAATGATCTTTGGGTCAAAAATAATTATTAAGGCAAGAGTTGTGATACTAGTGTTTTTCTACACAAGTTTTAGATAAATTAGATGAAATACCTACTAAAAATTAAAAATACATGTTTGTTAAGTTTTATAATATGATCATAAGATTTTTATTTTATTTTTTAATGTTTCATATTTATTTCATATTATAGTATGCGGTTTCAAGTAAGCAGATATTTTATTTTAGCCCCGCAACGGTCGGTCATTAAATAGTGTTTCTTAGGGAATTGGTAAAATATCAGTATTTATTTGTGTTATAATATGTAATTAGTTTGTGTGTTTATATGATGTTCCGCCTTGATAATTTATTCGTCACTTTATTATATTATCTATATATATTCAATCATTTGTATTCACTTAGTTATGCAATTGAAAACAGTTCTATTAGTTTTATTAAATACGAATTTTTTAACCAGGCTGATTTACAAGTCTTTTCTCAGAACTTTAAAACTTTAAAACTTTTTTTTTTTTAACTTTTTTTTTCTTAGAACTTTTTTTATAATTCGTTCTTCGTTTTAAAGACATTACCTGAAAATAATATTATTGTTGTACCAAAGTATTATAAATTCCAACAGAATACAGATAGTGCATAAATCATGTCTTTTTAGACGCTTCGTCCATTTTTAGAGGATAATGATGAGTCAGCTTGTTGAATGAATTACAGTTCTATCATTTTATTTGAATATATAAGACAAATCAAAATTACAAATTTAGCACAATATAATTATTATTTCTATTGTTTTCAATATGAAAACAATGATAAAATCATTATAGTAACTAAAGATCGGAGTGTAAACATTCCCACCTGCTTATAAATTACAAGTAGTTCTTGAAACTTGAGAATTGAAGTGCTTTTATTTTTTTGAAATATGTATGTACTGTATCGATAATAATTTAAAATTATTATTGAAAATAATTTAATTAATCGAATATATAACTACAAACCCTTAAAAATAAAAACAACAAACGATTTTTAAATTTTTTTACATGAATAAAATAACAAATGTATGAGTACTTTTTATAAAATTTTTAGATATTTAAACTAAAAATTACAATAAAGTTAAAAACTATTTAAAAGAGGCTTTTTAAAAGAGCTATTCAAAAGAGGCCAAGAGGAAGGCCCCGTCAGCGATGGTTCGATAGAGTAAACAAAGATCTGGAAAGCTTAGGAACGACAAAAATTGAGGATGCGGATGATCGGGAACTGTGGGAAAACGTGGTAAAAGCGGCAAAAGGCCTTCATGGCCTGTAAGCCAAAAAAAAAAAAACTTAAAAACTTAATATAAACTAACTTATATTATAATTTTAATTTGAAAATTTCTATAATTAGATTTAAAACTATTACAGATTTTTTTCGGTTGAGTTATACATTTCAAAAATGTTAACTGAAATAATCGGCGAGGGTTTTAAGTTTTTTGTAGTAATAACTCATATAAATAAACAGTTTAAATTAATTTCTACAAAATTTGCCAATTTTTTTTTGGAGTGTATTATATTCAATTTTAATTTTAATTTTTGTTGTATAAATTTAATTAAATAATTAATTGTTAAAAGTATAATGTTTAAAGCTCAGGACAAACATTAAATAAATTCAATTACTTTAATCGCAAAATTATGCATAGGTAATATTATAATTTAGTTCTATTGTTTTATTTTCAGCGCTTCAAACAAATATCTAAAATTATAATTCAGGAAACTGTAAATATAATGAGTAAGTACCATAAGGCATAAACAGGGCCATATTGTATACACTATAGTTGTACAAATTAATTTGAAGTTTCAGAAAGCTAGTATCTAGTTGAATTGGTATGATAAAAAAGTGCATACTTAATGCATCGGATTTTTTTATACGACTTTTTATATTTTTTATTCAGTTTCACAATAATGTCGTTATTTTCTGAATATTTCACACAGAATATATTCAGATATATATATATATATATATATATACATATATACATTATACATACATACATATTTATACAGAGGTATACTAAATTTAAAAGTTAAAAAGATTCAAGCCATTTATAATTATATAAACGTATTTTTAACGGATAAAATTTAAGTCATAGAAATTTTATACATAGCTCTTATATTGATTCAAACATATCAAACAATTAAAAAAAATGTGAAATCAAATTTTTTAAGTATTGATTTTTTCAAAATAATAAATTATATTTGCTCAATGTTTTTAAACTATTATCGTTCATTGTTGTTATGAAAATATTATAATAGTGCGAAAACTACTTATATTCTTTATAGCTCATTGCGCTCAACACTCAGTATCGTTTTCCTCAATTTAATGACAAGGCCATACCTGGGAGAGGGTTTAAGGGGTTTACCCCTCCTCCCCGAAATTTGTTCGTATTATATTATGTCGTAGTCTAGAATAATCAATAAACATTTGATGTCCACGGCAAATAAATAAATATAATATTCTTGTGTTTTTGTAGCGCATGACGAATAATTATAAACATTACAGCTACGTACAGTGTACACGGATAGTCAATATTGCTTTATGCACCCCAACGCTTGTAGTCTCGTGCAAATACGAATGACAACTAATAGCTATGGTCTACACTCTACGTTATAAATAACTATACGTGATAAATTCGATTCGGGTATACCAATCGGATTTATTGATAATATTATATATATTAATGCATTACCACCAGAATGTGTAATCGACAAGAACTTATTTTTATGCAACTGGAGAGGACTGATTGAATAGTATAGCATTAAGTATAGCACTAAGTGTACATAGGAATATTGTTGTAGATCCGGAAGAAGTTATCTATCGCTTTTCAAATGAAAAATAAAGAAATATAGAATTTTTCATATAAACCATTTCCCAGATGAAATGTATAGAATTAGGACAATTAAGCTTAATAATTGTTTTAAAATTTAGCGATACAAATTTTAAAATAAGTACTACAATATTATGAATTTTATGTTATATTAAATTACCTATACAATATTATAATAAAATTAGAACAGCAAAATTTTCACCATAGAACCCTCCCCCCCTCCCGAAAATAATTACCAGTTACGGCCTTGTTTAATGATTTATACAAAATTAATACTTTCAAGTATAAAATACCTATAATAGGAAACTGTATCAAGTGCTTAGTGAACTGTAAAATATTTTTTTACCCAGTTGGTCAGCATTTTCTACCACCGCGCTGCACCGATTTATTTTTCGAGGAGCGAACTGACGAAGATTGAACTGCCACCATCAGTATTCGGCCAGTACTTTACATAATTTTTTTTTTTTTTTAGAATAATGGCTAATATTAAATTTTCCTTAAAGAAATAAAAATTAGAAGTCACACACAATTTCAAAAATGTTATAATAGTTACACTTTTACTCTGTAATCAATCTTAAATTTAAATAACATGCATGCTTTAGTTTTAGGTAAACTATTTTCTATTTAAAAACAATTTTTATTCATTTCATTTTAACATAAAATAGTAAATTAAAGAAAATTAGTTTAAAGTATAAAACATTTCAAGTATATAAGCGAATAATGACCAAAAAGAGAAATTTAATTGAAAAAAACTTCGTACAAATATTTACACGTAATTGCTTTCTATAATTTTATTGATACAAACTTAAATAATGATAAAAGATCTTAAAACGGTTTTAAAATTTAAACATAAAAACATTTAAAGTAATATAATAAAACTTAAGTAGGCTATGAAAAATATAAGTTTGATTATAAAGGTTACTAATATCATATTCATTACTTCATTCAGTAAATATTTAAAATCTTTACCAGTATATTTTTTTATGAGCACTTCGTAGTTAAAAAACGTTTTATAATCACTTTAAAAAACAAAAATCTTTTTCTTAAACAGTAAGGGTGCTTTTAGAAAATCATAAGAACCAATACTTTAGCACCAACTGACTAACAAATTTATCAAACGTTAAAGTTCACCGGATATTAGTTAATGATAATTCAAATAACGCTTTTCGATGTTTAAACATAATTCATTACAAATAAGCAGGGGGAGAAATAAAAATTGTGCTAAAATAAATGTCAAAATGTTATTTCTGTTAAGAAACAACAGGGACTGCAGAAAAAATGATAAAAATCTACCCTAAAACTAAACGAATAATGGTTAAAGCGATCAGAATAAAACCAGAAAAATTTACGGGTAAAAATAACTACTTTTTACCCGTATGTTCGTGTTTTTCATTCGAAGTATAATTTATAAATTATAACAGTGGAATGTCTTTTAAGATTATTTTGGAAAAATAGACTTTTGCAGCTCGTATAAGATGCAATATTTATTGAATGGTCCCTTTTTGGTCTTTCATCACTTGTTATTGTATGAAGTATAAAAGGGATAGTATATCGATCATTTTTCAATAAAAAAACATTCATATTTTTTTAACCAAAACAGGAAATAAGTAAATAATTCTGAAAACATATTTTAATTAATTACGTTTTTTGGTTTTTTCCCGTAAAATTGGATGTTATAAATTTTTCAATAAATTTCAATTTAATTATATTTCAAATATAATAAAACTAAAAATGAGAATTGATTGCAAATTATTATGAATATTTAAGATCTTTAATATTTACAGATGTTTTATCGGATCATTAAATAAGTTTATAACAATAAAAATACTTTTGACTTTTTGGGGTAAAAAAAGATTTGTTTATTTTAAGCGCAACAGTTTTAGATATAGTTAATGTGTGTAGGTAAGTATTTTTTAATAGTGGTAAGGGGAGAAACGAGAGAATTACGCATATTAATGATTATTTAATACATAATACGAAGTTTTGTGGCACGTAGACACGAAATTATTAATGAAAATCGGTATTCTACAATTTCAAAAAAGATTTTTAAGTCTTATTTTATTTCACTTAGTATAAACAATGAATTTTTAATTATCATTTTAATTTTGAATAAAACTTAGACTAATCATAAAATAGAAGTGAATAAAAGATAAATAATTGTAAAACATAAGAAGAAGACAGAAAGAACTGTTTTAAATAGTAACTACAACTTTATTACAATATAACAATGTCCGTATCATATACTAAAACCTCGGCCAAGTATATAATAACTGAGTGTTATGAATACAGTAGATTATATGTAAAACATAAGTGAAAGACTGACTGACTGCGTTCGTCACAAGCCCTAACAACTGGCTTATATACCCAGTTTTTACAATACAATGCACTGCATTAATTCTAATATTAATTATGCTGACATCCGTATTCAGTTATAATACAATAATAATGAATACGTAATACACTTTAATGCAATAATAATGAATATGTAATGTAGTTGATTGATATATGCCAATGTGTCGTCACAAAATGGTCACATTAAAATACAATACCCCCTATCCCATCCCGCAAACAAACAAAATTAAAAATCGGGCGATGTGGTAACATTCAATAGTGTATTTGGAACAACTCTGTGAAAGATGTGTTGTCACAAAATGGAAATATAAAAAAAGTCCTGTTCTTGAGAACCTCGTAAAGAGTCCCCAAAAATTAGCTTTGTTTTTTAATTTTTTAAGAACTCCATACTTATTTTTTTAAACAAAAATGATATTAAAACCTTCAGCAGACTGTCAGGTATAACAGTAAAACATTTCAGCCAAATCGGTTCAGTAGTTTTTTCGGTTAGCGCAGTCGTAGAAAACTCTGAACAATTTTATGTAGTAGTAGAGATTATACATTAAAACCTTCCCGGTGACGCGAAAAATTCTCGACCAACTCAAATAATAATAAAATTAATAATTAAAAAGAAGAAAAAAAATGTAAAAATAGTGCGAAAAATTTGGGATGCCAGGCCGTGGTTCGAACTTGAGATACTCTGAACTAAAAGTATATTTAAGTACCAATTGCGCCATAGGATTTTCACTATTTTTCTATTTCACTATTTACCGGTGGACCTTTTATTACAAATTCATCTTAATCTCATGTCATCATGGTACACCAAATGGAGAATAAAACTGAATCACACCAAGTCAATTCATACCACCTTCATCTTGAAACATGGGCTTTGTCCTCCAGTTAAGGATAACATACCTTTACCTGCACCCGATACAGTAAAATATTTAGGCCTTATCATAGACAAAAGATTGACCTGGAATCCGCACATTAGATCCAAAAGATTAATTTTAAACTTTCGTTCTCGTATACTCAAAACTATATTATCAAAAAATAAATGCACAAGCATAAAAAATAAACTGCTAATTTATAAAACATTTTTAAAACCAATCTGGACTTACGGTCTTCAACTCTGGGGCGCGGCCAAGAAATCGAATCTAAATAAAATCCAAACTTATCAGAATATCACTCTACGTCAACTCACTAACGCTCCGCCATACATTTCAAATCTAACACTTAAATAACTTAACACTTCCTGATAATCCTCGCCGTCGACTGAAAAGGAGATGGTGTAGAGATATTTTACAATAAATCACTGATACTCTTCCTCTCCCAGAAAAAAAATAAATAAATAAAAATATATATAGGTATATTACCTTATCTTCCTAAATCTCCTCACGCAAAGAGTCACTAGTGGGTGACTTCTTAATCACGCATACCATGTTTTCTGTCTCTTTTCACTTATACTTATTATGCTAAGAAGTATAGATTGTATAATTATTATAAAAAAAAAAAAAATTGTTTTGTTCATTGTTACAGTTAAATTTAAGTTCATAAATTACTTACAACAAATTAATTATATCAAATATAGGTATTCTAAATACCATTCACATAAATAACTTTAATGATTAAAAATATTGTTACTAATCAAATTTGAGCCATAATGCATTATTTGAAATAGCAAATTTGATAAAATTAGTGAAATAAACTATGTATTTATTATAGAACACCTAAGGCCTATGTGTGTAGACAAATTAAGCAAAATTATTATAGATATTTCAAATATTATGTTACTTCGTAAGTAATCTGTCAAAAAAATCAATAACTACCAACGAATTGTATAAATCTAAATTTATATTCATTTAATTTTTAACATTCAATTAAAAAAAAAAAACAAAAACAAAAACAAAAACAAAACAAAACTCTATATAGTTTAAAATTTTTTAAGGAATATAATTGAAATTACACCTGAACTCAATGATGGAGAAGAATCAATTAAAAAAAAAAAAATTGATGCGCTAGTAAAAAGGGTTAAATATTTAAATTTTTCAATAACTTGTGAGCAAAAAAAAAAAAAAAAACTCGAATAAAATTTATCATCATTCATTTGAAAAATGTTGGGATACTGTTATTGTTGAATACATCAATATATAAACACATAATATGATACTGTTATTGTGATGTAATGTAAGACATTAACAGAAATTTTAACTAGAGCTAAATTATTGTGATTACTAACCAGCATACTCTGTTGCAAAGAATTCACCTTTTGAATACAAATAAACTATATAATTTTGTTGTAAACAACAGTTTCTTTTATAATGTTGTCAATAAATAAATTGACATAAATAAATGGATTATAAATGTAATGCGATGCTTGATTCCTCTTTAGTTAAAAACACTTTACACTGAACATAATATTATTATGTTCGCTACTTATAATACCAAGTAATTAATAAATTCACCCTTATACCTACCAATATTTCATCTTGCCAATTTATCTCGATAATTGAATTATTTTTAACGATGTTTATACTTTGTACTTTATACTATAATAAAATTAGTTTTCAATTAAATTGCTCATAAAGATGCAATTTTCTGATAAAAGATATGATTTAAAAATATTAGTACATACTATCAAATTATTTTTAGTTATTTTAACTTTTTATTTTTGGTAAACATTTGTATTTATTAAAAATAAATTAACTTTTATTTAGTGATCCTTTATTAATTTTGATAATTCGTTAAACATTATTTTGAATATATCATAAGAACTTACCATTGTTGATCTAAGTGCAAAGAAACATCAATGTCTTCAACGTAATTTAGTGGTTTAATGTTGGATAAGCTTAATGTTGGACGGTTTGGTTGGTCTAGACATGAAAAACAAAAATATTATTATAAATGAATTCATCAAAACATTTTCATACATATTTTAAATACCTAGCTTGGTTAGATACAAAAAATTCATATTATTTAACAAATTTAAGATATTAAATTATATTTAAATTTCCAATTGATTAAGAAATATACAGTTATGAAAATATTTAATTAAATTTTATTTTGATATTCAAACAGAAATATAAGGATTACAATTAATACTTTAAAATGTAAAAATCTAATTATAATAAGTTATGTTCATTAAACATTAATACAACTACAAATTACAATACGTTTCACAGTTCACACTAGTATAGGTATAACAATATTTACTATTTAAGAGGATTACATATGTTTAATCCCTACGTATCAATTACAATAGACTTTAATAGCTAATAATAAATCATGTACTCTAATCCTGTATAAATGTTAATTTGATATTAAAAACATGATTTGAAATCATCTCATAACTATCCTACGATAATAATTATGTTTGAAATCTTAATTCAGTTAATACAAATCTTTTAAAATACCTATCTAGTAATTTAAGATCTTCATATACATTTCAACTACCATATTTATACTCATAATTGTGAACACAGAGTGTTTTATGCCTACTGATTAAACTGCTTATATTAAAATTTAATTGGATGTGATCATCTTCATACTTATTATTGTTATAGATAAATCAGTAATTTAATTTAAAATAATGGTTATGTTACTTTGTTTTATAATTTTACTACTGTACATGAATTAATTTGTTTAATATTACATTTTGAATCATTCTGTACATACTTGAAGTAATGGCCAATAGCCAGAGTCATAAAATGATTCCCCTCACACATCCATGAACATTTGGATCACTACTTTTGAGAGAGGGGTTTACTCGCTCAGGGGTGAAAACGGACGAGTATAGGGTGACCAAGTCATTTTCACAAATACATCAATAAAAAGTGCACTTTTTTACATTTACTTTTCAAATAACTTTCAACTTATCATTCGAACTATTGTGGTGGTTACAGTGAACACCACAGCGAATTATAGGGAAATGCATTAATTGTTCCTAACCAGATTATTAATGCAAACGATTAGTGGCAATTATATTCTAATCATGAGATATTTTTAAAATGATAAAAATAATTAAGAATGGAAATAGTCTGTTTCGATGTAAATATTTCAAATAAAATAATTTTAAAAGATTTTATTGCATTACAATGTTTAATGACATTTATTTTCCTTTAATATACATAAATACACGAGTTTTTTATCAATTTAATAAAACTCTTTTTGAAGAACGAAATATCTTTTATCGAAAATATTTATGCGTGATTTTAGCATTTTAACAATATGTACACAGTCGTACACTTATAAGAAATATAAAGGTGCGTTCATTTTTTTTCGAATTGACGAAAACCGTTAATTATTTACAAAAAAATATTCATAAACACGTATATTAAAACAATTTTCGTTGAAAAAACGGGCTGTTTAACGAAAATGAGAAAAAAAGGGTTAATCACCATGTTCACATTGTCTAACTAAAAATAATATGACGAAATAAAAACTTGCATGTATACGTACCTATGTATATTAAATACATGGGTAAATACTCACTCTTGTTCTGGAAGGTTTTCAGCGACGGCTTATTGTTCGCGTTGACGGCAGCACAATCACCGGGCCTTACGTCGAGAAACAAACTACCCCTGTCCGGTTTTTTGACGCACTCGTTTTGCAGACAATCGATCCTTTTTAATTTCGGAACGTCAAACGGAAGTACTTCGGGCTGTTCGCCGGCGGACGCATCGGCCGCGTCCCCGCCGTCGGGGTCTGGTGCGGGAGTCTCGTGGCCGCGGCGAGCGCCCAGACCGCCGTCGATCTCGAAGTTCAGCGACATGACCCGGGCGCAACTCTCCGTCTGCCTTTTCCGAAGCTTCGGCATGTCGAATGGCAACGGCGATTCCGGCGCCGCCTCCGCCACCACCGGTTCCGTCTGTTTCCTCCTTAACTTCGGCATGTCGAAAGGCAGCGGCGATTCCGGTGGCCGGTCCGACCCGGCCGTGGACGGCGGCGGCCACGGCGCTTCAGCGCGGAAGACTTCGGACGCGGGCTTCGGCCTTCGCCTCAGTTTTGGCATGTCAAACGGCACGTCCAGCAGCTCTTGATAGTTGTCGCCGGGCTTGGAGCCCACGGATATGCCGCTGTCGGACCCATGGTGCTGGCGGTGGTTGTCGTTGAGCTTGATCAACCCCAGCGACTGCGGCGGCCTGCACGCCTTGTTGCCGCCGCTGTTGTTGTTGTTGTTGTTGTTGCCGTTGAGCGGCACCGCGGCTGCGGCCGACGACCGCCGGCGCTCCAGGTCCTGCGGCAGCGTGTCGCCGGCACCGTGGTCCAGCGACGACGACTTGTCCGATATCGGGGACAGAACGTGCGGGCCCGCGACGAACCGGTCGCAGCATCGCGCTGGCGACTCGGAGCTGTGCGAACTCAGCGAGTCACTGGTGCAGATCGACTCTAGGCTCAGGCTGCTGCTGGTCGCCACGCTGTCCGAGCTCCGGTGCGACTTGCAGTCCGCGGCCGCCGGCTGCCGGCCCGGGGCCCGTCTCCGATGCAACAGGAACCCGAACAGCCGGTTCCGACCGGGCGCCTTGCCGTGGTTAATATGGTGCTGGTATGATGACGGCGACGGCCGTGCGCCGCCGTGCGCTGGACCCACGCATTGCTGGACAGAACTGGTGCTGGCCGACAGCTGCAGCTGGCTGGACAGCCTGCGCGTGATGACCGCTTCCTGTTTGTCAGCCGACAGCAGGTCCTCGTCCGACTTGCTGATCTTCGAGTCGAACGCGGTCTCGTACAACCGTCGGAATTTCTTAGACATGCTGGCGCTCCTGCTGCTGTGGTTCCGCGTCGGTTGCCGCGTCTGCGGCTGCGGCCGTGGCCGCGGCGGCGGCGGCGGCAGTGATGGATCTCGAGGCACGGATGGGGGACGGCATCGTTTCCTGCGCGTTGGTCGTTCGGACGGTGCACGGCGGGGGTCGTCACTGCGGAGGGCGGTCGTGCGATATGAACGTCGTCGTCCACCCGCCACCGCCGCCGTCGGTCACTGTGCACCGGAATGCACCGGCGGCGGCACCCCTTCGCGACGTCAACACGCGGGATCTCGTGGTGTTCGAGAGACGCCGCGCCGCCGTGACGAGGGAACGAAAACGAAGGGACGAAATGAAAAATGCCGTGTTTTTAAACGCGTTTTATTATTTGTTTGTTTATTTATTTATTTTTTTTTTTTGTTTTTCGTTTTCGTTCTCGAGTGGTACGGTGAGAAAACGACGAAAATCCGCTCGCGACGTGACGCGAACGATACGCGGATGTGATACGAACACACCTGGCCGGGTGGTGGTGGTGGCGGCAGCGACGACGACGGCGTGCGACGAGGGTCGTTGTTACACTGGTGTACCGACGCGCGCGCGTTTTCACGCGTACACCTACGTGGGAAGAAGCTCCGCGGCGCGGCGGCGGGCGTGCGCGTCTCGCGGAATCGATGCGCCGCCGTCGCCGCCACAGTCACATGACTCATAACGTCATGCCGTGGAAACCCGACGGTGCATTGATTCTCGCGCCCGGCCAGGGGTATCGCGCGCGCGAAGCTTTTTCTGCGAAAGTCGTGGTATTCATTCCCCTCCGCGTTCGTGCGACCGGATCGCGTATGCTGTACGCGCGCGACTCTTAATAGCACCCTCGTTCATAACGTTTCCGGGCCCGGTGAAATGCCGGGCCTATAATTTATTTTATTTATTTATTTTTATTTATTTAATTCTAGTTACAAGACAAATACATGATAATAGAACAAAGACAAAACTAGGCATTACTCTACACTAAGGTAAAACCTCGTGTCGTAGAGTAAGAGTACATTTTTTTTTTTTTTTTAGTTTATCGAAGGTACTCGTCAGAGGCGCAAATCCCCGGAAGCAGGGGGGGCACTTGCCCCCTCCCCAAATACGATTTGGTGGTATGTGTGTATATGGTGGGTCCTAGTTGATACCTAGGTGATGTTATAACATTGAATGATCAATTCTTAATCATAAAGTAATAAATAGTATATTATAGTTTATATCGCCAGTGTGTGAGTGATGAGAATATTGAATAGCAAATTAGTTTTCACATCAATAAATAACTATTATCGATTATAATTTATAACGTTCGGGGCGACGCCGTTTTGTTTTGATTATTGTTACATCAATTTGTTATATCAATAAAATATTGTTTAATCGTGAATTGTATTAGTGATCATACGAATGCATGTGACTGTGCTCTATGTCTCCGTTTAGCACATATGCGCAAATTGATTTTTTTATTAAATTATTGTTTGCTGATATTTAAACAATTTTAAAAAATATGGATTCATTATTCTTATTCCTATTAATATTATTTTATTTGTCAAGTAGGTACTTATTGATAAGTGTATAATATAATGCGAGCGAAGGGAGCAATTTTTTCATAGGTGGGTGTTTGTTACTTTTATTTTGCCCCCCCCCCCCAAAATGCCAACTAGCTTGCGCCTCTGGTACTCATCATAATTCATAAATAGCATTTTATCATACACGTTTGATTATGTTCAACAATAAAAAATACTGTGAAGTGATATGATATATTATGTGCATATGATATGCATATTATACCATCTACGAGACGTCGACTATATGCTTGTAAATTTTCGGTTATTACAAGAAAATCGTTGTTTTTATAAAACTTCGGTTGATTCTAAATAATTCAATTCGTTCGATCATAGATTATTTTAAGAAATTAAATTCAAATGTTGGTAAATGTTAAATTATTGTTTTTAATATTGAAGTAATTATGTAAAAATGAGTATTTATTTATATTTTAAGTAAAATAAAACCGTATTTTATAAAAAAAAATTATAGTATATAAAATATTTAAAAAAAATTAAATAAACATGTTTAAAATGATTTTCAATCATTCACGTTAAAATAATATGTGTATAGATAATGTTTTAATCTCGATAATTACTAACATAAAATCGTCTGTTTTTTGGATCTGCTTTCCGTTTACAACCAACAATCTTTCTAATCCATTGCTACAAACGCTTGCTTTAACCAGAGGCGTTAGGGGAGGGGGGTATTTACATTGATAAACATATAATTTCCTCTCCTTTTTGCTCATCTTAACTTTGTCCAAAAGTTTCATCCGGCAACTCTATAGACCGTAAATTCGATGTAGATGGTATTTTGAGAGTCTATTAAGCTCTGATCTCAATAGTTTTTCCAGGTGAGCGGAAAAATAGCCTAAAATTGACTAAAAATGCGGAATTCGCTGTAACAACTAACAACACTTTCATTACATCGACTTTAGTAATTCCGTCAGTACTCCAAAAGTAATGTAGCTAGAAACTTGAAATTTTCACGTATTACTACATATTTAAAAAAGTTTCAAAAAAATTTGACAACTTTTGGGCAAAAAATTGAACTTTGAAAATACCTTGTTTTTTTAAAGGTTATCCCTAATAAAATTTTAAATATTTGACGGAAACTTTTGAAAACTTAATATGACTTTACTCATACACTCCTCTAACGATCCTGAAAAAATTTTAAAAATTTTGACTCAGGATTTTTTTTTACAAAAGAATTTCCTGAGTCAAAATTGTCTAACGATCGAAACAAATCATCAAACCCAAACGCCTCAGTCCGTTACAAAATGTCGTCACAGCAGCCAAATGCGTCAAACAGTTCGTTCTCCAGTCGCTCCACCTACCGTAGATGTGAGATCTAGAGAAAATCGTGTTTTGGCTGCACGCGAATTCCTTGAACGGTATGAAAGCGAGGATGAAACTTTTCTTGACTCAATTGCGACTGGTGACAAAACGTGGGTGTGTCACTATACTCCTGAGTCAAAAAGGCAATCTCTACAGTGGCGCTATACCCATTCACCATCAACCAAAAAATTCCAAGTCCAATTTTCAGAGAGAAAGTTCATGGCATCTGTTTTTTGGGGCCGGAAAGGGTTATTATTGGTCGATTTTATGCCTAAAGGAACCACCATAAATGCAGTTAGATAGTATGCAGCTGCATACTGTGAGACACTAAAGAAGTTGAAAAAAAAATCAAGGACAAAAGGAGAGGAATGGTGACTCGTGGTATGTCATTCCTTCATGACAACGCATGAGGACGAAGAGGTTCAGGATGCTGTCGAAAATTGGCTTCGGTAGGTGGAGCGGAAAGTATACGACGAGGGTATACAAAAACTGGTCCCTAGGCATCAAAAATGTATTGACCTCAATGACGATTATATAGAGAAATAATGACATGTTTTAACACTTTTCTTGTAAATTTCATTTAAATATATTCATTTTTCAATTTATAACACATTTTGTTACCTTACTTTCTGGACGTCCCTCGTAATAAAAAAGTCGGATACACTTCTTTCCTTGGGTATTCTTCAGTATTCGGTGAAGATAATGATATTGGGTATGAAGAACCTTAAGTAAGCCATTTTTAAGATTGACGAACGTTACGTGTAGGTAGTATGGTATTATTTTAAATTTGAAATCGATTTTAAATCACTGTTATCGGAAAACGATTCTGAGCGAAACTATCCATAAAAATGCTCTATTTCGTCGTATTTTAGACAATACCAGTTTATGTAAAAAATAATAAACGCAACCGAGTACTATGAAAATGTAAATATAGCTAAAGTAATTTATGCCTGTACAAAAATATCAGATCTTATAAAAAAATTACAAATTGTATGATATAGAAATAAAAATAAATCTGACATTTCATGTAAAAAGAGTAATTTGAATGGTAAGTCGAACAAAAAACACTAGTAAAATTTAATTTTTTGAGTTAATCTTCATGATACTCGAACTGTAGATAAGAATTAAAAATAAATAAATGTGGTGAGTCTATTTGCCAGAAAACATTTTTACCAGTTTAACAGTGGCGTATTTGGGATTTTGCAGCTCCGAGTACACATTTTTTTTTATGCCCTCTTCCTCTAACCAGTTTTTTATAGTGGCAATTTTTCTAACCCATAAGGAAACTTACAATACATGGGATATGGTATTAGTATCATGAAGTATAGAAATCTATCGAGTGCCCTAGAATGTTGTATACATAGTAATTACTTTCAGTAGTAACCATGATAACAAAATAATCAAAGCAAATTGTAAATTTTATCAATTTATTTTCTTAACTGTTTACAAAATAGTGAACAAAATGTCAACAAAGGAAAACAAATATTGAAAAAAATAATAGAATATAAATATTTAAGAGAAGAAAAACAAACATCATCAAACTAAAATTTGTTGTACGCACTTTTGATCTTGCAAAATCTTCAATTATTTTTTGACACCAATAATATTTTGACAAATGGTGTGATGAAAAAAAAGATGCATGATTTGATTACTATACTTTTGGTATCAAAAAACGCAAATTCATAAGAGTGATAGTGCTCTGTTTTGTTTTTGAAAATTCGATGACAAACAACAAACCAATACACGCATGCTCATTATGAAATGTGGAAATTAATTTCACAAAATAGCAATGCTGTTGTGTTGATATTAATAGAATGACGTTTTGTTAACATTGATTTGCCTATGAAAAAAAATAAAATAACATTTTTACTTTTTTTTTTAAACTGCTTAAGTCATTATAAATCTGTTTAAAAAAAAAGCTCTCAGTTAAGTTTGCTGCCCCCAAAAAGTGCTGCCCGGAGCAATAAAATTAACCTCCTTGTACCCCTAATCCTAAATACTCCACTGCGGATTAATAATTTCAAGTTTTGCAAGCTTTTTATTAAAAAATATAAACTAATTTAATATTTCACATAAAAAGAGTTATTTCAGCCGTAATTACAACTTTAAAACCGTATAAAAAAAATTTTAGTTAACGATTTTTACATAATTTTCAGTACTGTTAGTAAAACATATGAATAAAATGTTATTAATTGTTTCAATTTTTATATCATACATTTAAAGTTCTATTGGATTACAACTTCCAAAAACACGAGATATTTCAATAACTTAAAAGTTGTATACATATCTCGAAAACGGTAAATGTAAGTCGTGTCCCTATAACAACAAACGTAAGTTGCGGCTCATATTTTATCAGGTATACATAAGTTGCGGCCCGTGTTTTTGTTATGTATAGTGTATACGTTAATTGCGTACGACGGAAAATCACTCAAATCAAACATATAAATATATTTCAAAAGATAATATCCATTTCTTTATCTGTAAATTGTACTGTCTACAAATATAGAGACGTACAACGAACACATCACACAAGCTGTTCACCGATGACTGTTCTATACGAGTGCGCGAATAAGTCGGTGATATTTTTGATTTAGAATGGACTTGATGAATAGTAAATTAAAGTACAATACAATGAAAAGTGAGAAAATAAAACATTACAATTAAATGATGGTCACAAATTTCGATTTCATAAGTTTTAGAAAAATTATATTGAACGTTGGTATTGCACCGTCAAAACGTGTAAGTGCTTATTAAAATTCAATAGTCCTAATTCTGTGATTGAAAATGTTAATGAACATAATCATGAACCATAACCAGAAAATATTTTAAGTAGACAAAAACTTGGTAATAATTTAAAATGAAAAGCAATCGATGACATGTTCACTAGACCATCAAAAGTGTTATATTCTGAACTGAAAAATGATGATATTGAAAATATTACTTCTAGAGATGTTTTATTAATAAAAAGAAATATGCATAATGCTCGATATTCAAAGTTATCGAAATTGCTTACTACATTAACCCAAATTCACGATACTTTCAAAAATATAGAATTTATGACAATTAAAGGTGAAGACTTTTTGTTAGTGAATAATAACGAAACAAATATATTAGGATTCTCGGCAATTCTTAATTTACAAGCTTTATGCAGTTTGAACACGATATTTTTAGACGGTACATTCAAAAGTTGCCCAAAATTATATTATCAACTATTTATTATTCATGGTGTAGTAGATAATAATTATGTGCCTCTTATTTATTTTTTGCTGCCATCAAAGTCAACTAATTGCTGTACTGCTGCATTTCAACATTTAATAGAAAAATATATAAAAAATGATATGCTATTCAACCTGGTTCGAATGAATGTAGATTTTGAAAAGGTTATACATGCTGCTGTAAATACCGTCTGGTCTTCTATACAAGTAAAGGGGTGTAGATCCCACCAAGGACAAAGTTGGCACACAAAAATTCAACAGCTGAGGCTTAGTTCCAATTATCAAAATAAAAAAAATACAGAAATAAGTAATTTTTTATAGCTTTATTTTGGACTTCCTTTCTTAAATCCACAAGATATTGAAAACTGTTTTACCGAAGACACTATGGGCTATGGCAGTGGTGGCGAACCTTTTCCGAGTCGAGGATCAACATTTTCCAAACAAAGTTGTCTAATACTATTCACGTGCCCCCTCTCCCCACACACGCACAAAAAGAAAGCTTGATAAAGTCATTATGTGTAGGTTATTTTAGAAATTATATATGATATTCTTAAATCAGATGTCAATATTGAATAATTGTAAAAAATGTAAATATGTAATAATATTTTAATGTGAACTTTTGTTCATTTTTTTCATGTAAACAATTTTATAACAGAATATCTAAATTTCTAATTTTGGTAAAACATGTAGTTTTATTGGTCAACATTTTTTTTGCTTTGACTTGAAAAAATTCACTACACATTATAAACTTTCGAGAAAAAATGAAAAAAATAAAATAAAAGTAAGCGAATTGCATGACTTCCAACATTTCGATGTCTGCATTTTCATTAATTTTCCATGTAGACGATTTATTTGTATTTGTGATATTAGTACAGCATAAATGTCTTAAGGAATATAATTACAATTAAAATCTGAAAAAATTGTTTAATCGTATTTATTTTAACTACGATTTCATAAATAGTATGATTCAAATTTTTATTTTTATTAAAATTTCGATAAATTCAATTTTTTCCACGTACCATTGAAATTTCGCCAACGTGCCAACGGGGTTAATCAGTAATAAATTATTGCCCATTGCCTATTATAAACATTCACTATACGACCATACGGATTACGGATCAGTGATCATGTATTCATGTATTCACGTTCGTGGGCATTTAATCTTCTAAATAATAACGAATAATTAGTTATGTTTATAGAAAGATGGATCATGGTAATCACATACTATAAGGTCTATGGGTAATCAGTTGTTAATCACTGATCAGATATTCAGATATAATATTCAATGAATGAATAAAAAACTATATTTTCAAAGTACTATTTTTAGCCCGAAAATTGTCATATTTTTTTTGAAACTAATTTTTAAATATGTAGTAATACATCAATAATATATGGTGAAAGTTTCAAGTTTCTAGCAACATTACTTTTGGAGTGATGATGAAATTACTAAAGTCGATTTAATGAAAGAGTCGTTCACGGCGAATTATGGCGTTTTTGGTCCATTTTAGGCTGTTTTACCGCTCGCCTGGAAAAACTAATGAGATAAGAGTTTAATAAACCCTCAGAGTACCGTCTATAACAAATGTCCGATCTATAGAGTTGCTGAATGAAATTTTGGACCAAGTTAAGTTGAGCAAAAAGCGACTCCAGATAAAAAAAAAAAAAAAACAAGATCCTTCGCTTCACTCAGAATTTAAAGTAAACATTACTGTAAAACAATAAGATTCTTCGATTTCCTCAGAATTAAAAAATATAGTTGTGTAATAAATCTATTTTTATGAAGACTTAACAAGAAAAAAGGTGGAACAGGGACGTAGCCAAAAGGGGCTATCAGGTCCCCCCATGATTCTTTGAATTATCTATAAAATGTTGTAATAAAATGTTTTTCAAGACTAAAGTACATCAAACTTTATCACAACAGTATGTACTGTTTGTTTTATTATTAGAAAAAAATACATTTTTGTGGGATATTTGTATCTTTTAGATGCTTAAGTACATTGGTCAAGGTTATTTAAAAACATTGTTATCAACTGTTATCACAGTATTAAGTTGTAAATAGTATAGACTAATTAATAGGTAAAATGTATTTAAAAGAGCAAATCCGTATTAATCTTAAGGTAGGGAATAAGCCCCATTCTACCTCCTAATTCTCTAAATGACGCTCCTGTGTATATTTCTAGTTTTTCTAACTAAAACAAATATAATAATGACAATGTTACATCTATCATAAGAATCTACACAATTTATGTAATCAAGTATTTACATCTAATAAAAGATCTAAATGAGCAGTTTTGTTGTAAATGTTTTTTTTACAACTGGATGCAACACTTTTGTTTACTTTTTATACAACCATCAATAAGATTCCGACATTACAAAACTGTAATTTTAAAACAAAATAAGAAAGTACAGTTAAAAGGAACATTTTATGTCAATGTGTAATAACTAATAAATAAAAACATTTACAACAAATAATTACATAAAACAAGGTATAAAAATGTTTACTTACACTATTAAGTATTAACCAAATAAGTTTTATCTTTTTAAATCAACTCCAGTTTAAAAAGGAACAACATGATAACAAATACTGTGCATATGAAAGTTCCAACTCTTTTTGGACATATAAATAATTACATACCGTAAAAGTTAAACTTATTTAGTTTCACATACAAATTAACATTCATAATCTTAATAAATTCATATCAAATAAAAATATTTTCCTTTGCATTTGGAAATTAATCATCCTCAGATTTTAAAGAAATGGTATATCCTGTAACAAAAATCAAATAAGTAGTAAACGATTATAAAATATTATTATAAAAAGTGTACCAGAACTAGAATCTTCATTACTCTCAGATGTCAAAGTTTTTGCAATAACTGGAGATACTAAATTAATTGATGAATTATCAGTAATTTCTTTGGAAAGTTTTGTTAGTCCTAACAGTGAATCATTTTTATCAAACCAATGATTAACCTTATTTACATAGTTATAACTAAAATCATCATTGACAATGTCATCATTATCATCTTCATTTTCCCATTCAGATAAGTCATCAATATCCCACAGTGATAATATTATTGGTGCTAGATGGTCTACATATGATGTCATTTTTTCTTTAGATATACTCCAAATACCATTCCTTTTAACATTTTGTTCTAATATACTAGGTGATTCTAATTTCCATAATTTACTCATGTCACACACCTGTGAATAGTTCAGAGAAGAAACTTTTTGAGATTTTATATTAACTGTTTTTTTGAAACCTGTCACATCTATTGGAGTATTATTATTTAATAGCTGTACAAATAAATCTCCAGCAGAATTAACACTGAACAGTCTTAAATCTTCAACGCTATCACCAAAAGCAACAGCACCAATTATACAGCGATAAAATCGATCTAATAATATTGGATTTAAACAGTTCCCTTGAAGTCGGACACTATGTAATGAATCAAATGGTTTTGGAATCAATGATGACATACTAGTACACAGTAAAATATTATCTTCTGATGTAGTGTAAGTGAAAGAAATAAGACTTTCTCCTGTTTGGTTTCCGAGGAACAACAATTCATTTGGCTCAAATCTAAAAATGTAATTCAATTGAAATAAGTAGTGACTTTATAAATTATTTTCAAATATAAATACTTACTTATTTTCAAAACTATGTGTGTTGATTAGTGATGGAGGACTTGAGAGCATATGAAAAGATTTGTTTATAAATCCCATTCTATCATCTAATGTTAAAACTGAATGATTGGAAGTGATAAAAACACTATGAGTATTTAAATTACTGTTCTTTAAACCCGTTAATTCTTCACAATGTTCCATAAAATTATTTGGATCATATGTCAAACAAGGTTTAGAAACATCAATCTGAAAAATACCAAATAAATGCATCCTATATTTTATTAAATTCTAAATAATTAGATTTAGATAACATTTTAATTACCCGAGAATCTATTAAGTAGAATTTTCGTCTATTAATAAAGCTAATCAAATCAGTTTCATTTTGAAAATAGCTTAAACGCATAAATGAATCAGTCTGATCAGGTAATATATCTATACATTTATTTTGAATACTATTTCTTAAAATAATAATTTTAATAATTACAATTATTAATCAATTTACTTTACTAATTAGTAACATTGTTAAAATATCCTTACCCATCTTTCCACAGTTTTACAACACGTTTAACATCAGCTGTACAAAAATGATTAGCTGTTATGTCAGCATCTGCTAATGGTATATCACAGTTATCATAAACTGAATTATTTTTCAACAATAGTTCAGTATCAGAATTATTCCAAAATACAAATAATTTGGTTTTTTGGCGAATCATTAACTCTGGAAAAATAAAATGTATTGTTTAATATAAAACATCTAAAAGTATTAGAAACTCATAAAAATATTTAAAAACTATAAAAATTATCAACTTTAAAATCTTACCATTGAGGTTAGATTTTATGTCATAGATAGTATCTTTAAAAAATGCCTCTTTTTTAGTTATGACTGTTCCAGATAAATTATTACTTATTGAAATTACATCTAGAAAAATATAGTATAGGTAGCAATAGAAATTTGAACATAAAATAATTTAAATATCATTCCTACATACTGAGATATATTTAATTTTGAAATTTATACGTACCTAAAGTATCAAGATTAATACCCCGGGCACAAGCTAAATACCATTTCCCATTCATTTGAAATTTGTCAATAGCATTTTTAAAATACCAATTATATTCCTACAATTATAAAAAGATATTGAATTAGTCACAATTATTCCAATTTAAAATGAATCAACATGATAATTAGGCCAGTTAAATAAATATAGATAACAAAAAAATCAAACCAATACTAAAAACTGAATATTATTTTCAATAAATTACATCATTATAAAATATTTTTACTTAACAGAATCAAAATATTGATCAGGATTTTCCATAATGTTTGAAGTTAAGCGTGTTAAAGTAAATGGAATGGTCATACACAAAGGATCTTTTAACAAATTTTCTTTTAACTTATGTAAAGTACTGGAACTTACTAAAAATATATAACACAAAATATTTTTGTAATAATTTTTAATTTATCACAAAACTTTTTTTTAAATATACTATTAGTTTGACAGTTAAATTAAACAATATTTATTAATGATAACATCAATAATAGAGAAAACATGCAGTGTTCAAAATAATTAATTTTACAGAATTTAAATCTATTTAATTAATACAAATATTACTGTTTCGACACTGTTTTAAATATAATTTGTGTTCATATTTCCATCGAACTTTTGATTTGACAAAATCCAGAACTGCATCCATAGCTACAATTTCAAAAATAAATAAATATATTAATTTATATGAAGTCTTACAAACTAAGAACATAAAGACTAAATGACATTATTACAAGGTTCTACTTCTAAAAATGGAACATATGGTAGTGGTAGGTTGAAACGATCAGATGCAGAATAATACCCAACAGCATCTTGACTGTTGTTAACAGTACTCAACAAATAAGTATTCAGACCTGGCATATAATAATGGGGTAAATGAGTCAAACAGTTTCCTCTATCTTCAACCCCATAAACTGGATGTGTAACTGTTTCATATGACATATTTATACTAATTTGAGAAGTAAACCGTGAATAAAAAATAAATATTTATTATAAAGTTACATTTTATTTACTTTTTTTGAAAACTATTCGTATAACTACGTTTTATCAGTTGTAATCAGCAATAAGTCACATATCCCGCCATATATAATTTGATAACATTTTGGAAACCATCTATCACTATTTTCTCTCTCATGGAATTCTTTGTTGTTTTGATGATAAATTTTGCCGCGAAAATAGCCGATTATCTTAATAGATATAAGTGAAAATCTCTAATACCTACTTTGAGAATGTTTTTCACTTTTAGGTACCAATCAAACCTGTTCATTGTTTAATGCACATAATAACATTCCCGAATTACATTTAAAAGTTTAAAGTTAATCAAGAAATTAAACATTGATTTAATTTTGATTGTGTAATTACCATGCAAAGGTATGAAATATAAATATAACCCTGGAAAATAATTAATTTTGTATTATGTACATATTGTAAGTATTTTATTTTAATAAAATTATTTTTTCAATTCAATTTTTCAATACTAATGGTTCTTTTTTTTAATTCAAATTTTTGATGTCCTGTTAGATTTTGAATAGCACCATTTCAAAATGTGGAACGGTATAACAATTGGTTATAGCACAGCTGATGAGACCATAAATTTTGGTACTCGCGCAGTCGCTATTGGTGACAGTAGAATATTTGAAACAACCACTTTGGCCACAATAAAAAGAACATGTGATACAACATGTGTGACCAAAGAAGACATCAAAATCAGTGCTATGTGTACGCCAGATTTTATGTACATTGCTTCAGGGCAATCATTTGCTTTATTTAATACTGGCATCACAGAAATCAATCAAACATTTGAATTTCCTAATCAAATAGTAGATGCTAAAATATCAGATGATGGATGTTACCTAGTAGTGTTGTTATTTGATTGGACAATATATTGTTGTTCATTCATAAATCCTCAAATTTTATTTGTCAAGTATGAATATTTTTATTAACGTTACATCTAACTTATTGAGTATTAATTATCACCTAGAAATTTTAACGATAATATTTGTTAGCAATACATAATTTTACTTATTCGAACTACATTAAAATCAATTCAATTTTAAAACAATTTTTTCCGTTGTCATAATACATTTTTATTAGTTTAAAAATCGTATAAAATGTTTATTTAACTACACAAATAAATAAGTATTATTCAATTTAAGTAATTTAAAGGCATGGGTAAAATTATAGAAGTAATAATTAATTTAAAAAAGTATAATAAAATAAAATTGTAGCCATAAAAGATGTTCAGTAAAAACCACTTAACATGTATCTAATACTTGAATTAATTATGTTGTCAATATTGAACCAATCTTCATTATTTTTTTTTCTTTGTGAAAAATATCCTTTTAAATAGAGATATTTGTTATGTTTCTCTTACACGCTTAAAATATTTACGATTTGAAATCCAGTTATGTATTTTTATATTTTATACTTTATGATATATAAATTAATGAATTAAATAAATGATAACAATATATATTCTAAGTATAGGATCAATTGAAAATAGTTATGCCGGGAAAAATTAGTTAAATAAACATGGGTAATATGTATTATTTTATTATACTTATGTGTTCACTATATTCATGTTTAGTTAAATTTTTTATATTATCTTAATATTATAAACATTCATTTTGAAGTTTAATAAATAGATACATAATATTCCAATAAAAACCAAAACAAATAATTATTTAACACATGAGTTTTCAACCTGTTATCCCCAGGGCTATTGTCGGTTATTTTGAAGGGGGCCGCAAAAATAAAAATTATATTTCTATAATTATTTTTTATGTTACATTAATTATTTATTTATATTTCAATGAAATCTTGTAATAATATTATTATGTATTAATTTCAATGTTAAAAAAAAGTTTAGTTAAATCATGTAAATATGTTTATTTTATTACAATCATTATTAATTTGGAAACTGATCACTTTGTTTTCATAATCAAAATAGCCGTGGTCTCAGAAAGGTTGAAAACTACTAATTTAACATATTTACAATTGAAATATCAATATTTATTATTTTTCAGGAAAATATTGAAAAACCCTCGTTGCTTACCTTCTGAAATGGAAATTCCTGTTGGTCTCCTTTTTTCTCATAAAGAAAACCATTTTTTTATCACAGTTATTACATCATCTGGATTTGTCAATAAGTATGTTGAAAATTGTTTTAAGAAATGTCTAAATTTTGAATTTTAGTACTATTAAACATTGTTTTATTCTTCTTAACTTATTTAGCACTTTCAATTATTACACTTGATCATTTGTAAATTTTGTTACCTTAGATTATTTAATGATATTATAGATTTACTGTATTTTATATGTTAAAACATAAGTATCTAATAAATTATTCATTTAAAATTATTTTAAGATTTATTTGTAATAACGTTGTGGAGTTGATGGAAAAATTTGCTCTTGATAAAAATTTGAAGAGTGTAGAAAATCTTATAACATCTAATACGTATGATATTCATGAAAATGTAAGTTGAAAAAATATAATTTATTAATACATTTTAATTTTATCAAATTTTATATTTTATTAGGTTAGAAGTATTTGTGGAATGACTGATGATATTTTAATTGCTGGTGATAGCATTTGCATATATGAAGGAGAAAATATGAGGTCCAAAGAATTTTTATTTCCGAATAGCTGCAAGATAAAAAAACTTGTTTATACTCAAGATAAAAGGTATGTACTACTATATATATATATATATATATATATATATAATATACTAATTGATTGTTTTTCAATTCAAAATTCTATCTAAAATTCTTGGATACACTCGAATTACGTCCAAAAAACACTATTTGTACCTCGTCCAAAAAAAAACTTCATTAATAATATAAGTTACGCTCAAATTATCAGGTAGTCAGAAATCATTTCAAAAAATATTAGTTTTAACTTGTAAATAACTAAGATATAACTAGACTTCAAAAATGAGTATTAATAGCATAATATAGTCTATATGATTGATACATTTTCCCAGCTAAACGATTATATATTGTTAATATGATACATCTATATCAATAAAATACTGAAATACATGTCAAACATTTTAATGATGACTACATTTATTTGATTTTAAAAGTATGGTGTATTTATTAATAAATCTAAAAAAGTTCACTATGAGTATTGGATATATTATATCCCTGCAAACATTTTAATACTGTACAGTTATAATTGTTATTAATTTATACTTTTAGTTTTTTCATATACATTCATATACGTTTTTACATATTTATAATATCTTAAATTTTATATCAAAATTAAATTATAAGTATGATTTATTTGATACTCAAGGGGCAACTCATATGTAATTTAAAAGGAATCATAATTTTTTTACTACGCTATTTATGTTTTTGGGTACACTGAGATTCTTCTAACAAATAATATACTTATTTATTTAAAATAATCTCAATTAAATTAAGGTACTTATATTTTTATTACATATTCAACAGAATTCGATGAATGATTTATTTGTGTTTATCATTGTGATTTTATATTAATGTTTTTGCATGTAAAATAATGTGTTGTACAATAGTTACTGATATAATATAATTAAATAAGATTAGGAGTATAATAATTTCAACCATATTTTCCACCCTGTTTAAAAATGCAATTCTATACATTTTTTGGGTACTTATATTATTATTTTTATTAATTATTTGGTATTGTTTTAGTTTTATAATCTGCCTTACTGATTCAAAAACTATGTTACTGATGTGTGCATTTACGTTTATACCAATTAAAGAATGGAATGAAGTACCTATTTGTGATTTTACAGTGATGCAAGAAATGGATACAACTAGTATTGTTTTATTAACTGATGAAAAACAACCATCATTAATTCTAGTTTCAATGCCAGGTATCAAATTAATTACCTATCTTAAATATTTACTTCTAGTGGATTTTTTTTTAAATTGAATTAATTATATTATGCCAGTGGTACCCATTATTAGGCCTGCAGTTTATTTTCAGAAATTATCAAAGAATTAAAATTGGCTAATGAATTGAAACAATTTTAAAATCTTTTGTGGTAGAAATTAGCTGCTGTTATATGGTATTTTGGTATGGAGATATATGTTTTCTTAAAATTTGTTGTTGGAAACATGGAGGTATGGCAATAATAATACCCAAGATATGAGATTGGTGCACATGTATTTACCGATTTTTCATTTTGAATTAGTTTTATTCTTTTTGAATACATGTAGGTTACCAAGTCAGACATTCTTGTTTTTAATTAGCTTGTAACTAAGTATTATGATATTTTATCATCTATGGTTGCTGAACTCTATTACTGAATGAATTTTATTTAGTTTTAAACAAAACAGTGGCAACTTGAGTGATATTTTTTTACTTTTGTGTGATATATCACTATATCTTTCATCAAATTAAATATTCTAGACTCTAAAAATACACAATATACAGAGTGATTCAAAATGTATGTTAAACATTTGCATTATATGAACTTATAAAATTGAAAAAAAATGTAATGTATAAAGATTTTTCATTTTTGAATAATCTAAAATGATAATATTTCTAATTTTTACAATTCTATTAGATGATTATGAAATTAACCATTGAAAGTCAAGTGGTAACAAACACTCTTTTGCTAATTTAATATGAAGATATGGTAACAATACATTTTAAAAGTTAAAAATGGAGTTGTGACAGCTCAATTTTATAATACTTTAAAATTGTTAGGACTTTGCATTTGATTGTAGAGCGCACGCTAAGTAAACATTTATTAATGTATTGCACATGCAAGCATAATACATTTTTGAAAACTTGTAAATTTCTCTCATCAATAGTATTTTGTATCAATTAATGTTTTTCAGTTAACATTTATTTAGAACATTTCTCCATTGTTACGTTAGCAAAAAAAGTACATGTTTTAATTTTATTTTTCAAAGTTGACCACCAAAACCATTTTAGGCATTTTAAAAACATATGAAGTTATCAAATTTATTTTAGATAAGTTTAAAAACTTGCATACAATGTATACATATGTCTCTATTTTAAATATTGATATGATAAAATTGTTGCAATACTAATTTTAAATCACCCTGTCATATTTATAGTAAATACAATCTTGAATATATTATAATCATGTTTATTTTATTCATAATAGAATGCTCCAACCAAAACTGTTGCAAACAAGTAATGATTTTCAAAATTGCTACAAACATATTTATCTTTGTTGAAGTCACGCAAAAATCTAACTATAGACATAACTCCTTGACTTTTTTTTTCTCCGATTTCAACAATGCAAATAATTTTGTACCTGTAATAAAATTTTAAAAATTAACTTAAATTGCTATTTACATCCTTTAAGTTTATTATTTTTGATATGAGCTTTTTAAGTATTGTGTAAAATATTGAAACTGTATGATTTGTGTAATTCTAGCTATTTGATATTTTATTGAATAAACATTTTATACTCTGGTACCATAGTTACTATAAAATCAATCAAATCCTTAAGGTTTTTTTCACTTGTAATTATTTCTTAACCAATTATTAATAGATTTCTGTAATAGATTAATTTTTTTAATTTTGAACAAGTTTTGAGATACTTAAAAATATATTATAACCACAATTTATTTACAGATGTAATTATCCAAAACCAGAGTTAAATTAGAATATTAAGAAAACAATTTTAAAGTAGCTGATAAAATTATAAATAACTACATTTAAAAAAATACTATATGACAAAAATTTTAATGATATTGTTTTAAATGAATAATTTATGTAGGTACTTTAACGATTATATATTAGGTATCTAATAATTAATTAGATTTTTAGATCAGATCTTCAGAAGTATGACATATAATGCACTCTAAAACTATCATCTTTTTTTTTTAATTCTTATTTCTTTTTTCTTCTTGCTCTTTTTGGACACTTAAAATATTTATCTTTAAAAGTATTAACTATAAAGTTTATTTTAGCTGTTCACATTTAATCCCACAATATATAGGTCATAATTTTTCTATTTCTATCTTTTTTTATGAACTAATTAATAAAAGTTTACAATTTTTAATTTTACCTTTCAAAGTCCATATCATAAATATGATCTCTAATACTAAGTGACATGGTTGCACAAATTTTTGCTGCTTCTTCTGGATCATACATAGTTTCATTGTTCAAGTGTTTCCCAATTTCATTTTTTATGATTGCTATAGCTTTGTTTTCATTGAATGGGTTTTTTGATTCCAATCTATATGTATTCTGATATTTAATTAGTTTTTCTTGCAATGGTAATTCATTTTCAGTTGTATTTGTTAAAACATCATATACATCTTTTAATAATGTATCCATGTTTTGTAATGACAAAATTAAGACTTAAGTATTGATTTAATACAGAACCATCTACATATTTACCAACATTAGTTTGATACCTAGTTACTAGTATAGTGTCTTCTATAGTGAATGTTATTTGATGTTTATATTATCTTATTCTTATTCTTAAAATATTTCGGTACACTTGAAAAGTAATTTGACAAAATTAGTTAATATTTTCATAAACAATATATATTTTAGTTTAATTTAAAGCTAAAAAATGATCTACCATTTCATTTCTTTCAAAAATGGTTGATAAAAATAAGATTGTTTTCTCGGAAATTATTTGATTTCATGTATAGTGTGTAACAAGTTAATTTGATTAGGTTACAAAAATTATTCATATAATAATAATATTGATTGTTTACTATTAATGACTGATTGTCTGTTAATTTTTTTTTTTAAAGAAGAAATGCTCAAAAATGTCCACGTACTTTGTAGCTTAAATATATTATAAATATAAGCTTTTAGTTAGTATCTACAGATTAGAACTATTTTTTATTAAAAAAAAAGTTATTTTTTAACTAATTATTTTATAGACATTAAACAGTTCCAAACAACTTGATTTTGTAAATATTATTTGACACAAAAAAAACTAATTTGATTTTTGAATTCCAAGGTAGAGAAGTTTGATCATAACACTGTAGATTATAATATATATGTATCTTACATATCAATTATAAGTGCAATCATATATATATATATATATATATATATATATATATATATATATATATATATATATATATATATATATATATATATACATTTTTTTAAACAATCAAAATTTAAGTTGTTATTAAAATATATGACAACATTCCATAATATTTCAAATAGAATATTAGGTGTTGACTAAATAATTTATGTACATGATAAATTAGTTAAATGAAGATGAGAGGTAACATGGAAAAAATAGCTAGTAAAAGATAGGTAGTTAAAGCTTTTAATAAAATCTTAAATTTTGCATTTCAAATTACAGTAGAAATACATATGAAAAATAGTGAAGGATTAGGGAACTGTTCAAACTGTTTTAACTGATTTATTGTATGTTGTACAATGTTTTTCAATTAAGACGTAAAATATATAGGACTGTAATGTTTAGTTCATACAAAAGGATATTTTTTATAAGACATTTTTATTATAATCAATATTATTTTTTGTTAATTATATAATATTCTGGAAGACATATATTTATTTTGATTATTACCATTTTATTTGTGTTAAAATGATAACTTTTCCCCTTGGATTAGTCGATAAATAATTACTCCCTTAATTTTCACAATTAATTCATTAAAAACAATATTTCATATATTTTACAAAGTATATAAATATATTATTTAAGATGATTTTTTTTTTTTGTTTAATCAGTTACCATTTTATTTCTTAAAACAGATTTTGGCATAACATTCAAACTTCCAACATCATCACTGACATATCTAATTGAATACCCAAGCACATCTGATGGTCTATTATATTTAGAAGCGCTTGGTAGTGAAGATATAAACACATTACATGTAAAAATTATATCAGAAGGTCAACCCGATTTACGTTTAGCACGAATGTTGAGACGAGGGAAATTTGACGAAGCACGAAATTTTGCAGCTGCTTTTAATCTTGATCCAGAAATGGTGTATAAAGAACAAGTTAAAGGATTGATGGGTAAATTAGATGTATGGCAGCCTGGAAAAAAAAGTATGCAAGAAATATTTGAGGAAATGATGGATTACTTAGATAAAATTAAGGTTAGCCATTAAAAGTAATTAGTTAAATTTAAAAAAATAAATAGTTTATTTATTTTTTTAATTGGATCATAAATAAAAAATAATTCTGTTTGTTCTGTTCTAGGATCATACTTTTGTGGGCCATTGTGTTCTTAACACAATTGTACCTAATTTTATACTATTTAGAAAACTTTTAAGATATGCTCTATTTAGAATAAAGTCGTCTTTATCTGAAGGATTAGAAAATAAGTTACCATTTCTTCTAGATCAACTACAGTCTAAACTTCATAAATTGGATACATTTTGTCTTTTATATGAAGAATCTAATGAATTAACTTGGTCTATTGAAAATACAGAATTATGGCTTCGTTTTTGTAAACAGAGTGTCAACAACATTTGTTTGGATCTTATACAAAAAGTATTATAATAAATATTATTTGAAAATCTGAATACTAAATTTGTATTTTAAACCATGAAAATGTTAATATTTTTCATGAAATTAACAATGATCTTCAGAACCAATTAAGTGATGCATTAACTGTTTGGAGTCGTCATATTGCTGAAATCAAAAATTGTATCGATGAAGAATTTATAAATGAATATTTTTCAAGTTTACCATTATCTACGGATATTCAGGATTTAAAATTATGGACCGCGAGTTTTGCTTCAACAACACTTTTCATGTTTTATGATCAAACTATTTTGTCTATGGTTTCTTATGTTGAAACTAAAGTTAGGTACTTGTAAATTACTTATAATTATATCAAGTTTAAAATCACAGTTCTAATATTTTTTTTTTCTAGATGGAATGAATTATATTTGCATATAGATTGGATTAACCCTAGTTTAGAAATTTGTTGCAATTTTTTAAATATCATCAATGAAATTGTTGCATCTCCCCTTTGCCTGAGTATTTCACGAGCTCCAAAATCTCAAAATAAATTAATCTTACTGATAAAATATTTATCTGAATTAAAAGAATTGAATGATAATTATGGTGTTAAAATTACCCTGGATGACTATGAATTGTCCCATGAGGATAATAATTATTCAGAATTATCATTTTTGATACTGGATCAAATACAATTGAATAAGTTTCAGGAGTTTATTTCAACATTTTGGTCAACATTTACTCTAGAACGATTCTTAAATTCTGATGAAATTCTATCTGCTTATATTAAAGTACAAAAATTATCTTTTTAATCACTATATTTAATTTTTAAACAACATTAAATTATTGATACTTTTTCAATATTTCAGAATATTGTAAGTCAAGTTGATTGCTGGTGGTCGTGGGAAGAAAAAGCTATTTTACTACTTGACTTTATACTGAACAAAGAAGTAAAGATTATTTTAGAATGTTATAAATTATAGGTTTTTTAAGTCATACTTTGTATTGTTTAGATAAAATCTGATTCAGTGCTAAGCATTTTAAAAGCTGCAAGTATACCTTGGTCAGAATCTATGATAAAACTTTGTGATGAAACATTACACTCTAATGTTAGTTCAGAAGCTATTAAAGATATAGAAGAAGTGAAGAATTTACTTTCTAGTAAACTTATATTGAAGAGTTATAATCTATCATTTAATAATATTACTCCAAATATAGTATGTTAATTAACATTGTATAATATGTATATTGTATGTATTTTATTGCTATTATTTTTATAAATTTAAGATACTCATTGTTGTTCAAAATATGTGTGTCCAAAATCGCTCAACATTGCTCGAAGACATCATTAAATTAGTTAGTACACAGGCCGAAAATGTTCAACAAGAAGCATTTGCGATTTATATTCAATATTTGATTGAAACTGAGTATGTACATTTTTACTTTGTTTTTAATACAATTAATGGCTTGTTTAGTCTTGCAGATAAAGCAATTGAATCAATGACAAATCCTAAGATAATACCCTGTTCAATGGTGCAAAGAATATGTACTACAATTTGGATTACATATGATAGTCTGAGAAATCTCCCACTTTTTGTTGAAGAAGCATCCAAGTATTTTACAGTTTTACAATTTTTGGCTAAAAGTCCTAGCATTAATATTCAGTCAGAATGTCGATACAGTGCAAATGTTTTAATTAACATTTACCATTTAAAGGTTTAAAAAATATTTAAATTTATATTTATTGTAACACTTTTTTTCTTGGTTTTGACCTTTAAGACCATGCCGCTAAACACTATTGTAACACTGTTATTATTTCAGAATGAGTTTAAAATTGAATGTACTTTATCTGAGTACAATTTTAAAGAAAAGCTTTTAACTAAATGTGTTAAATCAATCCTAAAAGGTATTTGATAGTCTTAAATAAATAAATATTACAAACCAATAGTATTTTTTATTGAACACCTATAGATGAATGTTTCAATAATGTGGAAAGTTCTGTAATACAAGCCATGTTATCAAGATTATCGAATTTATTATTTGAGTCTTATGAAAATGTTATAATACAATTTGTAAAAGAATCAGCCATACAAAGCAATAATGAAAATATATGTTTATTTGGTCAATTTATAAGTACATTTGAAAATGTTAGTCCTCAACTTGCATATAAATTATTAGAACTCGGAGAACTTTTAGTATCTAAATATGATCCAGATTTCCAAGCTGTGTTCAAAGTAAAACTTTGGACATTAATTCGACAATTAACACAAATAGTTACTGTTAATTGTCAATCGAGTAATACAATTTTGTTCATTTCTGTACTTATTTTTCATGTTATGAATTAATTTTACATTATTATTATTTTATTTTTCAGGTATGTTAACAAGAGCTGTAGAATTGAGACAATGGGTTGAGCCATTTTATTTAACCTGCGGAGATGTTGTGTGTAGTGATAACATGGAACTTGGATTGGCATATTCATGGAGGAACTCAATTATTGACAAAAATTCTATACATACCGAATTATTCAAACAATTTGAGCTGTACAGCTCATTTTTAAGTAATATTATATTGTTATACTCATATTATTTTATACTTTTTGAATTAGGTTTCCACAATTAAAGGCTTAACATTTAAGACTATTAATAATTTTTGCAGCTACCTAATATGCTATTTAGGTCTTTGAATTAATATGAATTCTCAAAAATTTGTGTTTTTAAATATTAAGTTTGTCAGTATTCTAAAAGAAAAATTTTCTTTTCTATTATAATTTTTTTCTAGAGTGGATTTTGTTTTTTAGAACTAATAATGGAATATATTTCATTATTTTTAATAAATTAGAGTGACAATACTTACAGTTCTTTTAAAGTGAAGTAGATAAAGGAGAATAATATTTTATTTTATACTCTTACTTTAAAAAAAAATAAAAAATAAAAAAAATATATATATATATTATTAAGATAGTAGAGTTTGCCTTGTAAATCCAATGTATTTTTTATCAATAGAATTCGGAAGTTATTCATTTAAATGCATTATATATTAACATCTATTATCTAGGAAAAAACATTTAAAGCAAAGTATGTCAATTTAATGTTTCATTAAACTGATTAATATCATAAAGTACATTTTGAGTTGGAATAAATGTAGTTTACTTTAATTAACATTTCCATACTAACTGATATGATATTTTTAAATTTTATTTTCAGATCTTATTATATGGGCTTTTTAAAACTTAATGTCTATGTTGTAATAAAGAATATGTTGTGTTAACAAATTTTCAAATAACCTACTTGCTTGTAATTTTTAACTTTTTATAATTTGTTGTGTTTATTTCTCTAGATTTATATAATCCTGAATCATCTTTAAATTTCTTCAAGAAAATAAATACGGAAAATTCATTTGATAATATTGTAAGTGTATTAATTAATATTTAATTGTATGAAATACTATTTGATTAATTTTTTTTAGCCATCGCCTGATAAAATAATGTCTTCGTTGGAATATTTTCAAGGTCAGAATCTTATAGGTCTTCACATTACTGTAACACAAATCATGAGCTTATTTCGTACTATTCTTCAAAATAAACAAACTTTGGTAAATAAATTAAAATTGGAAAAATATTGATTTTGATAGTAAATTTATATGTATATATAAAACTATTTTATGCATTTCAGGAACCAGAATTTATTGAAAAAAAAAATAATCTAATAAGAAGTAATGTTAGACAAATATTAAAAAGTGTTACATATTCTCGAAATTTAGACATGGATCTAGGTTTAGGCCTTTTAAATACTCTTAAACCACACTATGCTATAAATTGGTTGGAAGACGCTTTGACTAAGTATATAACAATTATAAATAATTGAATTTGTATGATATTTTTTTTCATTTTGAATCACATGATTATTATTAATTTTTAGTGTGGGAATGAACTATCAAAAACTAACAAATGTTACCGATCTAGGATTAGTTTATGTACGATTAAATCTCAATACTGCTGGTGATTTATATGAAACCCTCAAATCAACCAAAAATAAATGCATTTGGGGCAAGAAACTAATGAATTTTGGGTTTGCTTTCAAAGGTATTAAAGATAAGTTTAATCGGTAAGGATCCAATATACGACTAACATATTATGTTTGTTAATCTACTAATAAAATTTAGTT
Organism: Therioaphis trifolii; assembly: GCA_027580255.1. Classification (NCBI taxonomy): domain Eukaryota; kingdom Metazoa; phylum Arthropoda; class Insecta; order Hemiptera; family Aphididae; genus Therioaphis; species Therioaphis trifolii. The sequence goes on from CM050404.1 coordinate 86,093,828, forward strand.
GATCTACTGTTTTCTTTAATAGAGTAATTTTTACCATGGACATTTTATATTATTATTATTTTACCGATAACTTTAAAATTAACATTTGCCAAATATCTTCTCAGACGTGATAATTTTTAGCTTGTTGCGTTATCTTAGTTCACTGGTGAATTTTTAAACTCTGTGGGTTTTATTTTGAAAAAAATGTTTTATAACAGTTTTAAAAAGGTAATAATGTTATGATTAATATATATATATATATATATATATATATATATCATGTACAATAAGAAGACAAATTACAATAACTATTGATAACAACATCTAAGTAGATGAATAGATCATTTTTGAATTCATTTAAAAGTTGATAAAGTTTGTATATTAAATAAAATTATAAATCTGTACACTATAAATTGTATATTGTGTATTGAATCTTAAAGTAGGTCGTATATTGGACCATCACCATTTAATTGTGAAACAAATACTTAAATGTATGTTAAAATTAAAATTATGCATGTGTAATGTTTTTGTAGATGCATTTTATAATTCAGAATTAGATCAACGGCATCTATTACAGAAAATGATTAGAACTCCTAACATAACATTAAATATATTAGTAGAATATTGTGAAGATACAAATTTTGATTTACAACAAACTGCCAAATTATTTTTAGAAAATTGTTTATTACAATGGGAGCCAAATTTACCTAATGAAAATGAAGAAAAGAATTATGGTAAATAGTAAATATATTAGAATTAGAATGCAAGTCATAAAATATTATTAATGAACGTCATTGCATCCCATTGCATTAATTGAGAACTTGATCACATACCATATACGATGTATTTTATGGAATATGTGTCTTTACTGACAGTGAAATTAAGTTATTTTTTAATTGCTTTTCATAATTATTAAGAAGTTACTGTGGTCATTATAATGTATTAACATTTTATTTCATCTTGAATTTCACATTGTTGATAGCTTTTCATAGACATTAATATCTTTCACTATGTGTGTTATGCCATAATTATAATGTTTTTATAGGTTTATTGTAATGAGTTAACAGTAAAATAACCCCATTTGAAAAAAAAAATTATAGAAGATTGTTAGAACTATTTTAATGAAAAAAAATAATTATATACATTATTTGTTTTCTAACGTACTATTTTTTACCTATGTGGTTTATTAATTGTCATTCATACAAGACTTGTTCAACCCAAGACAAATTATTAACATATCAAAGATATAATTATAGTTACAGTAACTGAATGGAAAAGCAAAAGTACCCTATAAAAATTAACTGCCTTTATTTAGTTACCTGTAACTTTAATCAAATAACTTATATCTCTTTAACTATTAGTCGAAAAAATATTTAATAGGTATCATAATTCATCAAAAAATATATTTTCTTTGTATTATTAAGTTATAAGTTATTGCTGTAGTTTAAGAAAATTACTAAAAATCACCATGTATTTTGTATACATTATGTTAAAAAAAAATTAGATTTTAAAATGTATACCCAAACTTTTTGTCTTGGTATTTTATCTTGTGGTTTTTGTTCACTGACATTATATCCAGGATTGTCTGTTGTAATGGACTAAAAGCTGTGTAATAATATAATACATTTTGAAAAAATTCTTCTAAAAACTGTGCCCATTACTTGAAAATTATGTTGACAACTGATGCAAAACTATCCACAGAGAAATGTTGTTTACCAAAGCACTTAATTGTTTATTAAGTTTTTACTTATGGTTTTAGATTGGATAGTTAAAATAATTGAAGACAAGGATGCCTTATTAAAAAAATGTGATGACATTTTTGGTGTAATAACAGATAAAGCTGATGTTTTAGATTATCTATGGAACTGTGTTTGGGAACAAGTAAGGCAAAAAAAAATATTTTTATTTTTACTATATTAGATTGAAACTCAAAACTATATCATTTCATTGAATGAGAATTGTTATTATTTCATTTTTAGGTGAATATTTATTACTATGAAGTTTTTTTAGTAATAATAAGTTTAATTGAAAAATATGATTTGAAAGCATTATTGAAGTTTAATGTACAAAAAGAAATTTTGCTATTCTTAATACAATACAAACGAGTGAGTGTACCTGAAGACCATGAACAAGAAATATGGAGTTCTATGTTCCAGGAGTCACAATCACTTCCACCTATTTCTAAGTATCGTTTACCTTATGTTCCACTTGCAAATAAGAATAAGAAATTTGGACATACTCAAGTGCATGTTTGGAAAATTATAAACCCAGAGTTGACATTTCTTACATATAATAAGTGGTTTTCAATAATTGAAGCAATTGGAATGGACAAGGACACATTATGTATTTTGACTGTTAAAAATATGGTAAAAATTGGTGAATGTTGCTTTAAACTAAATAAATTATGGACTTACAATATTTTAATATTTTAGATTAATGAAGCAGCTTCCAAAGATAAAAATACCAAATGGTATTTACACATGCGCTTAGAATCATTGTTGAATGATGTTCAGAAAGTGTTAAAAAATGTGAAAAACTTAGAAATGGTTGCTGCCTCTCTTTATTTTGCTGTCAATAGTTTACCTTTAGGTATTTATAATATTTAAAAATATTTTTGAATTATCTCAGTATGATAATATATACAAAATACTTTTATAGGCGCTGATCAAGTAGCAGCAGCTAAAATTTGCCATTCACAAGCACAGGAATGGGTTAAATTAGAGAATTCAATAAATGCCAAGTCTTGTATGACAAAAGTATGTAGAATTTATTAATTCAAATTGTACAAATATTAATTTTCATACTTTTTAAGGTTGTTTCAAAATATATATTGACAACCACTAAACATATCTTACATATGTACGGATTTGGTCAACCAAATTATTTACAATTAGCATTGCAACCTGAAGAATTAATAAAAGAACTTTATAATGATCCAATAATACTAAAAAGACATACGGGTGAAGTTAAATCATTCCCTGGTAAGCTTTATTTTCATATTAATAGTATCCGTTCAAAATAGTAAAAGTAATAACGATAACTTTGTAATTGCCAAGTTAAAATAGTGAAAGTAATAATATGGATAGATTAAAAAATGGTAAAACATGGGTTTAATAAATATAAATTAGTTTATCTGTATATATATATATATATATATATATATATATATATATATATATTTGTTAATATTCATTAGACATATTAAAATAAAAATACTATATAACATAATAAACATATGTAATGAAAATTCAATTGCAGCATACTCATAGAGTACAAATGTTGTTCATGTACTAGATTTTAAAATTTAATAAATTACTACTGCACATAATGTGTATATGGTGTCATTTCAAACATTTTTTTTTTTGCCTTTAACTTCAATATTTGGTTTCCTAAAATGTAAATGATTATACTGATTAATCATTGAACATAGGTATGAGTAACATAGGAACGATGTGGATAATTGATATGTTAAGACTATCAATAAACATTCAAAATTATAGTTAGTACACAAATTATATTCATTATTATTTTCACTATTTTTATTTCATAATTACTTCACTTTTTTGGCCTAGATTTCAATTATGTATTTATTTTAAATAATATCTAAATTTATTTTGTTTTCAAGATATTAATGGTGCAGTAGATGCAATTGTGGAAGTGCATGGTAAAGGAGGATTAGCAATCAAAGTAGATCTATTAAAAGAGTGGTTACAACCTTCAACAGGTTCTCCTAATAAAAGTTTACATACAACAACTACCAATTCATTTTATGTTACACAAGAAAATTTAACTATTAGTGAAGGTGTTTTAAGGTGAAAATTCACTTTGATAAAGTCTTGAACCTAACATTTTTCTATGTTTTCTAAATATTGATAATGTTGATATCATGGTTTTTTAGAGCTTGCTATCTATTAGAAAATGATACTCCTGCATACAATTTGCATAATTTCCTTATATGCCAAGCTTATAATGAAGATGACAGTGATTCTATGTGTCCTACAAGTGTGCGTCTTAGGGCATTACAATGTTTATGTTTAGTTACAACTGAAAATATTGAAGAAATAACATGTCGTTCCAAAGAAATGATGAAGTAAGGATTGAAATTAATATTGTGACAAGTTATTCAATTTTATAATCGATGCAAAATATTTAGAAATAACTTGATTGAATTATCAATCATTACTGAATTGGAAAGTATTGGAATCAATTTTTCTCCAGCAAGGTACCGTGGATGTGATAAGTCAAAATTAGTTCAATCGCTTTTAGCAAGAAGATCGTTGAGTGCCACTAAATTAGCTTCACATTTGTGTGTTCTTTATTCTGATGCCATGAATCCAAGTATTTGGGATACATTGTTAATTAGGCTAATTAATTTCACAATAATTAGTGAACTTGAAAAAGTACTCATTCATTTAATGGATAAATGGCATCAATTGACATTTGACACAGTAGAAAAAGCATGGAATGTTTTCCTAAACTCTTCTATTAACAGTGGTATAAATGCTTTTGATTTTTGATGAATTAATATTACTTTGAATTTTTTATTATAAATAGTCAATTATTTTCAGCTAAAGATTCTTATGAAGTTGTGCGTTGTGTCAATTTAGTATTCAACTGCCCAGTCATTGACAGAGTTAATCTGAAACCAATTATTGAACACTGTGAACAGTTCCAACTTACTCAATTTGTAAAAAAGCTAAAGCGTCTAAGTTAATGTATTTTTAAGTAAAGATTTTTTAGAAAATATTTATTTTTATTTTTTTATACATTTTTATATTTATCCATAACTGTCTATTACATTTTATAACAAACTAAATACATAATAATATATACAAAATATGGTAGTATTATATTCTGAGTGTTTACTTCATTTATTCTTCAAAAACTTTTTTCAATTCTCCTTCTCTTCTCTCTTGGAATATTCTCTTGAGGTCTGCAATTTTTTGTTGGGGTTCAGGTCGTTCTGGTGGAAACATCTCTCTCTTGAACTTAATTACTTTATCTTCATAATTTTCAGGTAAATTGAAATAATGGAACAAAATCACAGGAAATGCCATGTAAATACCCATGCGAAACACTTCCAACTGCCACTTACCCATATCTAAAATTATATAAATATTTAGTTACTATTTTTTTTTTTATAATAATATTATTATTAAAGCCCGGAATACACGAGGCTAGTTTTTCAAGTTAGGATAGCAAGGTAATACTAGTAAGCTAGAAATTTTAGCTTCGTGTAAACAGAGCTAGCTTTGTTTTTAAGCTTAGTAAGCTAGCATGTCTAACCAGGTTAGTTTAATAGGATTGTGTTCTTTTTTTTTTTTTTTTGAGCTAGCACACCTCCCACCACTGAATTTACTATCCTAGCTAAGTGTTCTATCATCGTGTGGACAGCAAAGCTAATGCATGATCGGCTAGTGTTGACGCTTTATTTTTATTACACCAGGTGGTTTGTTAACAGTGAATGGGCATTGTAGTTGTAGGATTTTTTATACGTCAAAATACCAAAATTAAGTGGTGATATTAATTTAAAGTTTGTTGAATTATATCGCGAAAAAGAATGCCAGTATTCCATCTTATAAAATTAAATCTATGCGTGATTCATTACTATGTCTTTTATATGTGTGCCTGGAATACACAAAGTGTAGGTCTTGACTTCTTGAGTGTACTAAACTGTAAAAAACTGTATGCAATATGATGCTAGTATAGCATTTTTCCTAGCACGGTATAAACTATTCTAGCTTCTTCCAAGTCAGGATAGGCGCTGGGAATAGCTAGCTTGCTATCGTAGCTTGAAAAACTAGCCTCATGTATTCCGAGCTTAATGCTCAAAAAATAAAAATAATTTGTTTTTGATTCTTAAATGTTTATAAATAACTTGAATTTTATACATTAAATTGATTTAAAAATTAGATTTATTATTCAAATTTTAATTTGGTTATCATTATTATTTAGATGAAGATTTTAATGTTACTTAATATTGACTAATAAAACCCATAAAATAAAAGTTTAATTAACATGTTTTGAGACCTTTTTTATTTGATGACACATTTTCTTAAAAAATTAAGGTCACAGCAAACAATAGATTCGAAAACAAATTAAAATTCCGAACTGTTGACTTTGAATTTTTTATCAAAGAAAATTCTAAGTACTAAGAGCATATTTTTTCAAGAAGTAATATCTTCAAAACATTTAATATTTTTAATGTCAATGGCATATTTATATATGATCCTAAAATCGCACATTTTCAACTTCTACGGGAGTTATCTGAAAACATTTATTGTGTATATTTGATTTTTAAAGTATTATGATAATAATCTCAAGATGAGATAGGTACTTTGTACATGTAGGTATACCTAGCTTTTCCACAAAAGTTTTTTCTACATCATTTCAAATTAAAAAAAATCCTTAGTATTCAATATTCACGTTAAAATATTTTAAATTTTTATCACACAAAAAATCTACACAACGAAGAACAATTGTTTTCACTCTGTGATAAATTAAGATATAGTACAATTTATTAATACAAGATGAATACACTGACTTAAGTTTTTTTTTAAATCCTTTAATATTTTTACTATTTACTATAACTATTTAATTAGTTGTGATATAATGACTCATAAATATTAATTAAATATAATTTATAAATAATGTTGGTGGCCTCACATATCGGCTAAACTCCAGCAGTCATACCAACGTTTAGGAGTTCTCTTTCCAATTTTAAATAGAAAATCAACTATTAGTAAAAAATGCTCACTTATTATATATAAGCAAGTACTGAGACCTTTATTATTATACGCAAGTCCTATTTGGGGCAGTTGTGCTAACAGTCACTTAAACAAGATTCAAATTTTTCAAAACAAAATACTCCGCATAATAAATGACGCCCCCTGGTTCGTACACAACAAAGCCCTGCATAAGGACTTGAAAATTCCTTCTATTGACGAGCACATAAACTACTTATCAAACAGATTCTTCCATTCTCTTACAAACTCAAATGGCGCCACCTACTACAATCTAATCGTGTGTCCACCAAAAATTCGCCGTTTCAAGAGAGGAAGACCCCATGACCGTATCAAATGTCCTTCCACAAACCAATGACACATCAAATACACCATAAGTCAGAAAAAATTCTAGTTTTAAGTTAAAATAATTAATATTAGTATTTATATATCGCACTTATAACTAAGAAAATTGTATGTTTATATTATAAATAGGCCTAGATAGCTTCTCTAGCTAGGAATGCCTTAATAAAAAAAAAATAAATAAATAAATAAATAATGTAATATAATAAAATACAAATATTTTTTAATTCAGTTTCCTTACCTAAATTTATTTTTTTTTTAAATAAATATCAGGCAAATTGTATTCTTCAATAAAAGTATAACATAAAATGCAATGATGAAATTGTTAATAATATTAAATTTATGGTGTTACTAATTTGTACAAATTACTTCTGTCCAATGTACACTATCTTAATTCCTAAGACTGTGTTTGACCATCTAAGATATAAGGTCCACTATCACCTGATAATAAAAATGGCATATTATTATTTATCAATTATTGATAAACACTTCTTATTTCGCGCCAAATCAAATTGTCATTAGAAAATTGAAAATAAAAACAAAATGTCAAAAATACTTAATACTAAAAATTAATTTTAATCGTGTTATTTCAATTTAATTTTTATAAAAGCTTGAGTTGTGTCTTTATTAATTGTAAATAAAAAATTATTTACAGGTAATCGAAGATAACTATTGAAAAAAAAATCTAATCATTTGTTTCAATTTAAATTCTAGTAAATCATTCATATTATAATATTAATTATTTTATAATTTTAATAATACTTACTTACTTTTAATCATGAGACATTTTAAAATTGTTATTTCAAGTTATTTTGATCGATTCTGTTGGTGATACTGTACGTTGATTCGGTGTGACAGTACACATAACCTCAAATTAACACAATTCTTCTCTTTTGCCAGTCGTATGGAATAAACTTCTCTTTTCTAGTTTATTACTAGATTCGTGAGCGTCAATTTTATTTTGGAACTTAGGATAATCATTTGAAGTAAGTAAATTTTACTTATTCGAGTATGAATTGTTACTATTTAGTTACAGATATTTGTCTTGTATATTTTATTCATGAATAATGTAAAATAAATAATAATATCCATTACCCATGTGACAATGTCCCGTTTTTATTTACAAATTATTAATCGTTAGTATAAGTTATAATAGAAATTTGGATGTTTATTTAGGACGAAATGGCTCCACGTAAAGGAAAAGTTCAAAAGGAAGAACCAGTAGTCCAATTGGGACCCCAAGTTCAAGAAGGTGAATTGGTCTATGGAGTAGCTCACATTTTTGCCAGCTTCAATGATACGTTTGTTCATGTAACAGATTTATCTGGAAGGTAAATATTGTTCAACGATTTCTTCTGCATTCTTTCTTTGTTAATTTTTCCCATGTTTTTTTCTCATGGTAATAGTAGGATATATGAATATCATTAAAATATTTGGATATTTAACCAGCACTTATCTACTGCTTGTCATAATATTTGTTCTTGAGTATATTGATAGTACCAATTGGATTTTCGTACTAAATTCAAAAAAAAAAACTTCAAAATGTATATATCATAATGATTAGTGTGATTTGTCAAAATGTTGAATGTTGCAGGTGTATGATATTTATATATAAGTAGAATACATTTTTTTTTCAATACTAAATTTAAAACAATTTTTTACTTGTTTTATTTATTTGTGTACTTCTAAGAATTTAGTGAAAATTAAAAATAACCACTCTTATTTAATTTAAAAATATTTAATACTTACCAACTTATTACTATATACTACCTATCTATTTCACACAAATATGTTTAAGAGATGCATATTAAATGCTTTAAACTTCTTGTTGCATATTTTTTTTATAACATTGATGATAAATATATTATACACCTTAAATATGTGTTTTGAGAAGTAAATATTGGTAGTTTTTACAATTATTGAATTATTTGTGATATTAGGTATATAATTAAGTTTAATATTGAAGTAAATAATTTTTTTTTTAGGGAAACAATTGCTAGAGTTACTGGTGGCATGAAAGTAAAAGCTGACAGAGATGAAGCTTCTCCTTATGCTGCTATGTTAGCCGCTCAGGTATGTATCATTTGTTGAAAATTAAGTTCACTAAGTCTCTGCTTTAAATCATAGAATGTAACTACTGTTTGACGCTTCTCAAGGGACTAATTCAATTCTTTAGTTATTTAAATGATAATTGTATTAATCATAGATTTATAAAAAAAATTATAACTGAACCAGATAAATATTTTATAACATTTTGGTTTCACGCATAAGCCACATTCCGTCGTATAAACTATAACTTTTCTATTTAAATAATACCTACTTTTATTTTATATACATAAATTTAGTTAAATGTACATAAACTTTAATTGAATAAGTTTTATTAAAACTTATAATGTTGCTTAATTAATTAAATCCGTCTAAATGCACATTGTATTTTCCTAATGGTAATTTATTTTTATTATGTTTTGCTAATTTAAGTTTCTTTATAACCTCTCTATCTTCACATTTTGTGTTTTTATTTTAACATTAAATATTAATCTATTATTCCTAAAAGTCTGAAATGAGTTTTAAAAATGTTAAATATTGCATACATTGCAATGAAAAAAGTTATTTTTATTTTCAATAACCCAAGCACAAATAAACTTCGCTATTTAAAATTTTTGTTGAACCTAATTTTTCAATGGCACTTTCATTTCTGTTTTTATGTACATCACACATATATGGTAAATAATACTTGAAATATATATACATATAATTTAAGTGATTAAGTTATAGTATTCAAAATTATCCCAGAAGATCAAAAATTCTTACCTGAAACATTGTTGCATGCATCAGTTTCTAAATTTTTTTTTTAATAGCAATGAGTATTCATTTTTTTTTTTTTTAATTTTAGGATGTTGCTGAAAAATGCAAATTATTGGGTATCACTGCTTTACATATTAAATTGAGGGCTACTGGTGGAAACAAGACCAAAACACCTGGTCCAGGAGCACAGTCGGCATTACGTGCTCTAGCTCGTTCAAGCATGAAAATTGGTAGGATTGAAGACGTAACACCAATTCCCTCAGATTCCACACGTAGGAAGGGAGGTCGCAGAGGTAGACGTTTGTAGTTTACCAATTTTTATTTGTACTCTATATTGTGTATCTCGCAAATATTAAATTGGTTTTCTCTTTATACACAGACTTTTTTTTTCGTTAAGTACGCTGAATTCCTATTTCCTTAATTATGAATGGTTTTTATCATAGTCATACTTGATAATACTTACTTTTGTTATTCCAAAAAATATAGTTTTAATGTGTAACATCGAAAAAAAAATCAATTAAATAAAACAAAATTAATATAGGAGGACTTTTCAAACTAAATTAATAGAGATTATGATCAAAATTTATGGAAAATTTTGGTTTCATGACAACTATACATTTAAAATGTATTTAATTCAGTCTAAACACAAATCATCATTGCATTTAAATGATACTTTTTTGAAATATATTTTATTATTTAATTTTTTAGTAATGTGGTTGAACATATTGATTTACCATTTTTATATTAATAATAATTGATATCTAATAAGTATTAAATGTGTATCAATGAAATTTCAAAATTATTTTTGAATCTTGATATAAGCCATAACCTCAAAAATACATTATTCATTATGATTTATTATAGAAATTAATTTCTAGTTTATTGGCATTATTATCATTTAAAATGAGCTAAATGATTTTAATTTCACTTTTTGAGACTAGGTTTTTATCAACTTTCAGCATCATTAGAATATGTATTTTTAATCTTTATAGTAACTAATCATCTTGATTGCGTACAAATGCATAACCTATTAATTTCTATTTATTATGTAATGATAATAGATTGTACTTATTTTGAAAGGATTGTTATTTTAAGCTTCACTGTTATTAATTTAAAGTTATTGTTTGTGAATAATTTATACATAACAGGGCTCATAAAATCAAAACATTTCGTTGGCCACGTCAATATTCAATTAAAATATTTAAAACAACAGTTCAAAATTAAATTTAAACATTTTTAAAACTTGCTATTTTATTATGCACATTATTTATAAACTGATTATCCGTTGTTATGGTCATCAAGAAAAAAAAACGCAGGTCTTATTTCTCCATAAAATACGGAACAGTGCTGCACAAAAAGCTCAAGCCTCAAAAATACCAACAAAAGTTACGGATTATTTGTTAAGTAGATAGTTATGTTTTGCATTATTTTTGTGTATACACATGTAATAAAATATACAAGTGTATTAAACAAATTTCTGTTAACCATCATAGTCCCAGTCCTGACAATGACTGTCAATAGAGTTTCTATTGTAGTTCATTAACCATAACTAAATACTTGTTAAACTTTCATTTGCATATCTCCTCATCTTTTTAAATTCTATTTATCATATAAGTCATAAACTCATAAGATATGATCTCATATTCATTGCTCCACCTATTTTATATTTTACACATACACTCTACACTCATTGTTAAATTTATCTATATTATAATCTAGATCTAATACTAGTAATGAATTTCAGTAAAATATAATTTTAATTCAATGTTCAAAATCAAAACAAATATCATGATATTCAATAAGAATAAATTAAAAATATACCTATTATAGTTGATATATTATAAAGTAATATTCTTTAATGTTTATAGATTGATATTACAATCTTATTACATTTTTCATGTTTCTGGGATTTCTCAATAGGGATATCATGATATCCACTGTAAATTAATTTTAGTATTTTTGCTACTCAGATATGTTTTTCTGGCTACCCACCCGCCTGATCAAAATATTTATTTCTATGCATTCTATAATATTATTGTTATTGTTAACTTGTTTGAAATAATTGTGAAAATTTGTAAGATTGTTTATTTCAACAAAGTTATAATCTAAAGAATATCTGTGTGAAGGGAATAAGCAAAATGGATTTAACATATGGAAATATTTGTTGAAAAAGTAATTAATATAATTTTATACTTTTTCAAAATCAAAATTTTTAATATTTCGAGAATTTAACGTTTAAAAAAAGCTTATAATTAAAATATAATTGTTGGATTTTTCTTTAATTATTTACAATATTCCTCAAACTATAATTTTGGACAAATAACTAATATGTTAAGTTAATATTTTTAATCAATCAAGGTGAATCAAAGAGTAAGATCTTGTTCTACGTTTTAAGATGTTACTAAGAGAGTAGTTATCTCGCCCTCTGAATTAAAAACATTTTTTTTTAGAAATATGACTATTATATTTCTATTTATATATTAATATATTAAATCTATACACATATCTATTGAATTCATGTTTTGGTAGTAAGTATTTTTCTTTTAATATTTTGATAATTTTAAATGTGTTGGATCAATGACCCACTACTTCCTAATATATATTTATAAATATATAAATAATAAACATATTAGTTTTATAAAGTAGGTTCCTAATTATTTTAATTGAATATTCTGAGTATAAATTTTTGAAATTTAATTAAGTTTTAGAGATTTTGGTAGTAATTAGTATAAGATTTGTCCTAATTAAAATTGGAAAAGTTTAGCAAAGACTTTTAAAACATTTCAATACTAAAATTTTAATATCATATTATAATTTATTTTCACAGGTATTTTATAATGTGTATGTATTTTAAATTTTCAAAAGCACTTCAAAGTTAAAAAATAAAAAAAATGACTTCATTAACAAAAATATTTAATCAAACTGTTTTCATAATTATTTTTAAATTGAAATGTTTTTCAGCTTTAATATATCTCTGTATGTGAATTTAAAATAATTATAGTAATAATCAACTATTATATGTTTAGTATTTAATACTGAGTCATCTCTGCAACATATTTGTGATTCATGAGTATAACAAATATCATACATTCGTCAAAGTAGCCTCCCCTAACACCTAACTTTCCAATTGCAAGCATTCTTAGATAGAAATTTAATTTGTGATGTTCAAAATATCAAGATTTTATTTTGCATGTATTGGCACATTTTAAATGTTTTCTGATTAAAGTGTATTTTGGTTATTTCTATTTTAGATTGTGTGTGAAACGAAGGATTTTATGGTTTTACAATGATGTTAATTTCTTTTTTTTCTTGAGAACTTAACTTTTCTATACTCAGATTAACATTGTCTAAAAGTTTCATCCAGCAACTCAAAAGATCGGAAATTCGATGTAGATGCTACTATTAGGGTTTATTAAGCTCTCATCTCAATAGCTTTTTCAGGTGAGCGGAAAAATATCCTAAAATGGACCGAAAAGCTAAAATTCACCGTAAACGACACTTTCATTAAATAGACTTAAGTAATTTCGTCATTACTCCAAAAGTAATGTTACTAGAAACTTGAAATGTTTACCATATTATATTATTGACGTATTACTAGATATTTAAAAAATAGTTTCAAAAAAAATTTGACAACTTGGGCTAAAAATAGAACTTTGAAAATACCTTGTTTTTTTTTTTAATTTTATCCCTAATTAAGTTTTAAATATTACACAAAAACTTTTAAAAATTTAATATGACTACTCATATACTTCTCTAACGATTCTGAAAAAATTTCAAAAATCGTAACAGAATTTTTTTTTTAAAGCGTTTACGTAAATTATTATACGATTATTACGTAATAAACAATTTTCAACTTTAACAATTTATTTTAAGAAATTGTTCCATCCAATTGGTACATTTTAATTCTGAAGCTTTGCTCAGAATTGTATAGCTAAAAAAATTATGTATCATTTCATTCAATACAATACACCTTTCTCCATTAACTCTTCCGAGTAAAGAATATCCCATGGGGCGAAGTAGGTACGTACTTTTTTGACGTAAATATGTTACTTCTGTCACTTCTGATTGATTTGAGAATTAAATTAATGTCAAATACAGGCAGATATACCACGAGCATTAAAATTTTAAAGTAAATTATATCGCTATTTAATAAAACTAATATTTAAAATACAATATATATATATATATAACTGAAATCAAACAAAAGAGGAAATCTTTGTTACGGTTTGGCTTCGAAACTTCTTATCCAATAATCATGCAGTTTTTTTTAAATGAAAGAAGATATCACGGAGCAGGTTTTAGACTTAAATAAAGTCCGATAATGTTAATAAATAATTAGTTATTATTTATTAAAATAAACGTGTAATTGTACTTATATATTATACACGTATTATTGTGTGACACGGCGGCCCGCGTGTTTACAGCTACCAGCAACCTGACCTTTTTGTTCCTCAAATTGTATTGTGTTTAATATCGGCGTGTAGATATAATAATTGTTCATAGAAGTTTTTCTCACGTACACCAACAACATAATAATATATAGGTAGAAACCCAATATTCATATTGATATATTAATAAAACAAATTACAAATTTATACTGCTAATAACCCAAGTAGGTATTGTGCGTTCTCAATTGAATTTCTTAACTCTTTGACGTCTTCTGGAGTTCCACCACATACACTGACTTTAAAAATAGGTGCCTCACCAAGAATACCAATTATACCCTCAGATTTATTTTTTAAGTTTAAACGTATTCAATTCCCCGTTAAATTAGCATTTGCAATGACTATAATAAAGCACAGGGACAAACACTTAACGTTGCTGGAATTGACCAAGGCGTTCAATGTTTTTCTCAAGGTCAACTATACGTCGCCCTTTCACGTGTGACATCCAAATTTAATTTGTATATTTTTGCCCCCAATCGCCCGATCCAGAAAAAGTTAATAAAGTCGTTTACAAAGAAATTTTTAAATCTGTGAACCATCAAAATGCTGGCACGAACCCTAATTTTAGGGCTTCGTAAGTTAAATCTATTAAATAAAAAAAATGTTCAATAAGCATCAATTTTTCTATTGACCCAAGTGACAATTTTTTTCAACATTATGAAGAATCCGCGGAGGTGACGCTAAATTTATATGGCTATATTACCACGGAGACGTGACTAAAAGTGGTCTAAAATAAAAATAATATTTAACATCCAGAAAATAAAATGCAAATAAATATCTGAGAAATCTTGCAATAGCGAAGCATTGCCGGGCCTGCTTGTATTTATATATAATCAAATTTTTATGTTATAACTTATAGTTACAAATTAATTTAAATAGAATAATTTCAATTATTACTCTTTAATCGTATTCGGACAATTTTATTGACACCTGGGCCACTCGGCGGTTTTGTCGGTATAGGACTTTCTGCACCCGATATTTTTAGAACACGGACAATTATTGACACCGAGCGATTACGATTACGATAACCGCAAGTAGGTAACTAACATTGATTGATTGATTATAGAATAGTCAATAGTTAATAGTTATTAGTTGTTATTTAGTGCCTGTACTCTGTGGTCTATTCGTTATCCAACCATTTTAACAATTTAATTTAAAAGTTATTCGATATGAACTGAGATGAAATTGAAATAATTAATACAAAATTAATTATCAATGATTACATTTATGTTTTTCAAAAAGACATGGTTGATGGACTTAGATATACCTATACTTGTGTTGAAAGAAAGGAAGAGCATTGTAAAGGTAGTGTAACGACAAATTCATCCAAAACCAAAATTTTAAAATACCAACGACATTCTCATAATCCTGATTCTGCCAAAGCTGAAGTATGTCGTGCCTTGAATGCGACGAAAGAAAATATTGTAAACAATTTCGATATTCCTTCTAAAGTTAACGCAAAAGAAGTTACCAAATTAACAGACGAAGCTGCTTGAAAAAAATTTCATGTGTAATCAAACATTACATTTGAATATTATGTTTATTTTTATGTAAAATTATTATTTTTTAAATAAACTTGATACATTTATATTCGCCATTCAGTGTTGTCTTATTATTGGGTGTCAAATGTCCTAGATTCACTCTTTAATAAAACGCACTGATAAAGTTTTTTTCTATAGAGGGTGTTCTAAGAAATTGTAGGTACCTATTTGTGACTCAAAGCTAAAGACTTATTTTTTATTTTTTCACATATTTTTTTAAATTTAATTTTTATTTTATTTTAAATACAATTTTAAGATGAAATTTATTTTTCTAAACATTTTAAATGTTGAAAACTGTTTTTTTATTTAAACAAATCATGAAGTTAATACGAATAAAAACTTTAAATATACAATTTTTTAGAAAAATAAATTTTCAAAATTGCTACCTTCAAATTTTTCAAAAATTTAATATACATTTTTATAAAGTTTCAACAAAATATAATATAATTAAAATGTGAATATTTGTAGTTCTTATACTAGTCATAAAAAATAGAATTTGATAATCTTCAATGAAATCTTAACTTCATGAGATAGGTACCCTCAAAATTGCATTGTAGATGTATATATTTTTCAATTTAGCAATTTTTTAGTGCTTAAACCACCCGATAAATTATTATATTTATTGAATAGTGATGTATATGTATACATGGGTGTTCTCACGAAGGGGATATGGGGGTAGATCCCCCCATGGAATTAGTTTTAGTCCAAAATATAAGTACTGATGGAGGCATTATTATGGTAAACTGATATTTAAGTATTTTGTAAAAATATACATGTTAATCAATGAATAATTGTATGATTTGTATGAATCGTTATCATTTCAATTTGTTTCGATAATAAATCAGTGTACAGATATTGACAATACATTTTCATATTCCCCCCAAAAAAAAAATCCTGAGAACGCCACTAATTGTATATCAGTCGTTTTTGTATATATCTTGAACTACATTAGAATGCCGAAGTAGAAACATTATATTATTGATTGTAAATTTGTTGTAATATTATTTTTTAAATTAAGAAAAAAAAATCCATACTTTATTCACAACCACGCAGACAGAGCGCAGTGCACACCCTCTCTTAAATACCAAAAATAACATTTTTTTAGTTATCTGATTAATTTCATCAACCTTGATTTTTCGTAATATTTTTCTAAAATCAGTTGAAACAATTATTATAATGATTACTATTTATGTGTATAAAAAAATTAAAAAAATGTTTAAATCTTAATAACAGCCAATTTGCGAACTAGAACTAGATGTTTCGCTAAGTTATTTTAATCATTAATAAATGTTTGGAAAATAGTTTATAAAATGTCTGTCTTTAAAATCTATTTTGATGATAATATTAGTGCTCTTTAAGATAATAGTATTTTTAACTTTTTTGTAACTTAAGCAAATTGGTCTCTATTCTCTTATGAAGTTATAACTTACAAACTTATTCACATTAGTAACAAGACTGCAAAATTGGCAACATTAAAAAAAAAAAAAAATTGCAAACCCCTAAATGGCCTAAATTTAGAAATAAATTGTACGGACGCATGGACCATGCGGCATGGTCGTTCAAAAATTTCATGAAAGAAAAAAAATATTAGGCTTTAGTCATTCCATAGCAGAATACATGGTATTCATCAAAATCAAGAACCATTAAACACAAGGGATCAGGACACCATCGGTGCTAATCATTTGATCACTGATCATTGCAGATTGTAGAAAGTACGCTATTATAGATTTTATGGGTTGAAATTTTATTAAATGCGTGTTCTTGTAATATATTTAAAAACACAAACGAAAATTAGGTCTGACTACATTACTAATATTGACATTTCGTACCACCAAAACATTAGTGTAGTAACTCGAAAAATGTTAATTTTGAGTTCCTTCACATGTTTTTTTATGGAAAAAACTATGTTCATTTCAATGCACTAGTGTATTTTAAGGTAAATTCAATATTAAAAATTTAAAATGACAAAATACGGTACTGTATTAAATCAAAAGAAAAGGTTGCTTTAATGCATTAATGTAGTATTTAAAAATAATCTCGGAATTAAGTTTTTTGAGTTGCTAGTTGCTACACTAGTGTTTTGATGGTGCGGTTTATACATATTACGTACAATGTAGGTTCTAGGTAAAACCATTGATTAAATACATAATATATATTTATTAATCAATGATAATACTGTCATAGGCAACTATTTTAATTTATGCCTTCTCCTCCTTCCTCGTGTATATTATCTCGATCTGTTCCCGACCACGTTTGTCTATTGCCGCTACTAAACACGCCTGCATACCGCAGTGCAAGCTGTATATTTATTATTTTCTAAAATATGTCAAAGAAATGTTCTTCCTTTGGATAACTCAGAAATTCAATACACATATTTCATGTTAAAATACTAAATATGACTAACTATTTATAACCTTGATACGTGTCTGAGATATCTGTTATGCACTTACGTTTTAATCTGTACGACTGTAAATATTATCTACCGGCTACCGAGTAGGTATATTATTAATTATTATCATTTATAATTATTATCCCTCACGCCTTCGTATTCTTCAATTCAACGGCGATACGGATACCCCCTGCGCTCATCCGGAGACCTGTGCGTAAAAAAAAAAAAAACGTCGCATGTAATATACACTGCTCGCGATTGACTGCATCCGGACGAAAATTATTCTTCCCGTCATCATAGTTACATTTACTTTATTAACGAATTGCGGTCTCGTCGAATTCGAGGGCCAGGAGCCGAATACCGTACTTTGCGGTATCGTAGGTACTATTGTGCAACATCGTAATTCGCGCACATCGTCGCATACACCTAGGCATGTGATGTCATTATGAATTCACAAACGGTACACTTTTTAAATTACTCTCAAAATTTGCACACTGTTAAGATCCCGACGAGAAGGCGGTCAGGAGCAAGGCCGCGACGGCAAATCGTCTTACACCTCAGCCGAAACGTTAACTCTTAATATCAATTGCCGTTTGACAATGTCACAAATCATAATTACGTCGGACGACATCGATGTTATAGTTTAATCAAAGAACCGTAACTGCATGTACGAATCACCTCGTATTGTAATATTGCACAACTCAAACGTTTAATATCTGTTCAGTGTAATTCATTCGCCTGCGTGGAGAGTTCCAACCGTGTGACATAATTATTACGTGTTTACACTGTCTCGACACACATAACAAAGACACTGAACGGCACGCCATCCGTGCCCGTTAATAAATATTTAACGAATATTTTTATTTATCGCGTTTGAACAGATGTATTGGCACTACGTTGTAGCCCGTAGGTACAGTTGTGATTTAAATAATACATATAATTCAGAACTCTAGGTACTTATTATCGTGTCTATTTACGATCACGACTAGTATACGTACTGTCGAAACACATTTTTGAATACATTAAATCATATTCCTATTTGCAGTTTGCACGTAATCCAAAAGTAAAAAAATAACCGATCGTCAAAATGTATATTTTAAAATCTAAAATGTTTAAATAAATAAAAATGGAACGACAATACGTCACGTCGACATCAGTCACATTGTGATTAAGGAATAAGGATGTAGAAATGTAGATATGGATTATAGTGCGCGGATTGATAGCGACTATAGCGCATAGATAAAAGATAGCGACTACGATTAGTACGATTATGCGAACTTGAGAAAAATTGTTAAGCAAAAGAAACGTAAACATCCGCGCACATTTGAGGTTATGTACGGCCTCTCTACGATTCCGTTTCGAAGTTTGTGCAGTTGCAGCTGCTGAACGCACCCTACATCCATTATTTTGTCCTTGATGAGACGGAAAAAAATTACTGTTGTTGTTCTACTGCCTTCTTTTCCGTTCGGTGCGATGAGTGTTATATCAGACAAACGAAATTGTTTTCTCTCGGCAGTTAAATTTTCGTAATTTTTTCCGGTGCGCGTCCGCGTCGTTCGCGTTTCGGATCGGTCGGAAACTTACGCACTCATAGAATAATCAAAATATTGACTTTACGATACGATTTAAACGTCTCCGAGAACAAATGTGTACGACGATAAATCTGTTATCATTTCATGGAAAGCCCAAGTTGTCTGTAAGTCCTTTTGCAATTATTTTCGTGCATCCCTTTATTTAATTAACATCCTATTAGACCAACGCAGTTTATTGTATCTAGGTGATGGTTCCGTTGATTGTCCGCTCAATCCAAATTTTCTGTAAATTTCCTTGTATATTATGTGCTCAAGTAAAATATTCAAATTTTCCACAAACCAGCTGATATTGGTTACTAAATCCGATGGTGTAGTAAAATAATAATATTAAAATATGTTAGCTATTCTAAATTTTTCTTTTTCTCGTAAAAATAGTTTTTAGCGCCATTTGGTAATTAAATAGACCAAGTTTTTACATTTTACCTGAAAATAAAAAATACGATTTGTACTCATACTTATTAATCTCTTATTAGTATATTAAAACAAAGTTTAACTTGGATAATGTTTTGATAATTATTTTTACTATTAGATAACATCAATCATATTTAATTTAATAAATATTGATAACTGTTTTGGTATTAATATTAATAGATTATAAATGTTTTATACTTATCCAAAATAATTATCTCTCTTCATAATTTCGGTACCCACTTAAATTATTAATTTGTTCATCTTTATGACTTAATAGGTATGAGTAGTATGGCAATAATACGTAATTGTTTATAGTTTATAAGTTAAAACATGAAATTAGTATTCAGAAATATTTACACAAATTTTATTATAATTTAAAATTATTTTTTATAATTACAAATAATTAGGTATTTACAGAGGTATTCACATAGTTATAAATTACAAGGTAGGTACCTAAACAATTTAAAACCGATAATGAGACACCTAAAACATAGTCATAGTGTAGTATAGTATGCTCTATACTCAGTATTTCCTATGATGAGGAATTATTAGAGCTTATTTTTACAATAAACCAATGTTAGGTATCTACTTATGAATAATTTTCACACATTATAAATATAGTCAAAATAGATTAAAATAATAGTAATACTGTAATTATTTATTTAATTTTCATCATAACTTAATAGGTATTTGTATTCACCTTTGTAGGTATTCATATATTTTTTTTATTTTACTCCAGACTGGATAAAACTAGCCTGTTACTGTATGTAACTCAATGAGCTTGACTAAATTATGAATTTTGGCATTTAAAGTATTGAACATAATCATTCTAACCCATTTTAACTAGGTAGATTCAGGCTGGCCAAAGTTCTAGAACTCTCTGGACTGGATGATACTTCTCTAACTCAACTCTGATTGTATTATAAATTATTATAATAAAGATTTAGTCATAATTAAACCTAACTTATTTGTATTTCTTGTTTAAATACCCAAATTAAAGTCTACATTAAAGTGATAGGTATCAAAGTTGATGTGAGTAAGACTAAGCTTTTTCCGGCTTTTTCTGACTTCATATTTTTATTTTTCTACTATTAAAACATTTCAAATACTTCAAAGTATTTTAATATTGTATTGTATATGGGTTCAAAAATATATTTAATCTTGTATATCAACTATGTCTATATTACATAGTAAGTATAAATACAAATTTAAAGTGTCTGTTGATTTGTGAGCAATACAATCTCTTAGGTTGCTATGAATAATTAGTAACTACTGATTTCAGCTTTATATTATCTTAGTTGATTCATAGTTCAAACAAAAATTAGACAATTGATAATGCAATGTTGTGTAGGCACTTCAAAAATTACAATTACTTATCTAATTAATCAGTTTTATTATTAATTATTTATAATGTTGCCTATTTATCTATAGAAATTTACAAAAGTTCACTTACCTAATTTATTTATTTGTTTAAAATGAAAAGAAATAAAATATTCAATAGTGATCTGCTTAGAAATGTTTTGAAATAGGTATATTGTAGACATGATAATTATTGTATAAAATTGTTTTATATAGTAGGTATTAAATCTTTATAAAATTTAATATTTAGATACTTGTAATACATTCAAATATATCTGTTCCTTTTAAGTTAAGAGATTTCATTTTTTGTATAAAACGACCTACCTAATAGGTAGTGATTATGCTATGTAAAGTAGGTATCACATCTTAAGAATTAGTTAATTGAATTAATAATTCTTTATGAATTTATACACATTGAATTGATTTTTCAGATAAAATGTTTTGTCATCTATTATTTCTCAGAGAATCACTAAGAAAAATTCGAATTCCAAAATAGTCTATTCAGTTATAGTTAATAAAGTAGGTGTACCTAGAATGAAATAAATGTTTCAGTTTATAATTTATATAATTACACTCCTTACTTCCTTTAGAATTTAAGTTATTATATTTTTATTGGTAATGTGAATTTTTTTAACTGAGGAGAATATTCACAATAAGTGATAATGTTTACATTGATCTTATCATATATTTTTAGGATATAAAAATTCTAGACCTTATTTTCAGACAATATTTTGGGAATAAAAGTCATCAAATAGTTAACTCTTAAGTATTTTTTCTCGAATTCTCTTTTTTTAATTTAGTATTACATTTTTAAGTTCTAATTTGAATCCAAATATTACTGTTTATATTTTTTCTATGAATCTAAATTTATGATTTTGTTCATTTTAATAGACAAAGACAGCAAATGTGGGTGTAACATCCTCCTTATGAATCAATCTGTGTACCTTCATTTTTTGTGTGCTGTATTTTTTACAACGTAAATGTTAACAAATCTTCGGTTTATTTTTTTTTTTAAATGTTCCACATTAAAATTTTTTGGAATGTTTATTCCAAGTATTTAAATATACTTGTATTTAAATCTTTAAAGTGATATATATTTATTTATTTATTTATGAAATTAATTCATGACTTTAATAGATACCTAAAAATAATTCTGAAAAACCTCAAATGAATTTTAAATTTAACACATTAAAATTTTCATGATCTTTACCTAATTGGATAAAAAAATTTTGTCATCAAATGACATCTTAAAAATAGTAAAATAAAATAAAATAATAATCAGTAAATATCACTTTAAAGATTTAAATACAAGTATATATATATATATATACAATACATCCTCCGGTTATTTGAATAATTATTGAATTTAGAGTTCATATTATACATTTTAATTTCTGTGCTTACAAAATTTCAGAAATATTGCTCTTATCAAAGAAAAAAAAAATATTATTTTGAATAGGTAGGAAACCTATGGGTTCTAAAACTTAAATTACAAAGGGAATTTTGAATGTACCTATTTATTTGGTAATGATTAAGAATGAAACGAGAATATTTAAAAAAAATTATTGTGTACTTTTATTTAAAAAAATAGTTGATATGCCTACTTTTAGGTTAGTTAAGGTAAATAAATGTAAACTAATTTTTTTTCCTAGAAAAGAACTTAAGTATTAGTAAATAAAAAAAGTGTTATCTAAATTGATAAAAAATTGATTCTAATAATTAGGCTATTAGGTACCTAACACATCTATTGTAAAATACAAATATACCTACATGAAATAAACAATAATACAAAATGTAAATTAATATTTGTGTGAAAATAATAAATCTGTATTCGACTATTTAATTATTGTACTAGTAAATATCTTATAAAATGAGCAAAGTGATTCATCAAATTCTTAATTGTACATTGTTGAAGTTGACGCTCAGTGCTCACCTTAAGTAGGTACTATATGACTTCCACTGTATAGTACTATGATTTTTTTTCTCAGGGATGCTGAGATATACATTATATAGCATATTATTCTTTCACTCTATTAATAATTATTCAAATAAAAAGTTAACACTACATATTAAAAAACTAAATTAATAAAATAGAATTTAGGTACTTTCTTTTATAGTGTTTTATTTGTATATAATAGTTACTTATGTATGTTATAAATGGATTATGTAGCTTTTTAAAAAGTAATTGTTTTTATTGAGTCAAATTTCTACCAAATTGAATTTATAAATGTGTAATCTTTATTAAATTGTAAAAATTGGGTACAAATTTTGTTGAAATGTATTTAATTATACATATCTTATAATATTTATTAATATTGTGTTTATTCATTATAAGTATTAAATAATAATAAGTTTAAATTTTTGTTTTGTTTTAGGATGTCAATCACATAGATGTGTTTCATAATAGAGAAGTATAGCACTTGAAATAATTTATTATACAACCTTTGACATAACAACCATATGAAAACATGGCATCTGGATCACCACGAGATTTAGATGGGTTTTTACCTCTATTATCAACTTCTGATATAAGAATGAAAGTAACTGTTGGAGGTAGATTATTTACTTATTTAGAAGAGCCTAGTAATTCAGTTGAATGTTCTGATATTGGGATGTTTATTGATGGTATTGTTCAATGGCTATCAAATAGCAATCCCAAAGTTACTCAATATGGAATTGAAATAATCACACAGTTGATTACTAGAATGAGAACAGATTTCAGACCTTATATTTCTACTGTTCTACCCTTAGCTGTCGATCGACTTGGTGATAGTAAGGAATCAATAAAAATTAAAGCTCTTTTTCTCATAATGAAATTAATGGAGTGTGATACAATTAGCCCTCAAGCGTTATTTGATAAAATATCAGCAAATGCATTTTATCATAAAAATAGTAATGTTAAAGAAGGAGCTATGAAGTTATTATTATCAACTGTTGAAGAATTTGGTGCCAATTGTATTACTATATCAAAAATTGTACCTATGATTGTGAAACTTTTGAGTGATCCCAATGTTCAAGTAAGACATAAAGCATTTGAAACACTGGTAGATTTATACAAACATGTTGGAGAAAAGTTACGAGTTGATATACAAAAGAAGTATACAATTCCTCAAGGTAAAATGACAGACTTAATGAATAAATTTGATGAAGCTAAAGCAGCTGGAGATTTATTACCAACTGCATTTAGCGGAATTAGTTTAGCTGAAGATGAGACTGATCGTATTTCGGTATCTGCACCTAGACGAATTCCTAATAGTGGTAGAAAACCTGGATCTTTTATTCCTTCAAATTCTACACCATTACAACGAACTGATTCTGTACGAAAACCAGGTTCAGCATCTTCTAATGCTGGTGCTGTTGATGAAGATACTTTCATTCGATCCTTTGAAGACGTTCCTACAATACAAATTTTTAGTGTACGAGATTTAGATGATACTATGAAAAAATTACACGAGTCTATTCAAGATGGTAATGAAGTGTGGAATAAACGAGTTGAGTCTTTAAAAAAGATAAGATCACTTGTATTAGCAGGAGCAACAAAGTATGAAGAATTTTTCAACAATTTACGGTATTTAGAACATTCCTTTCAAACATCTATCAAAGACTTACGATCCCAGGTAGTTAGAGAAACATGTATCACTGTAGCATTTTTATCTCAGCGTTTGGGCATCAAATTTAATCACTTTGCTGAATCAATTTTTAGTAATCTAATTGACCTTATACCAAACTCAGCAAAAGTAACTGCTTCATCTGGTTTAGTTGCTGTTAGATTTATTTTAGAACATACTCATGCTCCTCGTATTATACCAATTCTTGCTAATAGTCTGGGATCAAAGTCAAAAGATATCCGTCGTGCTTGCTGTGAATTTTTTGATCAAATTTTGCGTACATGGCCAACTCAAGCATTAGAAAGACATGTTACAATACTTCAGGATTCCATTAAAAAAGGTATAGCTGATGCTGATTCAGAAGCTCGGGTATTGTCAAGAAAAGCTTATTGGGGATTTTGTGAACATTTTCCTGATCAAGGAGAAATTTTATTAAAAAATTTGGATCCAGCATATCGTAAAGTATTGCTAACGAACACTGGATCTAACTCGTGTATTCCAAAATCTGTTATGTCTGAAAGTATAAGGATGCCTTCTCGTCGTCCAGTTACACCCCAAAGTAATATTTCTATGAGGTCAAGTAGTGCCATAGACTTACAAGCTGCCCAAAGAGCTAAAGCTCGTGCACAGTATGCAGCATTAGCTAGACAAAAAGTCAACCCCGCTGTGTCTCCTCAATCAATTTCCAAAAAACCTAATGAAGATTTGCTTCAGTCAGAAAGAATTGGGAGATCAAGAGGTCGAGTATCAATATCACAACCATCTAGTCGTTCAGGATCACCGTCTTCAAGATTTACATTTGTCCAACCAAAGTCAAGAAGAGGTAGTTCTGGTATTCCTAGATCTCAAGATACTAGTAGAGAAGCTAGTCCCAACAGGTATAGTTCTCTAGGGTCACATTCAAGTAGTAGACGACCGCCTATTTTACCTACATCTAGACCAATAATGGCACAAAAGATATTAATGCAGAGCCGAGAAGCTGAATCTGCTTTAGCTGATGCTCTTGGTAATACTACTGGTCATAAATCTCCAAGAAAAATATTAGGGAGGTCTTTAGATGATCATAGCGATGAGAGCGAGACATCTAGCATATGTTCTGAACTTTCAGTTGATTCTCATAGACGACCATCAGATTCAATTTATTGGAATGGATCGCAACATCGGTTACATAAAGACATTTGGGAAAATGTGATTCTAGACATTGAAGATATAATATCAAATTGTGAAAGTTCAAGCTGGAACAATCGAAAAGAGGGCTTAGTAAGCTTACAAAGATATTTACAACAAGGAAACATTATAAGTGAAGTATTATTAAGAAGGTTGACAGATGTGTTTACCAAAATGTTTATGGATTCTCAAACTAAAGTCATAAGTCTCTTTTTGGATGCTCTTAATGAATTGATTGTTACACATAGTCAATATTTAGAATATTGGCTTTATATACTTTTGGCTAAGTTATTCAATAAAGGAGGTTCTGATATACTTGGTTCAGTTCAATCAAAAATATTAAAAACAATGGAAATTGTAAGATTATCATTTCCTTGCGATTGTCAGCTTACTGCTGTCTTTAAATTTCTCACAGACCCAACTCAAACGCCCAATGCTAAAATGAAAATATTTGCCATGAGTTATATATCAAAATTAGCTGTTACTACAGATCCAGGTTCTGCGTTTCCTTCAGCTGCCGATGGAAAAAAAGATTATGCTACATTAGCATTGACAAAAATGATTGGGTGGACTATGGGTAATAATATAAAGCAAGGCCCTGAGTTGAGACGTGCTGCTCAAGAAGCTTTGCTAGCTTTGTATAGTTTAAATGCTTCTCAAATTACATTAAGGTTATCCCAGTTACCAGAAGAATATCAAGAAGCTGTTTCTGGACTTATTAAAAATAGAGTGAGAAGGAGTAGTGTTGATCAATTAATGTCTCCAAAATATCATAGCCGGCAGTCTCCAACAAATCTTGCTTCACCTCCTTTGCAGCACGATACCACTGATAATTTCAATTCAGAAGAAATTTATAAATCGTTGAAACAAACAACTGCTGAAATACAAAAATACAGTCTAGAACATCATTATACTGGAGAGAGAGATCCATCTTCCTATGATTCTGAAGTAAGTCAAATGTCAATACGTACTGAAACCGATAATCATAATTTTAATGGTTATAAAAATGGCCATACTTCAGCAGATGGGGTTATACAAATTCTTGATGAGTTAGATAAAGAATCTTTGCAACTTGATTATAAACAATCAAATTTAAATCGTCTGAAAGAAATTATTAGGGATGGCCCCTCAGAAGTCCTTATAAAAAATTTCAAAAAAATTATTAAAGTGGTTTTAAAGTTATTAATGGACTCAGAACCAATCATAAGGGAACAAGCTATAATTTTAATTACATGTCTGGTTCAAAAGCCAGAAATGGTGACTTGTTTTTATAATTTTACCGAATTGATTATATTAAAAATACTGAACATGTGTTGTGATCCATGTAAACCGGTTGTAAAAGTTGCAGAAGAATGTTCATTTGCTTTAAGTGTATCCTTACAACCAGAAACAGTGGTCCGAGTAATTACACCACTAATATCAGCAAAAGAATTTCCGGTGAATTTGATGGCAATCAAGATGATGACTAAACTGGTTGATATGAATGGCAGCCCTCCTGTTGCTGCTCATATGAAAGAAATTATGCCAGGATTACTGCAGGGTTATGATAATCCTGATAGCGCAGTTCGAAAATCTGCTGTCTTTTGTATGGTTTCACTACATAAAGTATTTGGTGAACATGAATTTGCACCTTATATTTCGAGTCTTAATGGCGCCAAACTCAAACTGTTGAACTTGTATATTGAACGTGCTCAACAGTCTTCCCCAACATCCCCCAAGACCAATTCATAAACTAATTATACTGTATATTAATAAATATTATCGAACAAAAATAACAAGTCGAATCAATATAGGTTTGGTATTCCAGATGGAGTTTTAGAAACTTGTATACATTATTCAAGTAATTTCTTTTACTTTTATAAACATTGGGATGCTCAAAAAACCATTAGTACTTTAGTAATTTTTAACTGACGCCTATTAAAACGCCTATACATAACCATGTTTTAAATTTTAATATATATTTTTAATTACTAACGAATGTTACAAAAATTATTTATTGTACTTAAATTACTATATTTAATTTTTGTCAACCAATTATATCCCTAAATAAAAGTTAAGAAATAGTCTATTAACCAAAAATAAACAATTATTTTTATTCTATGTTATAAATAATATTTTGTAACTATGTGTTAGTTGTATATTAGCAACTAACACATGCTATTAGCTACCTAGTTAAGATAGGTAATTTTATAAACTTTTTTTTTAGTTTAGTCCTTGGATCATCTATTTTTAAATAACTAAAGTACTGATTTATATTAATTAATTTCTATTAATCTGTTTTTGTTTATAATAAACTTTTCTTAAGTTTAAACTATTTTGTTGTCATTTATAGTGTATCTGTTTTGTCATACTATCAACAAGTATTATTGCATTAGTTAAAACTTTTTATTTATTTCTATTTTTTAACCTTTTATGTAATTTATGACTTAAATTATTTTTAGTCACAAATAATTTAAAGTATATTTTGCTTTGTATTCATACATTTTTTTATTTAAATATATTGTGCCACTATTTTCTTCAGTGATTTTGTTTTAAAAGAAGTTGTGATAATTGTAACATAGTTCATCTACTTTATATTCCCATTTACCCAACACAAAATAAATTATAGAACAATCAAATAAAACAATACATATGAACTTTTGTGAATAAATAAAAGTTTAACTGCAATAAATATATACAATTAATTATAGGTGATTTATGATTATTTGTTTTCTTTAATATGATTTTCCCTCTTAACCAAGTTCCATATGTGTTGTTTTATTATTAAATTAAGATTTAGTCATGAAATAAAATAATGTTATTTTGTTTTATATGGTTTGTAGTTTAAGTAAATTATAAACAAAATGTTATGAATGTCAAAATTTATTGATTATGTTAGTGGCACGCTGAATTATTTTGTATAATATTGATAAATTATTAAAACAAATTGTCATAAATTTATTCGATTTTCTACTAAACATTTTTAGTTGCTACAAGTGAGTAGTAAAATTAATGCATTATACTTCCATTATAATTTTGTGATTTTATTTTTATGATAACGATATTGTTATACTGTTATTTTAATTTTTGTACAAAAGCCATAATAAAATTAAAACCAAACAACTACGTTATTTTTTTCAATCATTGTTACAATAATATGACAATTCCTATAGGTATAGTATAATCCTTGCCAAGTTGCTAATTGGAGTGAGAAATGAGTACATCAAGATGTTAATTAAAATAATTGTACAGTGCATGTATGCATTTCAAGAGTTAGTCTGCATAACGGACTAAGATCATAAAGAATGAATTATAAAAATGAATTTTAACACCTACAATAATAATAACGTGAAATGAAAATAATTAAATTGCCTAGGTATATTATACTCTATTTAGAATTAATTTAACGTCTAGTGGGCGTTTACTTCTTTACACGCGCCACTTATTTCTCTGCATGTTGTTAACTTAATTATTCAAACTTAACTGTAGAACAAGAACAAAACTTATAAATTTGTGGTGTGTTTCAATATAATAGAAAAATTCGCGTTTATAGATTTATTCAGACCAATTATTATTATTTATATTTTCAATTATTTAGAAATGATATGACCACTCATCAGATTAAAAAAAAATATGGGTTTTAGTTAGTTATTACACTGTTGCGGCCATCAGTCGGTAAAAATATATAGTATGACCTACAGTATCTGTTGGAAATCGTACTATACTTAACCAAGAGGTAAGTTATTATCGTCGTCAAGTTAACTTCATGGATCCTGTCTCTGAAGCTCATACCCAAAACGTGAAATCGTGGAGAGAATGTGGGTGATGTTAAATAGGGGAACAAATATAAACTGCTTGAAGTTTCTTTGAATTCTATTTAGCAGAGTTCATGTGGTAGTCAAAGCTTTGTGAAAACGTTTTTTCACACAAATTGTATGATAATTGTTTAATATTTGGTCGTAGTCTCATTCAATAATTTAATAAGTATGTTTTTATAATTTTTAATAATAAATTAAAAGTAAGCAATTCACATGAACATTAAACAGCATTACAGTTATTGTATACTGAGGTGGGGCTCTTACACGTTCACATGCTGTGGCATTGATTAAATACATATGTATTTAATTAATGGCTGTGGTAAGGTGATAACAGAACAGATTAGTATTTACTATTTACTACTCATAAGTGTAATAATGAATCTAATTTAAAAAACATGTTGGTGTTATTATTTTTTTTTTAAGATCCCAAAACATCGTGATAGGCAGTGGCGTATCCAGGGGGAACTGGTGGGGTCTCAGGCGGAAAATTTCAGGTAAAATATTCAAATAGGATTTCGTATCTAAAGTTTTTATTTAAATCAATTATTTTTAATTTAAATAATTTAATCAGTTCTGTTATAACTATAGTTATAATTCCCAATAGATCTAATTAAGTCATGAAAATGGTTTGAATGTATCGGTTACAATTATCATAGCCGTGTCCAAGTTTAGTGAGGTGTTTAGGTTAGGAACTTCACAAATACGCGCAGTATTCAATAGGTACTGATATTTAATAATGTTCTAGTAATCAAGCTATGAACTCAATGACAGGTAAAATATTTTACGAATCACGTAATTTAGAGTGTAGGTATGTGTTAAGTTAATATTATGAAAAGTTGATTTAATACTGAGTAGGTAGTATTGTAGTAATCAGTGTTTTAACAGGTTATTAAAACGGTGTAATTCATATAAATTAGTTTAAATATGTGTTATGAGTTAAGTTATTAATACTCCTTTTCTCCAAATAATAGGAGTCATTAGACAGTACAAATGTACATCTAAATTAATAAATTTTGTTTTTACACAATTTAGGTGCAAAAATGAACGTTCTGTTTTTGATAATCCCGTAAAAAGCGTAGGTATAATAGGTACCTAACCAATAAGGCTGATAGAAACATATTTTTTTACTAAAAATTACTACAATTTATTTACTTCAATATAAATTCAATATGTATAGGTACATATATATGACAAAAAGAAAAATAAAAACTTATTTTATATTAATTATACCTTATACAGTATTTTATTTAAATTTTACAACTGATCGAAGCCCCTTTTGAAAAATACACGAATACAGGGATTTGGACGTACAGATATATGATATTTTCAGGGGCACGCAAAATATCTTATAGATAAGTATGCAGCTATGGTACTTGACGGGCTCAATTTCGCTGCGCCGTGGACGAAGACATGTGGAAATCTGCGTAGATGCGTCCGCGAGTAGGTGTAATAACAGCGCCGGTGTCCGACCACTTGCACTCAGATCCTGGCGTGAATCGGGATGAATATGAACTCGATTTTGCATTGGATGCCGCGCTGAAATGACAACTACTGCGCCTTAAACGCCCCGTGAACCCAACACGTGTTACCCGATCACGTCGGACGCCATTGGTGGCCTGGCCAGGTTGGCGAGACGGCGATCGCCTCTTCTAACGAGGTTCCTTGAAACTGTTTTTTTTTAAAGCTGGTTACACACTATGCGTTTTTAGACGCTAGCGTACGCGTTGTAAAAACGCGGCATTCAAAACGCTCGCGTCAGGTTAGGTTATTTTAGATATAGTCGCGTCCAAAACGCTCAAAATTAAACCAGCGCGCTCGGACGCGTTCGAACGCGCGATTTTCCCCTAGTGTAAACATGGCCATATGTTGATGTGTGTTTGATTATTGCCGTTCGAACGCCGCGTCTAAAACGCTGCGACGAAAACGCGTAGTGTGTAACCACCTTAATATTACGTACTGACCAAATAAGCTACAAGTTTGAATTAAGGTCTACAGATCTGAAATACAAAGTTTTATTTTGCATATTTTGCCATTTTTTGACATATATTGCATATTTCTGTATTTTACTATTTTTTATTACATATAAACAGGACCGGCGAGAGGGTGGGGCAGTAGGGGCCAGAGCCCCGGGGCCCGGACCTCCGAGGGGGCCCGTTGTCAGAGGCGTATTTAGGCATAGCCGCTCAGGCCCTGTAGACCCGGGCCATTATCGTCCGTTTGCTCAAAATTAAACAAATATCTATAATAAATACCTACTATATTGTACAAAATACGCAACACAGAACACACATAGACAAACGCGCATTCACTGCGGGTTCGATCGGTATAATCGCGTAGTTGGTTTTTATATAGTGTGTGCTATTGATAATATGCTTAATACATTATATAATATAGTCGTAAATTCCTAAATTTTGACATGAAAAAGGCCAGAAAGGGAACACTTTAACTGAACCTAATTATTCGTTAATTGCTGTTCAATAGTTCATTATTTTCTTCAATTTTAATAAAAGATTTTATATACCAAATATTGTTTTTTTTATTTACAATTCATGAAATTTAAATATTAAGTATCGCTACTGTATTAAAATGCTATACAGCTATATACATCTCAGTAAAATAAGTATATTATATAAGTGACGGGGCCCGGAAATAATCAGCCCTGGGGCCCACCAAAGCTCTCGCCGGCCCTGCATATAAATGGTTTTTAAATGCATATTATGTAATATTTTAGTTATATTAATTAAAATAACGTATTTATAATTATTTTTAAAGTCCATGTAATTTGACGAAATAGTTTTCTTGTCTTATAATAGTCTCTATTTTTGATATTGATTTTTCAGATTGAAATTACAATACATACGTTGAAATAAAAGTGCCAAATAAAATAATCATATAAACACAATATAATTTTATGAAAAATTGTTATATATGAAAAATAATGAAAATAAAAGACTTCTAAGTTGGTTTTTTTTCTGCATATTTTTTATTCTTAAATGGTATTACTACGAATAAGAGCATAAATGCATATTTCTAAGGTTTTTAGAGCATATAAAGCCGAGTCCTACAGTTATTAGCATTGAAAGTGATAAAATTCCTAATTTAGATGAAATAATAAGTTGTTATTCACATTCATCAATAAATTTGAAAAATTGTTTTAATATTAGTTACCAATATTTCTTATTTTTTGTGTAATTAAAATAGTTTTAGATTCTGAGTGAAGCGAATTATGTTCATTGTTTTTTTTTCTGGAAACACATATTTTTCAACTTAACTTTGTTCAAAAGTTTCATCCAGCAAGATTATAGATTGGAATCACCCGAAAATGGAGCAAAAAACAGCGAAATTCGCTGTAAACGACACTTTCATTAAAATAGACTTTAGTAATTTCGCCATTACTTCCAGGGGCGTCATTTCAATTTATGATAGGGTAGGGCATAATAATGACCGGCCCAATCAGTGTAAAATTTTTAAGTACCTACACAAAAAAACCGATCGCTTCGCTCGCAACATTAATCAACTATAATTCAACACCTATTTTTTTATTGACATAAATTATACACCAAAACTTCATTCACTTTTGTTAATAATTTAACATTTATATTATTCATAATTATATTTCCCCAAACAAACATATAAATATTTTTAAATACATTTTATGCTGAAAAAGACAAATATTTTTTTTTTATAACATTAACAACAGTTTCTAAATAAGATATTCATATAATATTATATTAAATTTGTCAATGTTCAATTATTGTGTATTATGTGTTCTAATGTCCAATGTGCCGGCCCATGTGAAAGAAGCAGCCGGCCCAAAGTTACTTTGAAATCTAGGGTAGGGCAAATGCATACTCCTGCCCCCCCCCCCAAATGACGCCCCTGATTACTTCAAAAGTAATATTCCAAGGAACTTGACGATTTCACCATATACTGATATACTATTGACGTATTACTACATACTTAAACAGTTTGACAACTTTTTGGCTAAAAATAGAACTTTGAAAATACCTTGTTTTTTAAAAGTTTATCCCTAATTAAGTATTTATATGACAAATACTTTTGAACATTAAATGTGACTTTACTTATACATTTCACTTACGATACTGAACAAATTTAAAAAAACGCGACAGGTGAATTATAATACGATTTTTAAGTAATAAACTATTTTTACTTCAATATTCAACTTTATCAATTTATTTGAAGAAATTAGTCAATCCAAACATAATGAAATTTTGAATACAGATTTAAATTTCAAATACAGATAAATTTTCTAATATCAGTTTAGTCTCCGAAATCACTGTGATACTCGTATTTGTGTATCTACATGATACACAAATACTACAGATTACAGAAGCCTACTCGTGAAGAAAAATAAGATTAAGTGTAGATACCTCATAAGTCTCATTATAGTTTACCTAATTTGTATGGTTTAATTATGATAAGTCTTTTGGATTTAATTAATTGTATTACATTAAAAAAAAATATATATATATAAATTGTACCTACATGCTTGGTTATGACTATCTATAGAAAGTCGAAATTATGAAATAGAACGTATTTTTATGTCATATGATTTTCAGAAAGTATCGTTGTGCCGTGACTCCACGAGTCAGAGAGATTGCGAGCTTATGGTGTAACTGCGTATGGGTTAGACGACCAATAAATATTTGGTCACAGCAGCAAGTATTGTGTCATGTCTCGTACCGAAAACGCCGTAGGTACCTTAAGTTCTCGAGTGTCAAAAACTCGCACAGATATGAGTGTATGACACGGTAAAAACGTTGACGAATTAATATACAGCGTGCATACTCTCGTTAGTCTTTACTACCTAAGAAATCACATGGAGATTGATCATGTTGAGTCCCGTGGCTACCATCCCGGCTAGACCTTAATCCGGCTTTGCACGCACCAGTATGGTTTTTATTGGACTTTAGGATATAATCCTATATTTACTCTACTTAAATCTTACTGTATCTCTCTGTGACAATTAAATCAATATTTAAAATATAATGTAATATAATAATGAAATATAATATATTATATAATTTAATTTGACTCGTTTAAGATTAAATATATAACTATGAATTAAAAATTTGTCGTTTTAAAAAGTTTTTTTTTTATACCCAATCTTTAATGACTTAATATGTTTTCAAATCAATAGCTTCTCTGTGTAAATGTTTTTCTATCCATGTTGAAAGTTTTTAATGATCGGCTCAGTTATTATTTTTAAACATTCGAAGTTTAAAATACGGTTCTTAAGACCGTTATTTTGAAAAACGACGACTGTTTTTGTATTACTTAATAGGTAGGCTGGTAGATAGCTATAATTTGTTAACTTCTGCTGGTTAATAACCTAAACTTTGTATACAAGCTTGTACCTATATTAGCTAGCTTACTCATACACGAATATACTTCTAGTTACATCGATATATTTTTACGAAAACTGGTTAGGTAGGTATTTCAATATTTTGGATTTTTTTTTCAAATATAATTAAATCGGATTTGATTATTTTGTTAAAATACCAATTAAAATTTAAATTGTCTCCAATTTCTTTTTGTTTACAAACCGTATAAAAATATTCAAAAAATTGTTAAAAATGTGTAAACAATTTCAGAAATTTCAATTTGTATGGCAGTTACCTAATTCATTGCTCTATTAAGATTACTAAACAAATGTATGCTTACTCATACGAGTGTAAGCTGAATTTCTATCTACCTATTGGCTATATGTGAGAAATTTGGAAAAGATTTTGTTAATTATTTTTTTATAAGTATTTAAAATTTCCGTTTAAGTGTATTCATGATTTTTGTTTATTATTTTAAGACTAATTTTAGTATCCTCTATGGCATTGAGGTCAGATTAATATAATCTGATATTGATAAAGAAGTAGTATTAACCTATTTGACCAAAACAGGCTTGACTCATACAATAGTACAGCATACTCCTATATTTAGTTATACTTATGACCCTCTTTTAATTACTCTGGCTGTCTACTTTTTTATAATTCCGGTTTTATCGAACCAACTTCTTTTGCATTGTGTTGTTACTAGATTATATCTTTTTCATTTATATAATTTTTCTGTTTTTCGTGAACTATTGAATCATATATTCTATTTTATTATTGTAACTATTTTTTCACTATTATTTTTTACAAGTTTTATATTGATGTGTCTATAATTAAATATTTTAATGAGTTGTTTCATTGATATGCTGATGCACGACGTTTAAGTTCAATAAATAAACAAAAAATAATGAAATTAAATAGGTAACTCTGCAATGATTCCAAGTTGTTTTACTTAGCCAAAAAAATATTAAAATTTGTATAAAACTGTTATTAAGTTTGGTTAACTAAAATCTAAATAAAATGAATTTCGTGACACGTATCCCCAAAATATATCGTTTTTCACTGTATCTAGTATGGCACTTAATTACTAATTAGTAAACTTGTGTTCAAGTCAAGTGTAGAAAAATTATAAAAATAACGCAAATACGATGTAAATGATTTGACTGGTATACTTATAAATAGAATGTATGTATGAAATTTTCAGTCATAAATGTTTACCTAAAAATGTGGAAAAATGAAAACAAAATTAAATCCAATTTAATTAAAATTGAATACTGAGGTAGGTTGCGCTTGGATGTGGAAGAATTAGCGAGTGTTTTGGAAGCAACCGTTACTAGGGGACACCGCGTAGAGGTTTCTTCCTTGTCTCCCAGCCATTTGTTTTAATCATGTTACACTACTACTATCATAATAATTATTGTTACTGTTATACTATGCGCCTGACTCGAAAAAAAAATTCAACTCGAATACTCTTGTAAAAATTATTCAAATATTGAGAGAAGTCTAATATTTATTACTCTTTATTTTAGATTCTAAGTGTAGCGAATGATCTGTTGGTTTTACAATGATGCTTATTTTTTTTTGGTTCACTTAACTTTGTCCAACAGTTTCATTGAGTAACTCTATAGATCGAAAATCGCACGCACATAATACTTTGCGGGTTTATTTTCCCCTCTTCTCAACTCAAAAGTTTTTTTAGGTGAGAGGGGAAAAACTTTCGAAAAATCATATAAAAACGGTAAAGTTCGTCGAACAGGGACAAATGGACGCGGCCGTTTGGACGCGGCCATTTGGACGCAGCCATTTGGACGTGAGGTCATTTAGACGCAGCCGTTTGGGCGCGGGTACATTTGGACGCCAAAAAAAAAAAAAAACATAAATTATAATATATTTATTTTATTCGTAATTTTATATTAGGTTATTATACTAAGTTTAGAAATATTTTGGGCTATCCCTCTCAAAAATGACAAAATTTCACTCTGTTCATAATTTTGAACGATTTTTAAAATCCTCTTATCCACAGCAATATATTTTTTTAATTTTTTAGGTGGACAACTTCCAGCTTCTAATTGTCTGTAATAAAAGTCTCTACCTGACTGTACTTTTTGAAGACACGTTATAAAAGACCACAAACTTTGATGGTCAAAGCCCATCTCCATGTTGAGTCTTCGATTAGCAGCTTCGGCGTGATTGTTGGTTCTGTTTTTTCCATTCAAAACTCTGTTATACATGTTTTTTTTTTTTTTATTATTATTAAGAAAATATTACAATCTGTATACTTAATACAATAAGTGAAATTGTTTAAACAATATGATGATACAAGGCATGAATATCGTGCAAGAAGAAGGAGTCCATTGACACCACTTCAAATATTATTGAGATTAGATATTAGGGGGTTAGGATGGTTTTGTGTGTCATTGTGGAACTTTTTAAAGTAGCAAGATGCAAGTTCGGGAAGTGTTAGAATTCTTAGATCTTTGTGGAGAGTGTGGTTACTGATATTATACATGTTCAAAATATTAGGTGCGATTGTGGAAATAAAGGTAATCGACGAAAATAACTCTTAAATTTGAATAGGAGTTTGATAAATATATATAAAAAAAAACATAAAAGAATTCCATAACATCAATTATGATTATGGTATAATTTCCCTATACCCGGAAAATAAATATTATTATAATTTATGTTTTTTTCGCGTCCAAATGTACCCGCGCCCAAACGGCTGCGTCTAAATGACCTCGCGTCCATATGGCTGCGTCCAAATGGCCGCGTCCAAACGGCCGCGTCCATTTGTCCTAGATCGAAAGTTCGTTGTAAACGACACTTTCACAAAATCTAATTTAGTTATTTAGTCATAACATGGAAAGTAATTTTGCTAGAAACTTGAAATTGTCATCATGCAGCAAATTTTAATGACACAGTTCTACATACTTACGCAAATTTCAATAAAAATTTGAAAACTTTTGGACTACAAATACAACTTTGAAAAAAACTTTGTTTTTCAAAGTTTATCTCTAATACAATTTTTAATATTTGACGAAAAGTTCTGTAAATTTACTATGACCTTACTCATATACTCTACTCACGATATTGCAAAGTTTTAAAATCGTAACTGAGGATTTTTTTTATAAGCGTTTAAATAAAATTATAGATTTTTATGGAATAGACAGTTTTATATCAATTTTCAACTTGAAAATATGTATAGAAAATTATTAGACTATCCAATCATTATGATCAAATATAGATATCATACAGATACAAATAGAAAAACATGCTTTAAATCTTTTGGTAAAAAAAAAATGTTTTCTTTCTTCAGAACATTGTTTTCTTTTGATAAAAAAACCCCTGTAAATAATTGTCAAAAAAAAATGGTGAGTTATTACGGATGATATGAAGCTTTATTTAGAATCGTATAATTAAAGAAATTATTTATTGTTTCTATGAAATCCAATACACTCATCACTATTATAATCTTGTTCAAGGAGCAAAGAATACTCCATGGTCATGATGTGATGTACGTTCTCTGTCCAATGTACTACTGTAGTATAATAGTTATGTCAAAATTAGACTTATAAATTATAATATATACGATATATCTACTATATATTATACACCACCATGGGGCATGGACGCCCATAGATCAAAATGTAGGGGAGGTCAAAATAAAAAATAATTCAAAAAATGATAAGCCAAAAATGTATTTGACGTACTTTTAGCATATATTTTTAAAATATAACATAAAATATAAAGGTATATTTACTTTGACAAATATATCATATACAAAAATATAATGAAAAATAAAATACAATAGAAACGTAATCGGTTTTGTCGGGAATTTTTGTAAGAAAAATAGGTGTAATATTAATAATTACCAACGTAATATGTTTTCTAACACATTACAGATTTTAATATCACATTTTTTATATTAATACATATGAAATTAATAATTTTTTTTTTATTTGATAATATATAATATATACATTATTTATATTATATTTTTCATAACTTGATGGCCACTCAAAAAAAAAAAGGTAAATTTTGAAACTAAGTGTCAGAAAAATTTGCCACCTCTGCTCAAGGAAGTTGAGACATGTGTATAGGTACTATATTAGACTAGAAGCAAGGCCATCCTAAAGAAAAAATTTTGAGGGGTGTTAGTTTTTTTTAATTTGCTGACTCTAAAAACGCAATAAATATTTAAAGTTGAAAATTGACGTAAAAATCGTATTATAATTTACTCAAACAATTATAAAAAAAACCTGAGTCACCATTTTTTAAATATTTTCAGAAGAGTTAGAAAAGTGTATGAGTAAAGTCATAATACATTTTCAGAAGTTTTCATCCAACATTAAAAATATACCATTCATATACGGTATACTTCATCAATTTTCGCTTAATTTTGGAAGATTTGTTTTTATTTAAAGTATTAAGTTTTAGATTTTAAAGAAATGAAGAATATCCCATATGGCGAAGTACGTACTTTTTTAGATTCTGAGTGAAGCGAAGGATCTTATGGTTTTACAATGATACTTTTTTTTCTTTCTTTTTTTTCTGGGAACACTTTTTGTTCAACTTAACTGTCATTCATATACGTATGAAGTATATGAATGGTATATTTTTAATATTTGATGAAAACTTCTGAAAATGTAATATGACAACATATATTTTACTAATGGTACTGGAAAATTTTCAAAAATCATGACCCAGGATTTTTTTTATGGGTGTTTAGGTAAATTATTATAAGGTTGTTACGTAACAAACTTTTTTTATGTCTATTTTCAACTCAAATTATTTATTTAAAGAAATTGTTCCATCCAAACGGTATATTTCAATCCTGAATCTATACTCAGAATCGATTAACTATAGAAACGTTCTATAATGTCTTCAAATTGCATTATACTTATCCCCATTAACTCGGTCCAGGAGCGAAGAATACCCAAAGTTTATATTCGAAAGAAATAATTTAACGATACTAATTTGTTT
This sequence comes from Therioaphis trifolii, assembly GCA_027580255.1. Lineage (NCBI taxonomy): Eukaryota > Metazoa > Arthropoda > Insecta > Hemiptera > Aphididae > Therioaphis > Therioaphis trifolii. The sequence continues at coordinate 86,134,334 of CM050404.1, forward strand.
AATTTAATACGTAATATGCCATCAATATGACATTAACTGCGGTTACTTTTTTGTGTAGTTGTATTTGCAGTTATAATTATTATTTATTCACTTTATCAATCATTGATATGCATTTATATCCCCTCTAAACTTAAATTTCTCAACTACAGGTCAATTGCTTAGGTAATTAAGGACGAAAAGAAATTTTCATTTTCATTACAAAAATAACACATACTGCAATAATGTTTTCTATAATTCACCATTTATTTAAGTTTATGGATAACATATGTTTGTAATTACACGTATACATTATTCATACACGCATACTTTCTATTATAATAAAACAAAATATAAATCGGTCAAAAAGACATTTGCATAATAATATTCGATAAAATGTATGGCAGTCTATAAATCAAGACTTAGATACAGCTGGTGTAAAGATGATATGCAATGTGTTGCACAATGCCACACTGACTAACACACACTCGAATATCATCGCCGTAATTAAAAATTACAAAAAATGACCAAGTGCAATAATATGGCCAAAAATGACAAATAGTCCCTACGGACCTGCTTCAATTGTAAAAAAATGGCGAGTGAAAATTCATAAAATATATGAAGTTATGGGCTGTTGTAAATATTTTATGAATTTGTGATTTCACAGACTATTATGAATATTTTTTTGGCAATAATGGCAATGTCTTTAGAAGATAATAATGATGAAAAAAAATTGTTCCTAATACATTAACTCGAATAATTCAATGATACAAATATTGCCCTTCGGTTTATAAAGACAATTATAAAAATGTACACCAATAATATTTTACATCTTTAGGTTCCTATAATTCTATTAGTTAATGTAACTTTGTAAGTCTGTTATAAGGAAAAACTTAAAAATGATGATTCAAATTTTATGTTCTATTGTTGAGAAATATAAAAATGAAAATACCTAGTTAACTCGATGTTTGCTATTGTTAAGTATATATTTATATAATATTTCATAAATGACCATTATTTCTATCCTGTGAGTCAATTAACATAATGATAGCATTTACAAAAACTGGTTAATTAATTAGTCAAATAATACTGTAATTACGAAACGGTGCAAATCGAAAACATTGACAGCACTGACGACCGGTGAGGCACTCCTGGGTGCTTCTTCGGGTCGAAGCAGAAACTCATGAGTCGTGAACAAGTGGCGTGCCAAGAGATCACGCATCGACTATCACGAGTCAAAGGACCGGATGTCACGGTCAACGAAAAAGACTAACAAATGGGTCCGAAACGATCACGTACAACCCGAAACCGACGTAGTGTTGAATGTGGAAAACTTACGTTTTTTAGCACTTTCACGTCCGTGCGTGGTTAATAGAAACGTATCGCCATTTCGAGGAAATAAATAGTATTATCATTGGGTTAGTGTAATTTTTACGATATATCTTAATATCTGTATGACGTATACTGCAGGGTGTTCAAAGAGTATTGATTGCTGTGAAAATGTAACCCCTCTCTCCTTTTTTGGTAAAAATGTTTGACTACAGATTTTCACATATTGATTACAGATCATAAGTCATAACATGAGTGTTTATATATTTATATATATATCCTTATACAGTTTTAAAAATGAAAATAATGATGTTTAAGATTTGGATTTCAAACCTATCTATTTTTCAAGATATTCGGAGTACACAGAAGTAATAACAGAACAAATTAAATCGAATAGTTTGATTACGATAAGTGGCCAACTATGTTTGAAACAAAGAAATTGGATTTTGAAATTTAAAATAATAAATAATTGAAAAATACATACTTACTCTCTATACATTGGATCAGTGGTGCCGAAGTTTTTAAAATGTGGTAAGACAATTTCAAAACTTCAGGGGCCTCTATTAGTGTAAACAGCAATTTCCAAAGTGAGAAGGGGGTACAGAAAACGATTATACTCATATATATATATATATATATATATATATATATATATATATATATATGCAAATTCGTTTTCATCGACGGGATGGAGGGGTTGAAAAGCAATGATGAGGTTCTCATTACGTACGACGTACAGAAGGGTAGAGCTGCGCGGCGCAACGGAGAGCTTGCTGGAGCACCTCTACGTGACTTCGTCCAGTGTGTCACGCGTCACACACTCTCGGCGTTCAGACACGTCGGATTGACATGTGAGGTTTTAGCCATGTATCTAATCTCTTTTCTATGCCATACACGTTTATGCATCTTATGAGCCACGTCACGACCGATTGCCAAACAGCACAGTGCCACAGTCACAGATTACATGAGTAAAAATTAAATTATGTCATAATATAATAAAACAGATATGAATACTATAACGTATATTTTGTGGCAGATCCGCTAATCCGCAGATGAATTAATTGTTAATCGCTAGTTGTTACTGTTACTGTTACTGGTTTAGAATTAAAGATGTATGAAATACATATCTACAAAATATGTATACAAGTGCAATATACTCATATTAAAGATAGTGTTAATATAGGTACCTACTTATAAACGATAAAAACTAGTTTTTTTCGAAGTTCAATTTTCAGTCTAAATATGGTCTTATTTTTGTGAAATGTATTTTGTGCGAGTGTGTAAAACTACCAAGTTCCTTTTAAATACCTACGACTAATACTACTTTCATTAATAAAGGAAATAACCCTTTAAAACTTGGACATAAAACTTAAATATTCCACGAAAGCATAAACGTTTATATTTTATGCCTTTATGGTATTTAATATTCATGAACACAGATATATAATATATATAATAATATATTTTATTATATCTGTATATACGTATGATTACTTTTTTATAGTGATTACTATGAATGATCAATGATAATATAATATACACGTGAGCAGATTTTTTCACGAATTCGTATTTTTTGCTTAACCTAAAAATATGGTCTCAGGTCTGTCGTCTGATAATATCACTATATGATCCGAGTATATGCTGATAACCTAAAAACATAATTGATATTATTGATAAGGTAAATGCCAAATGGATAGCTGAGCTGCAATTAGCCGCCGAAAGTTTACTCTATTGATTTAATTAGTAATTTAATTTAAATTTAATTCGTAATATTTATTTAAAGCTTTTAAAAGATGTCGTTGCCCTCTGACGTAGATGAATTGGAATTACTAAATGCCAAAAACTCATGGATATCCAATTCTTGCCTAAAAGACCTCAATAAAGTTAATAGCCGTCCAGTGTGAGTATTTAGTCTAGTTGTCAAATTGTTTTTAGTTAACTATTCATTTTGGTTTTAATGTTTGAATCTACAAATTGAATAATATTGCTGTGTATGCTTTTAATTTTCAAATAATTTCATTTCAATTATTTTTTATGTCATTAGGTAGTACCTACCAATATTATTAAAATACATATACCTTTATGTTTAAAATGTATTTTAAATTCTTAATATAACTTAGTTACGAACTATTCGGTTAGTTTTTTAATGCATTTTTTGTTGGAAAGTTAAGATTTTATTAATACAAATTTTTTTTTTAATTTCTCTTTTGTTTTTAGTTTCAAGATTTATAAATAGTTTCAACTTCTCATTATTATTTAACTTTTCCTTACAAATTAATTGATTTGTAGTACCTATCTATTTGTCAAACAAATTTTCACTTGGCTTTTCCAATTTCAAATAAATATCACTATGCATTTATAAATAAATAAATACATTTTTATTCCTTGTCCTATATTTTGTAATTTAAAAATATTTTTATTTTGAAATATTTAAATTCAATGTTTTTATTACAGATTACCTGTTAAGGGCGAAAAGAATGTTCTTGTGACTTCAGCTCTTCCTTATGTCAACAATGTTCCACATCTTGGTAATATAATTGGTTGTGTATTATCTGCTGATGTTTTTGCCAGGTAATTTGATTGATAATATGAAAATATTTCACAGTTAGGCGATTACTACTGTACAAATGTACAATTGTAAAATGTAATAGAAATATAATGTATAGAAAACAGAATAAGGAGGGCTGTAGGGCATATACTAACCTAACCTTATAATACAAATCAATACCTATGTGTATTACTTAAAATATATTTTACTATAATCAAAATTTAACTGCAATAAATTCTGTCAATAACAGATACTTTTAGTTCTATTTTTAGTCTCCGCTATAAAATGGCTTCATTTAGTATGTTTTTGTTGGGATTTAATTATTGAATCTGTTGAGGAAGGTGATCATTATATATGTGTCCATTAAGTTAGGTCCCGCTGTATTTTTTTTTAAATTAATGTCCAACATTTTATAATAAATAAGAATTATAACTTATAGTATATTTTTATTTGAGTTATGTGTATTTAAATTAATATTATTTTTTCTTTTATTTACAGATATTGTCGGTTACGCGGTTGGAATACTTTATACATTAGTGGTACTGATGAATATGGTACAGCAACTGAAACAAAAGCTCTAGAAGAAAAGTTGACACCACAACAAATCTGTGACAAATATTTTAAAATTCATAGTGAAATTTATAAATGGTTCAACATCAGTTTTGATCATTTTGGTAGAACTACATCATCTAAACAAACCGAGTAAAATATATTTTCATGATTTTCTCACTATATATTTCAATTTCAGTTCTAATTTACAAATGTATTTGTATTAAATTTAGAATTGTTCAAGAAATATTCAAGGAAGTTTATGGCAATGGCTACACTACTACTGCATCTATGGAACAACTTTTATGCGAGAATTGTGATCGGTGTGTATTTTTTTAAATACATTCTTATCTTTCTTATGCATTCATTATTATGTAATTCTATTTTATTACCAATATCCATTTTACTTTAGATTTTTAGCCGATCGGTTTGTTGAAGGAATTTGTCCTTTGTGCAAATATGAAGATGCTAGAGGTGATCAATGTGATGGCTGTGGTCATTTAATTAATGCTACTGACCTTATAAAACCTAGGTGTAAAGTTTGTCAAGGAACACCAGTTGTACGTAGTTCACAGCAACTGTTTTTGAATTTGCCGAAAGTTGAAGCAAAATTAAATGATTGGGTTGATAAATCGGCTGATGACTGGTCTTATAATGCTAAAGTTATAACTAAGTCGTGGATGAAAGATGGTTTGAAAGAAAGGTGTATCACTAGAGATTTAAAGTGGGGTATTCCTGTGCCAATCGACGATTTCAAATCAAAAGTAAATATCTGGCTACAACTTATTACGTATTAGTAAAATATTTCTAATAGTAAAAGTTTTTAGGTTTTTTATGTTTGGTTTGATGCCCCAATTGGATATATGAGTATGAGTGCTGTTTACACATCTGAGTGGCGCAAGTGGTGGAAACCAGAAGATGATACTAAAGTAACATATTATCAATTCATGGCCAAAGATAATGTGCCTTTCCATTCAGTTATGTTTCCAGCATGCCTTTTTGCTACTGAAAGCAACTATACATTCGTCAATCATATAATGGCCACAGGTTTATTATTATTTATTTGATCTAAATATTAAAATTAAAAAAAAAAAAAACATTATTCAATTTAAGATTTTGATTACTGAATTATTTTTATTGTCGTCAACTATCAGTAACAAATTTTTATAGTTGTAAGATAAAGTATATGAACTTTGTATCTTTTTTTTTAAACATTTTCGTTAGGAGTTATGCTATCACAGCAGTTCCCAAACTTTTCTATCACAGCATACTATAATTAGTTTTTATTAGTCGTTGCACACTTGAGATAAACATTGTATATTAACCAAAAATAAGATTTATAGGTTTAATTGTTTAGCAAGTGTATAAGGTATAGGTGAATAAGAGACGTGAACGACTTCAATCAGTTAAACTAGAAATGCGAGTATAATTATCGTCAATTCCTCCTTTATTTGAACTATTATACAAACAAGGTTAAGCACAGGTTCCATACTGAAATTTTATACATTTCAAATTTAGAGTTAAAATATTTAGTACAACATGTACACTATTTTGTTTTTTTTTTTTCACATAATTTCTTAAAATGAAAAATTCAAGTTTTCACGATTATTATAATATTATAATAATTATAATATTGTATACATTTTTAGCATTTTTATAAAATATATGTATTTATGATTCCATAGATACAGTGTAGTAGGTTTGAATACTGGCCATTTCCCATTTATACAATAATTAAGTATTAAAATATTTTACTATTCATGTACTAATGTTTTTACTTACAATTTTTAGATTGGAAGTTCCCAAAATAAAATAAAACTTCAATAATTATTTACTCAAAATATCTAAATTTGAAATTATGGAACCACTGTAAACCTGTAAAACTTGTGATTCCAATTGCACCCTCTGATTCTTCTTAATTACACCTCTGATTTTGATAGATATTTTTGAATTATAGTTATAAAACATATTATGTCAATTGGCATTACTTATCAAAATATCTAAAATGTATATTTAGTAGTGATGCACAACAATATCGTTTTTCGATATTGATTGAATTGAACCAATTTTACATCAATGAGACTAATTTATCAAAAGTACATTGATATTCGATATCAAAATTCAATATCACTACACTCTAGTTTCTATTTTCTGTTCATCTAAGTTTTAACAAATAATCAATGTCAAAGAACGATAAACACTAACGATAAGCAATAGCCAATAATACTATAACAATAAGGTTCTCATGATAAACATGTATCGCAAAGACCAGAATTGTACAATATTAGTCTTGTTTTTTCCGTCAATCGTCTATGTCGGTTGTCGAGTGTTACTAAATTTATTTCGTTCACTACTTAAATTAATTAATAATTATGAGTGATTTAAAATTAGTACCATTACCCGGAGGCCGTAGTCATATATGGAAACAGTTTGGCGTCCATAAATTATACAAATAGTATGATATTATTAATTGATAATTATTCAATTGCTTTGGTTTTATAAATAATTATATCAATAAATCGTATATCGATATCGCCATACGACATTAATATAAATGAATCAATATCGATAGTCGAAAACTCATCGTTGTGCATCACTAATATTTAGGGTTAAAATCCTCTTCTTTTTTATTTGTACACATTTTAGATGTTAAAATCAAAATTAATTTTTTATCTATATACTTTATTTTAATTAAGTATCTAGAGTAGAAGTCTTCAACCTACGAGCCATGTGGCCAGCTTCGTCATTATTTGCGGCCCGCGATCACATTTGAAATATAGCATGCGTCTTTTATATTTTGATAAAATTAAAACTGCCATGAGCCGTCGATATTGAAAAAATTGGGATAAGTGCGATAAAACAAATTAAATTACCTATTCGTACATGTTATAAATGTTGGCTGTTTTAATGATATTAATAATAGTTAGTAATTTGAAATTTAATCATGAAAACTGTAATAGTAAAACTGAATTTTAGCATAAAACTCATGTTTTCACTACGGATGTGGCCCACGAGATTTTTAGAAAATAATGTGTGGCCCTCTCCATAAAAAGGTTGAAGACCCCTGATCTAGAGTATATAAAGTGAATCTGTGTTTTAATTTAAACATTCTTGGTTATTTTTAAATCATCAAATTCTTTTCTTAACTAATTATCATTTACTTGTTGTTTTAGAATATTTAAATTATGAAGATGGAAAGTTTTCTAAATCTCGTGGTATTGGAGTATTTGGAAATGATGCCCAAGATACTGGACTGCCTGCTGATGTCTTTAGATTTTATTTACTGTTTATCCGTCCAGAGTCTCAAGATAGTTCATTTAGCTGGGCTGATCTTGTTACTAAAAACAACTCAGAGTTGTTAAATAATTTAGGCAATTTTTGTAACAGGTAAATCATTGAATAACAAATTTATATAATATTTACATTATACTTTGTTATAATTTTCTCTAAAAAAATCTTTCTATTATAATATTAAATTATTTTAATAATTTGTAAACAAAATAATTTTCAGAGCATTATCATTCTTAGAAAAGTTTTTTGCCAGTGTCATTCCTGAAATCCATTTAGGAAAAGATGAACTTACTTTATTAGCTCTAGTAACTCGTGACCTCAAAGAATACACAAGTATGTTAGATAAAGCTAAACTAAGAGATGGTTTACGACTCATACTTTCCATTTCTCGTCATGGTAATCAGTACATGCAGTTTCAAAAACCTTGGGTATTAATTAAAGGATCAGACGAAGAAAAGTAATAAAATGAAAAATTGTTAGTAAATATGTTTGATATTAACTAATAATTTTTCTTTAAAATTATTTAGAATTAGAGCAGGTACAGTCATTGGACTAAGTTGTAATTTAGTGTGTTTATTGGCCGTAATGCTACAACCGTATATGCCACAAACTGTTGATATAATTGGAAAACAGTTGAATGTTGATGTATCTACATTTTTATTAAATGACTTTGTAACAATTTTCTTACATGCTGGACATAAAATTGGAAAAGTATTGTCCTCTTGAGTTTAATAGTTGTTTCTTTGAAAAATAATTATTACTTTTTCATCTAATCATTTAGCCAGCTCCATTATTTGAAAAAATTGATCCATCAACCGTTAAAGAATTAAAAAGCAGATTTGCTGGAAAACAAAAATCACCAGAAAAAGAATTTGCAATTGTTTCTGGAGTGGATCTTAAACTAATTAATAGTGTTGAACTTATGGAAGAAGCCATTTCTAAACAAGTTAATCAATCGTTTTAAAATATTTTAGTACTTTATTATGACAAACTGCATTATATTTATATTTTCAAATCACAGGGAGATAAAGTTCGATCATTAAAGCAAGGTGGAGCTCAAAAAAGTGAATGGGAACCTTACGTCAAAGGATTATTAGAGATGAAAAAAAGTTTAGAACAAATGAAAATAGCATCTAATCCAATATCCATAGATGGATTAGAAGAAGAAATATCCCAACAGGTAACTGCATACTAATAAGAATTGTAATTACTTTATCCTATTAATGTTTATAATTTACAACAGGGTGATAAAGTACGTAAATTAAAGGAAGCAAAAGTGGATAAAAGTGAATTACAACCAGAAATTGAATTGCTTTTGCAACTAAAATCTAAACTTTCAATTGCAAAAGGATTGCCGTCTGAAAATGGAACTAAGAAAAAACAAAAGCAAGGTAAAAAATAATGAAGATTGCTGTTACTGTATGATGAAACTAATTTTCACTGTGTTGATTTTTGTTCCTTTTTGTTATTATAATATAACAGTATGAATAAACAATTTTGTCGGCTCTGTGACTTAAAACCTCATTTTTATTCTAAATTGTTTTACAGTTTATAATCTTAATTCTATATATTTTATTTTATCCTTTTTCTTGTATTTTCTTAATTATATTTTGCATTAATTACTACATATTTAGGTAAACATAACGTTTTCTTCATTATATTTAGTAAAAATAAATCTTAAGTTTTGTAAATATTAGTTGAGAATGAAAAATAATAAACAAACCTATCAATAAACATTTAATAACAATATTTTATGCATGACAGATACTAGTTAATAAATATTTTTATTATTAGTTATAATACTATACTTAATTATTATCAACATTATCTATACTGTTATGATAGAGCATACATTTTATATTTAAATACCAGTGTAAAGTTTTGATGCATTTGAATCATAAATGTAATTTTGAAATTAGTTCATGTCGAGTACTCAGTTCCTACTGACTACTATGTATAAATAATAAATTTTACATTGTTTTATTGTTTTTTCAAATAATTAAGAACTGTTCATTTTTAAACATGAACTTGAAATTTTTTCTTAAATTTTTTTGTTGTAATTATTATCTTCATAAAATTATATTAATTGTATAATTAATGGATTATAGTATTTATTATATTTAATTAATTTCAGTCAGTATATTGAACACTTAAGATTATGTGAAAGGCAAAATATTTGAAGTAAATTATGTAAATTTAAATTATTGTATGAACTCAATTATTAGTATGTTGAGTTATTATTTAAACGTAATATTAAATACAGTAGGTATTATCTTTAAAATAAAAAAAACAAAATATTTTTTAACAAACATTATTATGCTCTACTGTTGCTATCACAAATCCATTGCTTTTTAACATATTTGTACTACCATATGGATTAAACATTTACAAACCACACTGCATCCATTATCAAATTTATTGTATATTAAAATATATCTATGATATCACTATTATAATTGTTGGCGATTTCAACTTGTTACACATATAAAATTCTAAAACTTTGCAATAGTAAATAATTGTTTCAGTCATAATGTTAAATGTAATGCCCTGAATGACTATTCAATACAGTAATATAAAAAAACAGGAAAAGGAGTACCAGTCCTTGCTAGTTATCTTCAAGTTACACCAACATATTAAAACTCAGGTTTTCAATATTACAGAATTTTTTTATTTGCTTGGTTATTCATGGGACCTTAGTAAAATGATTGAGGATTGAATCTAAAACTAAGCATTTAGAAATGTTTGATTTTCTACCTTAAAGTACCTGGCATCTCTTACATTCAGTTAGAGACTATATTTTTAAGGCAATATCTATGTAAGTAAAACAAAAAAAATATGTTTATACCAAATGATTTATTGTAATTTTATAACATCAATTAATTAATGAAAAAAGGCAACAAAAAATGTTTAGTGATTGTTTTGGAAAAAAAATAACAATTAAAAAACATAAATTGATGTATTGTACTACAATTAATCATTTAAAAATTAATTTAATACTTATATCTTAATTAATATTAGACTTTAAGAAACCCTTAGATAAAAAAACAAAAGCAACACTTTATTTTGCTTCACCATTTTTTTCATTTTCTTTGTTTTGAGGCGCTTTAATACTTGGTTCATTAGTTTGGACTATTTTAATTGGTATGGCAGTATTTGAACTTTCATGTACCTAAAATATGATAATAGATTGAGTTATATTAATTGTCAAATGTGAGTTATATTGAAAATATTATTAGTACCTTTTTGGGAGCACCAACACTCAAGACCCCATCAGATGACAGTGTAGATGTTATAGCAGCAGGATCAACATTCTCAGGTACTCTATAACGTCTGGTGAACTGACGAGAAATAAATCCGTGCTCATCACTGCGCTCTTCGTGTTTACCGTCAATGACAATATAACCATCTGAGACCTTAACAGATACTTCTTCTGGCTTGAATTGTTGAACATCTAAATTCACCTTGAAATTGTTTTTGTCATTTTGGATCTGTGATAAACCACTCTGTGCCGCAGAACTCAGTCTAAGAGGTCTTTGATATCCCCTCAATAGAAGTGGATGACGGTTGTTAAAACCAAAATGAGGTTGTACAAACAAATCATCATCAAATAATCCTAGACCAAAGTTCTGATCATACACAATGGGTCGTGATAATTCATCCAACAAATATGGAAGTACAGACATCTGTAAAAATAAATTTAAATGTATTGATTAAGTTAAAAAGTAAGATTTCATTAATGAAACATTGAAGATTAATTAAAGTTCAAACAAAATATTACTTATAAAATAGGTAAGCCTATAAATCAATTTTTGTATCTTTTCTTATACACACTATTCTCAAAAGAAAAATTAGTTACACCTTCAACTTTCATAGATTTAAAAATCTTTAAATGTTACTGCTACAAAATTGTACTAATATAACTTTATACATGGTATTATAGTGAAATTATGTGTACATGCAAAAAAAATGAATCAATAAAGTTTGGAATAGAAAAGTTTAGCTGTGCACAGAAAGATACTGGTAATATGTTAAACATTTTCTAAAGGAATTGATTAAAAAAAAATCAGGTTCTATTAAATTCCCTATGTAATTATTAAAAAAATATTTTACAATTATCTTCAAAATTAACTTCTAAAAGTATTTTAAGAATATTGCTTATCAAAAGACATTGACTTGTCCTACTTAATTAAAATTCAATTTTAAAACTAGGAGAATTCCCTTATTTTATAACAAGTTTAACCAAGTTACAATTTTTTGTTGAAAATAATAGTTAAGTATAAGGTTCATAAATCAATAAATTAAAATTTATAAAAAACAATTTATATTATTCAAAAGAAATTTAGCTAGACTTTAAAAACCAATACAATTTTTATGAATATTTAGTAGGCTAAATGTTATGTTAATGCTTGTTAAGAAATTTTTTTTACGTAAAAAATTTTCGCCAAAAAATTAGTATGGAGCAAAAGATACACAAAGATAAAATAAATGTTCATAGGTACCTATATTTTGCAGAAAATATTAGTACCGAGTTCATGAATTTAACTTCCACAAAATAAATAAGCTAAGTTAAAATTATTTATAAATAGAAAAACTCATCTTTTAATATTAAATTGTTAAAAAAAGTATTCAGATAAAAATTATCCAATAAGTAACTTTAGCTAGTAACAGACTTTTTTGTTAAATTCTAACATTAAAAAAAAAAAGAATATACATTCAAGATTTCTCAAAAAGTAATAAAATTAAATAAATATTTACTGTAAATCATAAATGAGCAAGTTAAAATAACAAAAATAAAAAAAAAATTAATATTTACCTTTGATGGATTTTAAACTTCAAAGCTTGTAGTCAAAAAAACAAAATAAATACAAATTTGTTCACAACTTTTGACACGTCTCAAGGTTCAATTAATCGGAAAAAAATTAAAAATTGTAATTTAAAATTTTCAAAAATACTACTGACAAGCACTGAACACAAATACTACTTGTAACAGTAACGATGTAGCACGCTTATATAGGACGTTGAATATTCTAGAACATCAGGGGTTCCAAACATTAACCATTCTAGAATAATCTAGATTCTACAATATTAAACACTGATCAAATCATTAATTTTTTATGGAATTAAGGAATAACATAATATTCTTCACATTTCAATAATTAACTAGATGTAATTTTAATGTCATACACATAAAATTATTACTTAATTAATACTTTTTACAGTTTTTAAGTAGGTACTACATTTTATATTCATTACTCTAGTATGTGACATTTAACTATTGGTATCTTCACACTGTTTTTAGTACCAATGTCCAGTTGTATTATTGAATGATTTTATAATTGGAAATTAAAAACATATTCACCATTTCAAATTCATTTGATCTATCTGAAAAAATGCCTTATTTTTACATAATATATTTTAAAATTTTCTTTGGTCTGTTAATACAGATATATTTGCTTACAGGACTTTTTATAAATTAAATCTGAATATGGGAGCTCTGGATCTGGTTAACAATTTTTATTGAAGATTTTTCAATATTTAAGTACCTATCATCTTAACGCTGGGTATACTTAGCAACCACAAATATTAGCTCCTCGAACAAGATTTACCGATTAAGAACGATAAAATATCATACTTTCTTTATTGAAACGATTCTGAGAAAAGCTTCCTAAATTCCTTAGCATATTTCACATTATATTTTTTCCATTTTATACACAATTAAAGTTGAACATTGATGTAAAATTAGTCAAATTTGTCAACATTCAACTAAACTCTTTTAGAAATAGGTAATCCTAATTAACGATTTATGCGATTTTTCTGTATCGTCAGTTTAGTGTACATGTAAGATTCAAGATTGTAATACATTTTTAGTTTTTAAGATCAAAACAACAAAAAAATTACCCTCTTCGGCTCTCACAGAATGTAAATAATTGATATTCGGAGGTGTTACCACTTGGTAACTTCCTCAAAATGCGCTGTAAAATTGTATATGTTGTATAGTATAATACAAGTTATAAGTATTTATTATTATAATAACTAGATGTACAATAAGATGTACCTACTCGTGGTTATATATTTTTAGTAATAAAAATAGATTAAAAATTAAAAAACTTAATTTGATACAAAATATATAATTTCAAATCCTAATTAATTTTTTTTCAACTCTTGTCAAATCTAAATTATGAATGTTGGGACAAAAAATAAATGATAAAAATTTCTGAGTGTTTAGTTATTAGTTTCATTAGTTTTGGAGTTATGATTGAGTAACTGAAGTTAATTGAAAAAAAAAATTAAATGTTTTTAAAATATTTTTTCTTTTGATATTATGATAGCAGTATTTTTAGACTAGACTAAAGTAAACCAAATAAAACTAAATGTCAGTAAAATACTTCTGAATGCAGACAAAAAAAATATCTCAAGTATACAACCAATAACTTGCACTTGGAATTTGAAATACGTTTTTATTTTTTTTTATTTTAGAAAACAAATATATACAATCTGTATAGACAATACAATAAGTAATAATAATGACAAAAAATGTACAGGGCTTGATGGCATGAATGAAAGGGGCGTCCAGTAACCTACTTCAACTTTTTTTTTTTTTATTTGTTTAGGAGGTCGCGCGGCCAATTACGCTTTAAGCGTCGGGGTGGATTATCCGGGATAGTTAAGGAAGAGAGATTAGATATAAGTGGATTTGAATGAGCTAATGTGTTGGCGTGAAATTTTTTATAGTGAGTGGAAGCAAGAGCAGAGAGATAGGGAATTTTGAGGTCGTTGTGAAAGGTGTTATTGCTAATGTACCATGGAGCTTGGGTCAACAAACATAAATTTATTGATTGGAAGGATTGTAACAATTTTAGATTTGAAACTTTGGTTGATCCCCAGATTTGGATGCCATAAGTCATTGCAGGACGAATAAGTTGTTTGTAGATAAGAGTTTTATTGTTGAGTGGGATGTTGGAGCGAAGAAGGTGTCTTACGTCTTAGGCTATGGAGTTTTAATTTTAGGGATATTTTTTTAGTTTTGATGTGGGTAGCCCAAGTTAGTCGTTTGTCGAGATGAATACCTAAGTATTTGACGGAGTTGACAAAGGGAATTATATTGTTATTTAAGGTAGTGGAGGGCTGATATTAGGGCACAAAGTGAATGTGATGTGTGATGATTTGTTTTCATTTATTTTTATTCTCCATTGGTTAAACCATATTTGTAATAAATTTAAGTGATTTGAAATACGTATAAATAAAAACGAAAATTAGATTATGATAAAAAAAAAAATATGTTGATAGGAAGTACGAATCGTACATAATAATGGATTACCGATTACAATATATCCTAATGGTAAACAACTAAGTGAAATTTGGTTTGTAAAAAGGTGAAAACCACGCAACTGAATCGCCAATAAATTGATGACAATATATTAAATCGTAAAATTTAATAGACATTCTTTTGATGAAACTCAAGAACTTCAATAATTATGCAGGAGGCGACCATAATTATCTTAGATTATAGACAGGATAATCCTAATTCCTAAGATATTGGCCTAAATACATGTCGATATCGTTGAACAGTTAACGTAATGTAAATGACATGCGTCAAGCGTCTTGATGTTGACCTAATTATAGGGTTACCATACGTCCGGATTTCGTCCGGACAGTCCGGATTTCAAACACATGTCCGGATTGGCGTCCGGATTTGAAAAATGTCCGGATTTTACAAAGGTAATCGTTTAACATGGTTAAATTGATATAAAAAGTTATATCAGGTGGCAGATTTTTGGGTTCACTCTGTATAAAGGAATAATATCTAATTTCTATTTTTATACATATATTTTTCCCGGCACGTCACGATATGCGACTACCTATTGGCTATTATTATCGTTGTTGCCATAAAATAAAATATTATAGTATTATCAAATATAGTCTTACTAAATTATTAGTTATCTAATATTATTATAATATATATTATATTGTGTTAATTTGTTCACATGTAATGCGTACTGGAAAACGACTAGTATAATTCACTCGTCAGTTTCTTTTCTGTTTATGTGTGAAGACTGAAGAGGTGGTTGTCATTTGTTTTTATTATAGTTGTGTTTTGCTTGAAATATTAAATACAGGCCCGGCTCAAGCAATTTTACACACCTAGACAAACTTAATTTTTGCCGCCCCTTAAACATGTAAATACTATATCATATAGTTTTTCACATAAACATTACTAAATTATAGTTAATTCTGAGTTCATTATATTTATTAGTATAAAGTTAATAATTGATTAGATTGATATATTGATAGACAAGTAAATCCCTACTAATTGTATTAAAAAAAAAAACAATTTAAAAATAGTTGTGTTATAATATAAAAGTTAATAAAAACAAAATATAAATGTTAACATTGTATAAGAACTTGACTTTTCTCGCTTTTGCGTTAGCGAAATCCAATACAACTTCTTCCATGTCCATATTATAGGCTCATTATTTTTCAATTGAAATCTTTGCAAAGCCCACTAAACAATCTTGTCACTTGTCCGATCATATTGACCAAATTTTATATTTTTATATTGATTTTTATTTTTCACTGCACACGATTTGATATAAGGAATCTTTTAAAAAATTACCTAATGTACAAAAATGTTAAATGCCGCCCCTGAAAAATGCCGCCCTAGGCGTGGGCCTATATCGCCTACCCCTTGAACCGGACCTGATTAAATATTATAGTATTGTTAATTTTTGGTACTACGTCTTCACAAACTGTCTAAACGCAAGTGTGTTTTTTACCGACAAACTAAAAGAAGAATATAAGTTTCTAAAACAGTGTCAAAATAGTAATGACCGCGTGAGATGTTCGACATGATGGGGTCTATTTGGAGTGCTGAAAGAGGAAGATTGTCAATAACAGTTCTAAAAGAGCTGCTTAACATTAAAGCAAATTCTGATTTGACATGTTCACAATTGCATGATAAAATTAAAATTGACAAATGTTTTCTGAAGAAAATTAACGCATCTGAAAAATATTAAAAGAAAAAAGACGATGAAGAATATTGCGAATCAGGACCAAGCACGAACTAAATAATGAACTAATAAAAATTGATTAGAACTAATCAATTTTTATAAGAAAATATAAAAAAATATCTTAAAATATAAGAACTGATTGGTCTAAAAACATTATGGTAACCCTACCTAATTACCACAATGAAAGAGATATTTAAATTGTACATCAATCTTCGTTTGTAATCTAAATAAACTTGTATTTCATTACAATAAAAATATTATTGAGAATTATTGAAAAAATAAAATTGAACCTTTTTTTCATATTTAATATATTGGAACAATATTAGTCTTGATAAATTAATAAAAATATAATATTTAAATTCAAACTATTGACTTTAAAAATAATTTATTATTATTTATTTTCTGAGTCATAGTGGTTCATGACACTTGTGCTAAAAACCCGGCTCACTTGCAGTTTGTATCGGTCCTAGCATCTAACTAAATTATAAAATACCTATAAAAAATACGAAGGTACATCACTACACCAGAGTAAGATTACACAAATGTAATTATTGAAATAACTCAATGACTGTAATGGCTAGTGTAATTATTATTTTGTATTTGTGTAATTACTAATCACTACAGTAGAGTACTTATAGCATTTGCATATTTGTTTTGCATGGTTACAAAAATGGCAGAATACGAAACAAATACGTTTCATGCTTTCACAAAGCTATTTTTGAAATACTGTTTTGCGCGTAAATGCATATTTTGAGTACTTTTTGTTTTCAGGCATATTTTACATTTTTATACGCTACCTAATTAATACTTTTTGAGACATATTTAAACTTGATTAAATTTTTTCCACATCGACGTTTTTATTTCAAGCAATACAGTTGAAATATTTGGATAAAAATATTCTTACTTTTAATTTTTGTCGTATAATATTGTTTTTGATTGTCCGTGGGCATACGTACTTCCTAGAAGCGCGTGAGGATCACCGATACGGCAATAATATTAATTTGCTGTTATTTTATTAATAGATTTATTACCACCATATTGAACCGTGTACCTACATTGTTAACATGGGAATATTTTTTTTTGTGCCAGAAGAAGAAATATAAAATTAACAAAAAGTCAATCAATAAAAAAAAAATGATGGGTTAATTAAGAAAATTAAGAGAAATGTGTACTTTATATATTTTGCAACAGCATAACTTAGATATAATAGATAAAATCGTACTGTATCGTACCATAGACATATTAATTATAATATATTTATATGTCTATATATCGTACTGACTCAATATCGAGTCTTGTGCTTAGCTTATCTTGGAAAATCCCCGTGGCCGGGATATACTAAATCGATTAATTAATTGGATTATACTTTATTTTATTTTTGTTTTAACTTATAAGTATTAGGTCGAACTATCAAGTTGCATCGTCAAAATGTAGTACCATTAAGGCCTTCCCACACTAGATACGTCAACGTACGTAATTTTCGACGTACAACCAATACGTCAAAATTATGCGTTTGACGCGACGTACATGGTTCTCACACTAAATACGTCTATTTACTTACGTCGTTACAATACGTTAGGTTAGATTACGTTAGTGTGTTGTGCACAGGTGGTAGTGTGGTTTGTTCGTACTTTCCTGAAAAATCAACTACAACTTAAAATTATTTTGAATTGTATTGTTCCTGCGTTGTTTTTCAAGTTTAATTGTTATTATTTACACAATTTATAAACTTATTAATTATAACTAGTGAGTTGAATAATTGACCAAATTGTCTGTCAGTCAGTGGTCGAATAACGTAGAACGAAAAATATTATGTGTTGAACTCGAAAAATATAATAACTGAGAAATAATCGATTAGATTAGGGAAATTCAATAATAATAATAATCTAATATAGATTAAATACAAATATACGATACGTTCGACGTATTCAACTGATAGCAATTTCAAATCGTACGTCGACGCGACGTACCAACGTATACGGTTTTTGACGCGTCGTATCCAGTGTGCGGACTCGTATTTAAACACGTAGGGTTTAAAAAGAGTATGTCAACGTACGTCAACGCAACGGATGCCGACGTATTTAGTGTGGGAAAGCCTTTACTATCGCCTACTACTAAAAATATATCGATACTCTATTCAGATTGCTATAACCGGTTGGATGTATTGCAAAACTTAACTCCACTCGGTTTTAGACCGGGTCATAAAAATTGATATTTAAATCTTGCCGCCCCAAAAATGATGCTGACCGGAACATTCACCCCAGTTACCCTCTCTCAAATGCGCCTCTTGCCTCACTTTAAATGCCTATTATATTTATATATATGGTGTCTTCTTTTCTTAACCTATAGACTATATCTGCATGCTGCAGAGGAAAATTGGCGAGACATTTGGGCCAGGAAAAAAAACTATTTACCAGTTTTCATTTTAGATTCTGAGTGAGCAAAGGATCTTATAGTTTTACAAAGATGTTCATTTTTTTTTCTGGAGACACTTTTTGCTCAACTTTACTTTGTCCAAAAGTTTTATCCAGCAACTCTATATATCGTTATATATTAAGCTGTAATATCTTAATAGTTTTTTTCAGGAGAGCGGAAAAACAGCATAAAATGGACTACAAATTCCGAAATTTGTCGTAAACGAAACTTGCATTAAATGGACTTCAGTAATTTCGTCATTACTCCAAAAATAAAGCAAATAATGTTCCTAGAAACTTGAAACTTTCACCATATAATCAGTGTTTATTTCAGACCTTCTATCCGGGGGGGGGGTATCGTACATTTTCAAGGGGGTATGTCTTAGAACAGCGGTTCTCAACCTTTTTTCATTCACGTACCCCTTGACCTAACACCACTATTGCACGTACCCCAAATTTGGAATATACATAATGGAAAATAATAATAATAATAATAATATTAATTTTAAAGAAAAACATGGAAATATTTATTTGTTTTAATATTAGCTTGCGCCATAAAATTTGCATAAAAAATAATTATACCAACTTAACAGTTTAATTTTAATGTGAACCTTGAGCTTGTTTGCTTGAATTTAATTTTTTGAAATCTGGTTCCACACGTGACAAATAAACCCGTAAGTCTGAACTTACAGACAGTTTATTACGATACTTATTTTTTATGAACGTGTACGTATAAATAAGGCCATTTCTACCAACACAGTGCTTGTGAATGGTAGCAGAACATTGAATGCTTTGCATGATAACTTAGGATATTCTTATTTCACATCAGCCCAAAAGGCGATAATAGATTTCTCTTCAAATGCTGCCTCAAGTGAAGAATCCGTTTTTAGTTCTATTAGTTTTTCTTTTTTTTTTTACTGATAAAACTGCAGACTTGAAATGGTTTTCACTAAAAGGGAATGCGATCCAGTGGTCTTCATTTTCACATTTAGGAAAGTATTTTTCATAAACTGCTATGAGCCCATTCAAATGTTGAATAACTAGTACTTCGATGTCTTGTGATAGGATCATATCAGTTTCATAGAGGAGAAATTGTCTAAAAATTATATACGAAAATTCATCTACTATTGAATTATCTACATTTTATAATGTTTATATTATTATAACGATGAAACCATATCCCATTAATAACATATAATATCGCAGACTATATTCGTACTGTAATAAGTATACAATTATTAAATTATTAAATTGTATTTCATTAATAGCAAACTATTTCAGTTACATTAAATTTCACTTTTTTCGCCATTACTCGATTTTTTTTCGCGTACCCCTTGATATCATGTCACGCACCCTTAGGGGTACGCGTACCCCAGGTTGAGAACCGCTGTCTTAGAAGTAAATAATTAAGAGAAGTAAAAATATTATTTTAAGCTCAATTTATTGGTATCAGATTGATACTTAATAATTTAAGTTATTTTTTTTTCTAAGAATAGGTACATAAATTATTAGTATTTAGTAGTATGAGGAATCTCTTCTTTTGCCAAAAAATAAACACTATGCAAAAAAGTAGAAAAATTAATTATATTTTGTATTTTTTCTGAATTACTTCGTTGGATCATTTGTGTATGTATAGGTTCATTTTTTCCATGTAAAAATAATTCATTCAAAGTCAAAGCTAAAGCTTTAGCATGATTTTCTGAATTAGCGTGTTTTAAGAGTTTACCAGTTTTACCAGTAGCTTTTCGATAATTTATAAATGGAGTACATATAAAAATACCTTTTGATTTTTGTAAAGCACTATGATTACTACTAAGAAATTTTTCACACACCTTACAAAAAGCCCCACCCTTTTTAATATTATAATATAGCCAGTTAAACGATTTTTCCCAATTTTTTTGATGAGAATAATTTTTTAATACTTTACGAATACTTTGATCTTCTTGATCTTCAATTATTTCAGTGGGTGAAGCCGGTGAAATATCTAACTGGTGGATCATCAACGTTGTCTTGTTTTTTCCGATACATATCTAATATAGGATTATTTTTTCGTTTTGACATAATGGAAGTTAACTGTTGGTTAAAAGTTTAATTACAGTCGACAGACAACAGCACGTTTTAAAAATTACCCACATGCCATGGGTACTTATCTAAAATCGATTATATTGACGAACAATTTAATAATATATAGATTACGATTTACGATTATTATCGGTACACATTGACTATATTGATATACGAAAAAGTAATACCTACCCAAGATATTATTATATTAAATATTTATTTATTATATCATCTTCGCACGAAATAACTGACAATTCATCGAAAACTCGTTTTATATATAAGCGCCCCATATAGTGCGTGGGGGGGGTATACATTTTTCTCCGGAGGGTATTGCCCCCTCCCCCGGTCACCCCCTGAAATAAACACTGCATATATTATTGATATATCACTACATATTTTAAAAAAAGGTTCAAAAAAATTTGAAAAATATTGGGCTAAAAATAGAACTGAAAATACCCTGTTTTTAAAAGTTTACATGTAATAAAGGTTTTAATATTAGACAAAAATTTTTGAAAATTTAATATGACTACTCATACACTTCTCTAAAGCCGGGTTTACACGTAACAATAAATCGTAACAATGTGGTTGACAACGATGTCGTTGTTAATATCGTTACAATTAATCGAAAGAGTGGATACTGTTTACACGCTACGATTTCTTGTACAATATTGTTCGTCGACCGCGGTTAATTTTTTTAACAACAGTGTTTCTGTCTGCCGAAGGATCAATCTCCTTGTACTTTTTAACCATCTCTGCATAAGCAAGGCCTTTTTTATTCCTGTCCGAGTATTCTTTGCTTTTCACAAGCCACAAGCAGGTAAAACTTTGATAAAGCTCAATAAATTCTCTCAAAAATTCTCAAGGTGTTTGTTCTGCCATGATCACTTGAATAAAAATATTAAATAAAAGTCAACGAAACAACGAACTATCTGTGAACGGCTAGTGCAAACTAAATCAAATTGTAGCGATAAATGGTTGCTACATGTTTACACGTACGAACTTATCGTTACGATTCGCAGAAATTGATGCCACTCGGCATCAATCGTCCGATCCAATTCCAATTCCAATAAATCGCTACGATGTCCTATTTAAGCTGCGGCCCCACTGAGAGCGATTTGCGATTTTGCGATAGCGTGTAGCGATTTTGCGTTTTAGCGATTTTAACAAAAGTATGTAACTCATATGTAGTGGCCCCACTGAGCGCGTGCCGCGTGTCGCGTGTAGCATTACACGCGCGGTAATCGCTTAAAGAACAAAATAGTTTGATATTTGGCGATTAATCGCTGTCAAAATGTCTTCCGCGTCGGTTGTGTCCGAACAAATAGCTGCCGCTGTATTCGTACAGGAAGCTATTTGGAATCCTAGACACCCGGACCACAGTAATAGGACTAAGATTCAAAAATGTCGGTCCAACATTGGAAAGGATCTTGACATGAATGGTAATTTAATTAATTAATATTATATATTTTGATATATTACCTTTATATATTTACCTTTAAATAATTTAACTAATATAGTATCATAGTATAATATAATATATTATATTAGCTAATAAGTATACTGAGGCTCTTCACTAGAGCACATGACGTATTGCATTACTTTGGGGTGACATATAAATATATATATATATATATATATATATATCATATATAAATTAGAGCTGCAAAATTAGATAAATATTGACAACAAATGACAATAATTACTGCGTCTATTGTAGGTACTTGTTTTATAAAAAAAAAAAAAACCAGTATTGCTCAGATCGACTGTTATAAAACTGAAAACTGTTAGAATATAATATAATTATACTATTTAAAATCTGGTCATAATTATAATAAGCAACTAAATTGTAAAAATAAATTATTGCTATGGTTATTTTTAATCTTTTCATATTGATTACGTATTATCGGGTATTTAACTTTTTTTTTATACAGCATTATACGAGACTATAAATACTAGAAACTAGTGATCCATATTATACTATAAGAATCAAAATATAACTAATATGATAAACAAAATTAACTTGTAAATATTTTTCTTATAATTATTGTTTTTTGACAAAGAACCTCATTTAATTTCAATAGTAATACAAAATGTATATTTTAACATTACGAAATAAATATACATAGTAATATAGGTAGTGAAATATTTAAAACAAAACGTTTATATATGGTCCAGTTGCCACGGAACAGACCCAGCCTGACTACTAAAATATTCAGTGAATAGTTCCCTTGAATCTTTTGCTAGTCTTCCAAATTTATTATTTTCTCTTCCTACACTGTTCTTGGATATATTTGTCTGTTCTTCCAAATTATCAATTAAATTGTTTAGTTGATCGTGTTTCAATACTAAGTTGTGCAATACACATACTGCCTTTGTAATTGCGATGGCATGCTCAACGTTTGTTCCAATTGCCTTGTTTAATATCCTCCACTTTGAGGATAAAATTCCAAATGAATTTTCCACCGTACGTCTTGCCCTTGATAGTCTGTAATTAAATATTTTCTTTTTTTGGTCATTCAAAAGTTGCTTCCTAGGATAAGGTCTTAATAAATTGGTCGAAAGGGGGAACGCTTCGTCCCCTATAAATGTATATGGTGCTTTAATGTTGGTATTGGGTAGGTCTACATCATCTGGAATATTTCATTGATTTTGTTGAAGTTTTTTTAAAAAAAACTGAATTTCTTAAAACTCCACCATCACTTTCTCTACCATATGCACCGATATCCACTGCAATAAACTTATAATTAGCGTCAGAAATTGCAAATAAATTTATTGAAAAAAAATGTTTGTAATTATAATACATCGAACCAGAATGTTGTGGTTGATCGATTCGAATATGTTTGCCATCTATACTACCGAGGCAGTTCGGAAAGTTCCATTTAGTAAAAAAATCATTTGCATTCGTTTTCCAGTCATCAACCGTTGGTTCCGGTATATAAACTGTAGACAATTTGTCCCTCGCATAGCCTCGCATGTCTCCACTACAATTCTCGCAACACTTGTTTTACCCATACGAAAAGTAAAAGCTAAACTTCTAAAACTACATCCAGTTGATAAATACCTAAAATAATAATAATTATATTAAAAATATGTTTTGAGACCTAATTCTAATTTATAATCTATCAAATAATTAGTCAAACATTTAATTAAGGTATATCAATCGTTAAATTGCAGTGGTTACATTAAAAACCAAATGGAAAAACATCAGAGATTATTATCGAGCTGAACTAAAAAAAGTATCATCAGGACGTTCGGGGGCTGGTGCTGACGAAGTAACCACTTCCACGTGGCCATTATTTCCATGCTTAAATTATTTGAAGGATACAATGCAAACTCGTCCTCGTACTACAAACTTGACACAGAGCGCAAGAAACTCCGTCGAAAATGCTTCACAAGATACTTCCGTCGATTTTTCTCTATTCAATGTAGACGAAAATAGCGTAGAAGAAATATGTGAAGATGATAACGACATTATTCAATCTACGGAAGACCACATAAGAGAAAAACCCACCCATGCATACAACCCAAACGGCAAAAAAAACTAAAACATCAATGGGCAATTTCAGACAAGAGTTGTTAAAGCTTGAGGAAAAAAAATAAAATTACTTCAAAGTGAAGAAAAAGACGATGAAGACTTAATGTTTTTAAAAAGTCTATTACCTGATTTGAAGTCTTTATCTAGATCACAAAAAATGAGGACAAAAATAAAATTTCAAGAAATTTTATACAACGAAATTATGAATAATGAGCCTACAACTTCTACACAGTATTCAAGCACACCAGCATCAGTTTCTACGCAGTCATCAATTTCAACTGAAGATAATTCTCATTGGCAACCATGGCAACATATCAATTTTAACGATACCAATCAGTTCGTAAATGGCCCCATAGAACTCCAAGAACAGGGTACAATTTACGAAAATGTGTAAAAAGTTCAAAGTTTAACAAAGTTCTGACTCATTAAATTGTGTTTCATTTTAGTTATATTGTTATGTGAAGGAACCATTTTTATGTTTTTTAAAAAAATTATATTATGTCAATAAATAAGTTTGTTGAATGCTTATCTTATATTCATTTAATTTTAGTAAAAACTAAATTGTTTTATTACAATATCTGTTACATAATATGACTTAAATAAGTATGTTGTACGTTGGGTTGGTATAAATAAAACGTTAGAGTAAAATTTAGATACTTATATACTATAGGACATAGGTAAAAACTATGAGTAAATCGGTGTTTTGGAAACCTATTTTAAGCCAAATGAACTTATAATCATTTTATTTTTAAATAAATAAATAAATTCTATAATGCTGCTCTTCAACAATATTTTTACAATAACAATTCAAATTTGTGGCACAAAACAAATCATTTAGAGTTTATACAACAATTGTTTTTAAAATTAAATTTAGAAACATATTATTGTTGTGGTGCAGTGTTGTAGTATTCATTCGTTTTTTTAAAAATAATAAATAAAACTAAATTTATCATATAGATTTGATATATAGAGATGCTAACTCAATATATTATTCACTTAATCAAATTTATTTAAATAACTTACCTCAATGTAAGAAATAGCCTTTCTTCTACAGGTATTGCTTTTCGGAAGTTTGTATCTTCTTTTTCGATCACGCTTCGTATAGCTTCCAAAATTATATAAAAAGTAGTTTCACTCATGCGACAATACTCAAAAAACTTAACTGGATGATTTTTTAATTTACCGAAAAGCGTATGAAATTCCCCTTCAGATAGCCTATGTTTATTTCATGAACCCATAAACGGTTCTTAACCAAATTTACTTTAATATCAATTAAAGCAGCACTTTCAGCCAGCAACATTTTTCTAGACGTCATCTTGGTCGAGGATCGAATAAACAAAATATGATAAATACACGAACACGTGCGACTAAAAATGCAGAAACGCATGTAAAATCGCTAAAGTGTGCCCATCAAAATCGCTAGAGGACATCGCGCGTGTAATATCGCAGAAACGCTCGAAACGCAGAATCGCAGAATCGCTCCCAGTGGGGCCGCACCTTTATACGCAACGATAAATCGTAACAATTCGATCGTTACGATAAATTGTTACGATTTATTGTTACGTGTAAACCCGGCTTAACGATTCTGATAAAAATTCAAAAATTAATCATGCAAGATATGATTGCATAATATATTTTCGAATGTTGGATAAAAAAATTAATTTTAAAATTTGATTGGTGTTTTTTGTCTGTAGCTACATTTTTAGGTTATAAATAATTTTTAAATGTGTTTATTCAGTCTTATTTGTAAACCGAATTAAGTTCATATAATTTAAATTTATTTTAATAAGTTAATTTTAGTTGTTAATAACCTTTATCAGAAGGTTTTTAAATAAATTTAACTTGGAATTATTATCATCGGCCACTTATAATTTCACTTGATTATCAAGATTAATTAAATTGTGAGCACATTCGATTTTATCACTATTTTAATTTCACAATAAGATATGGCAAATTTTATAATTAATTACGTGAAAGTGTATTAATTCTATTTGTAATTCATGATAAATGTCATAATTGTAATGATATAATTAAGCAATGGTTTTTAAAAAGCAGCTCACCAGGAAAACTCCCGAATTCCTGGCGGCACAATCCGCTACTGACTACACTCTACATACATTTCAGTTTTACATAAGAACACTGAAGAGGTTTCAAAATCCAAAACAAGTTTAATTTCTGAAAATTTAATATGATCTTACTCATATATTTTACTAACGATCATGAAATAAATGTTTAAAATCATGACAGGATTTATTTTTATTAGCGTTTGAGTGAATTATTTTACAATTTTTAGGTAATTTACTGTTTTTAGGTCAATTTTCAACTTTAAATATTTATATGAAGAAATTGGTCGATCCAAACGGTATTTTTTAACTCTGAAGCTTTGCTCAGAATCGTTTAACTAAAGAAACAATCTATCGTTTCTTTAAATTCAATACACCTATCTCCATTAACTCGTCCGAGTAGCGAAGAGTATTTCATGGGGTACTTTTTAAAAATCTTTTTGAAAAAAGAACATATTATTCGTAATTACACTACACTTCATCTTATTTTATAATTGTATAAGTATAACTTAAAAGTTGTATTATGTTTATGTAGTAAATATAGGTACAAGGTACATTATAATCGAACAAATGCTGTGATGTAGCCGATGTAGGTACGTCTTATATTTGTAATCATTTGATCCCGTATCATTTTATACAACGATTTAGTTAATACAACTAAATTATCTACGTGATCTCTTTAAGTAACAATGTGACATCAAGAAATTTCTGATAATATGTTGTGTATGTTTATAAATACGTATAAGGTACGACTATATGAAACTTGCGATTTATTTGAAAATTCTAATAATTAAGATAAAATATATAGAATCAAATTGATCATACATGTTCAATATAAAATATAGAGTACAAAATACAAATTCTGATTACAATTCTGCGGTATGTAACCAATTCTGATGGCGCACACAGCAATATGACGTTGGCGGTTGTTTATTCAGAGTGACCAGCTCGTCGGAAACCGGGGTTACATATCTTTTCAAACGCCTCGTGCAACAACTGCTCGGAGAAGCCATTGCACGTCATCCCGCAGGAACGCTGCTTGTACAACTCTTCACGACAACACGTACACCGCATTCAAGGCCAACACTCGACCTTTTCATCCTAAACGTAAACAACTACGTCGGTAATACCTATCCTTCGTAAGTAGAGATTACAATCCCGGGATCTCGAATCCCGGGATCCCGAGATCCCGGCTACTTTTAGGTACCGAGAATACCGGGACCAGGATAAATAAATCCCGGGACTGTGTAACAGCACTCTATAATTCAATTCCACGATTATGAATGCCGATTGACGTGTTTTTAAGATTAGATAATATTATGTTATGAGATTATATATTTTACGACCGATCGGTATACGTACGAAAAAATTAGTATACGCTGTTCTCTGAATACATTCAATACGTAGCAACTCACTGCAGAGAACAGCCCGGTCCTATAAAAATGGGATCGGACCAGACCAAATATTTAAGACGATTTGTTTAACCGGACCAGACCAATTTCTAAAATATATTTTTTAACCCAGACCATTTTTTAACCAAGCTCACGATTTGTTTAAAAGCCCGGACCAGCCCAGCTCGGATTTTACATTTAAAAAAAAAAACCCAACCCGGACCAAGACCGTTTTTATTTAATAATGAAAACCCGGACCAGGACCATTTTTATTTGTTAATATGAACTTGACCCATGACAAATTTGGTGATTTAGAAACTAAACACTAAACAGGATCGTCCACATAAAACAAATTAATCAAAAACAAAATAAAAATATGTCGTTCCATTGACTGATCATCAAATTAAGTATTGATCAGAATTATATATTTTACATTTTTTTTTCTAGGTTAAATCGTGTTGCCTGGAGGGGATTGCTCTCACATTACTTCCACTCGGGTTATTTATTTTACTTAGATCGAGTCTATTGTCTACTCAGTTTTCCTATAGTTGCTAATTTAAAATATTACCACTGGCCCATAAATAACTATTTAAAATAATTTAAACACATGCAATTGAAATCTTCATTAATATAATTTCATGTTTATGGTTATTTATTGAGTTTTGTTTATTCAACAGTATACAACGTTTATTTTTACAATTTCCTGCCCGGAGGAAAAATAATATTAATAACCGATAATACACGAATAGTGGAATGGCCATATTTTATAAAGTTATTTCAAGAAATACGAATACATTATGCTATTAATAAATAATTAGATATAAATTGAAAAAAAAATACTATTTTTAACCCAGACCAAAAGAACAAAAGACCGGACCGGACCAAACCAGTGAAAAATATATTTATGATTAATCCAAACCTAACCCATTATTACTTCCAGGCCCCCGGAAACGCCTAAACCAAGAATATAAAAGCAAGTGACCGGACCGGACCTAACCCGATCCCGGTCCGGGTTTTTTCCGGTCCGGTCCGGGTTGACCCGGGCCCGGGCTAATCTCTAAGTCTAGCAAGCAATTGTTCATCAACTAGGCATAGACATGGAGAACCGTAACATTAGACGCTCTACTATTCCTGCGTTCATATTTAAAAAATAATTAGAACCAATGTATATTTATAAACTAATTTAACTAATATAAAATTTATTAACCAATATCAATTTTTATGCATAATAATACAAATATTTGAATAAAACAAAATTGTGCATAATTCTTTTAAATATTTTCTTATTAAATTTCGGGATAATCCCGGGATCCCGGGATTAATAGCTAAATATCCCGTAATCCTGGGATCATAAAATTGGGCCGGGATTGTAATCTCTATTCGTAAGCATATTTCTTTTTTTCGAACGTGTAAACAGTAAAAAACATTACGCCGACATTAAAAAGCTTCAACAATCCGGACAATAACAACAATAATTTCTTCATAACACAGGTAGACACTTCTTGCGGCGAAGAACGACGCGATGGAGTCCAACAACAAAGTCGCCAACACCAACGGGAACGGTAAAAGCGACAAGGAAGATATCATTGAGTATTATTATATTTTTGTTACAGTTATTAAAATACACAAATATTGCATGGAGTACTTCAGAGGTTAGGTTAGGTTATTATGATTGTGTTTTAGGGGAGGGGGGGTTGTAGTTTACATTAGTCCATATTTGAAGTTTTTACGATACTAAACAGTGATGACTAAATGAAATACGATACGAAACAGAAAATTACAAAAGTAAACTAAACTAAATTATACAAAATTTACATCACAACTTTTGCTAACATATCTAATAGGATACGGGAGGCAGGCTTTCCTAATCCCTCTTAAAGCCGCAACTGGAGTACCTACTTATTGTTTGGCCTACCTTTACTTGGGGAATTCTAGTACGGTGAATTTTAATGTTGGCAAAACTCGATGTATATTTTTTTACTCCAGCCTAACGACGAGGTATAATATCGGATTGTCAATACTCTGCCAATTTTAATTAAAAATACCATTTTATAAATACCAGTTTTAATACATTATTTATAGGAGTTTCAACAAATATTTTGATTATCAAAAGAAAATATTTTTATTATTTAGGGCCCTAATTAGAGTGTCATTAATTAAATCTTTAACCCATTATGTCCTTGCGCACCCATATGGTAACGCAAAAAATAATTTATAAAAATATAAAATTATATCTCCTCATAATCCTAGCGTTACCATATGGTCACATCAAATTGTAAGTAATTGAGTCAAAAAATCAAAAAAATTTGCTTAAGTTTTTTATTAAATTGGTTATTTTTAGTAACTATATAAAAAAAAAACAACAAATATTTTTAAAAAATAACTTCGGACTTAATGGGTTAAGTTACAATTAAAAAATATATAATGAACTATTGTACATGCGCCATATAATTCAGCATATTATATTGAAATGGTATCGTCCCGTCAAACAGACATTTAAGTATACCTATTTAGTTGAACTTTTTTAATAGGTACTACTGTACTAGATGTACTAATGAGTATTGCCGGAAATATATTGTGAAAAACTATTTCTTAATTATTTTGATGCTTAATTATTTAGTGATGTCATTGTATACCAACTCGAATGTAAAGACGTAAATTGAAAACGAAATTAATATTCCTTTAAGAGCTTGAGAATAAAATATCTCAACAAGTAATCAGTTTTTTTAAATTTGATTTCGAAAGACGATTGTAAATTCATAACTTTGTCATACATAATTAGCAACGTGCGTTGGCAGGTATAGGCCAGACACTTGCCTAATTAATAGCGATTCAATTCCCTGACTTAAGATAATTATTATTATCATGGGCGCCGGGTTTCCCAAATTTCACGGGGTGCCTAAAGCCGGGTCCACACTAGGACGAACATTGTTGTCGAACATGTTCGTTGATAATGTTTCCCCTAGTCTGTACGTGTTTGTCATGTGTGCGCGCACAATATTCAAATGTTCGCTCAACAAGCGGTATTTGAACGAACATCAAAGAAAATGTTTGGCAATTTTGTCTTTAGTGTGGACGTGATCGACAACAAATTAATTATAAATTATAATTCATACATACAATGTATTTAGCTTTCAGTGAATAAATATTTCTAACCAAATAGTTATGATTTAAGAAGTTCAAAAGTATAACTAATTATTGATAAAGCTAACTATACATACTTTGAATTATTTTTGTTTTTTTAAAAACTTTTAATTTTAAATATTAAATAACAAACATGGTTTTTTTTGTTAAAATATTGAGCTAAAATTATGATCGATACGTATTTTAATTTAACTTATATAAAATTATATAATATTATATATAATTTAACTTATAGGTACTAATTTATATTTAACGCGTATTTATTCTAAAATATTCATTATGATATAAGAAATAGTCATCAAAATATTATCACATAGATAGGTAATAATGTACTTATATACCTCTTACCTATATTATTATTTTTATTTTATTATTTGTATGAAACTGTAACTTAAATAGGTAGGTAACATATCGTATATTTGAAATTTAGATATTTGAATATATTTGAATTTTAGATATTTGGTAATTAATAATAATAATATTTATATTATATTACTGCAGTGAAGAACTATTTATACTTAATTAAATATAGCCCAATGCTGTGTAATTTTTCACTGTACATCTATTAATTGTACAGGAAAATCCAAAATAATTGAAGAACGAACACATAAGTATAATTTGAATTACATTTCCAATTCAGTCGTAACTCATATTTCACCACCGTGTGCCCGTGTTGTGTTTGAGTCATTTCCGTAGTTTTTTATCGTTTTTAAATATTTACACTTATTTACATTTTTAAAATTCATTAATTTAAAATGTCCAATGAAAAAGAATGGACTCAAGACGAAATACTCAAGCTGATTAATTTAATTCAGCAAAATGAAAATATTTGGAATCCAGCACATAGCCAGTATAAAAATCGAATCCGAAGGACAGATTCAATAAATAAAATTGCAAGTATACTAGGTATTTCACAACAAGAAGTCGACAGAAAATGGAAGACCATTCAATCTCAATTTCGTCGAGAACAAAATAAAGTAAAAAATAAAACATTTGGCGCTGGAACTGACGAAAATTATATAAGTGCGTGGTGTTTTTAGAAGCCATTAAGTTTTTTGTCAGATAGAAATAAACCAAAAACTACAAGAGACACTTATGAAGCACAGGTAATAACAACATTATTTGAATAATTCTTTTAAAAATAATGAATTGATAGTTTTTATTAGTTAATAATTGATAGTTAATAGACAACACTAAAATAGTTAAAAATTAAATATAGAAGTAGGTAACTAAATACAATTTATTCAAATGCATCTTGCCAATGCACACGCCCTGTAGTTGCAAAATAACGATCAAATCGTTCACGAGTTTCTTCTACATCTGCTGCTGATTTTCGTCCACATTTTTTCAATGGTAAAAATGATGTAGTTTACGATAAATCGCTTCTCCATGTTCCTTTTTTCAAAATTTGATTTTCTAAGTCTTCGTTGTCAAAAATATCGGGTGGACAATATAAATTTTTTGATGATTCGCTCCGTCTTAAAAAATTATGCAAATGGACGCACGCTAAAACAATAGTATTTGTTTTTTCGGGTTGTAGTAATGACGGTTTTCTTAAGACTCGAAAAACTGAAGCCATTATGCCAAAAGCATTTTCAACGACACGCCGTGCCCTTGATAAATGGTAGTTAAAAGCTCGTCGTGGTGAACCTTGTAAATGATTTCCTGGAAAAGGTTTCATTAAATTTTCCTTCAAAGGAAAAGCACCATCGCATACAAAAACATAAGGGGATTTTTCTTGTTGTCCTGGAAGTTCTCTTGGTGATGGTAGGTTTAAAGATTCATCGTACATTTTTTTTGCCAATATTGAATTATTAAATACACCTCCGTCTGATATTCTACCTTGACACCCTACACTTGCATAAATAAAACAATAGTGTGCGTCTACTGCTGCAAGTAGAACAACACTAAATGTCCCCTTGTAATTGAAATACTCAGTACCACTATTAAAAGGTGCTTGCATTACGATGTGTTTACCGTCAATGGCACCTACACATTGTGGAAAATTCCATAGCTCATTAAAGTCATTTGCGATTAATTCCCACTCGATTGATGAATTAGGCATCTACAAATAATTATAATTTTTTTTTAATACAATTTTAAACATTCTCAAAATAATAATAACATATTAAAGTATATATTATTGTCTTTTGTTTTACTGTCCCCCCCCCCCACAATAATTAAAAAATTATTATTTTTATTCCCATTATTTCCATTATAACGACGTCTACTTTCGAAAATTGTTCGTTGCCACCAACGTCTTCTTTGAATAGATTTATTTTTTTTTAATCGAGAAACCAAAGATGTGAAAACAAAAGCTGCGCTCGTAATTATTATATCTTCATCACTCATATTGAAAAAAAATTAAAATTAAAATATTAAAACACTAAATATTACACACGTCCGCACTCTAAAATATTCGTATATGTACTAACATGAAAATAAATAATGAAAGCAGTAAGTATTTAGTTATCAAACTATAAGGCGGGAAATCTTTTGAATAAATTGAACGAACACTGTTGTCGAACATTTCAAAACGCAGTAGCACTAGTTCGTCGAGTCAGGAAACATTTTCAACGAACATGTTCGACATCAATGTTCGTCCTAGTGTGGACCCGGCTTAAAATCCTTAGATATTAATAAATGTCAATTTAAATAAATAATAATTTTTTTTCAACATAAATTGTTACCTTATTTAATACGACCTTTTTCATATATTAAAACTTTTAAATACATATTAATTAGGTATTATACATAAAATTATTTTCATTTCATATACGTATGTTAGGAACGAGTTATCAAAACATCCAAAATATATTGTTGTCATTAATATTATACAACGAAAAAATTATAAACGTATTAAATTACGTATTGCTCTATCTTTTTATTTCATGGGGTGCATAGCACCCCATAGAATGATTCATGGGGTGCTTGAGCACCGCAGCACCCCAGTAGTCGGCGCCCATGATTATTATAGACCATATGTATATACCCATTTTTAAGAAAATATTAAATGCGTATTACGCGCACGTTTGTGGCTGTAATAATAATGCCTGTACCTTTGAATAATTTTAGAAAAAGTTTAAAAAAAACAACTAAGTACTTTATACTATTAATAAACTATATATAGATCCATGTTTTAAATTAAAATTATTTTGTATTATTGTAGAGCATCAACAAGCAATAATCAGTCAAAATTTGGAAGACATGATGCTCACAAACATCATGATACAATGGGTGAAGTGAGTAATGTTCAATTAATTAATTATTTATGAAAACTAATTCATTATATTTTGTAGATCATAAAAAGTCAAGGAAATAGCACTGCTGCTGGAAAGTACCATCACAATATGAATTTGTTAGTGTATTTTACTTTATGTTGTGGAGGATTTTGTTTTTATTTTATTTTTGTTTTGCAGTGTTGATAATCAGTTCCAAGAAGTGAATCCACAGTCTGACAGCGCAGGTGCAATTCAAACTGACAAGGATTTTCACTCTTTGAAATGAGTTTTTGTATTACAAAGTTACACTACATAATAATATGATAAATGATAATATTTACAATCACAATAACTGTTTTATTGTATCATAAATTTATTACTTTGATCACATTATCATAAAATATTTAAATGCACATTTTAAGATTTAACTCTTATTAATACATTTTAACTTTGAAGGAAATTTTATTTTTAATAAACAGTGCAGTGTATTTTGTGAAGGTAAAGGATATTTTGGAAACATTCTATACTTTTGAATAGAACCTTGTAATTTAAATTTGGGTTTTTTGGTTTATGTTTAGTTTATACTTTATACTGAAAAAATATATTTCAAGGATACTGAGATTTTTTTTTTAGTTTATTAGTTATGTATCTATGCAATTAAATTTGTTTAAATAGTGACCCCTATTCGACTGCTAATTTATTATTTTTATATTTTTCAATGGTTTAATACGTTTTAAGTTAAATGGACCAAGTACCTAATAGTAATTTAAATGTTTGGTATTTTCACACTAATTTTTTACATTCCGGCTGTTATTTTGAAACAAAAAAAAAAAATCAAACCGTGCAATTTTAAAAACTGAGAAGATATTTAGTATGTTCTCTTTATAATATAATATATTAGGTATACACCTATAAACACTATATCTAAAAATAAATGCAATAGAAATATAGGAATTGTTAATTTTTCAAAATTAAATTTATGGAATTAATATAATAATTCAGTAGTGTTTTTCAATCATAACAACAGTTTTTTATAAAAACTATTTTTTTTTTTTTTTTTTTTTAATGTAGATATATCTTTTAAATAATATTGTAGTTTTAGAGGATTTTTTTCAAATTTATTGTAATAAAAATTTATAAATTGATGATAATATTTTACAATGTTTTTATTATTCGGTATAAATTTATATATTTCAAATAAGGTATTGAATAAGAAAATGACCTAAGTGGCTAAGTATACCTATATACTGTAAATTCAGTTGATATTTTTTATAGCGTAATATGTTATCACATATTCAAAATGTACTATGAATCATGATTTTGTCATTTTAACATAATTTATCAATTCGCGATTCTTTTAATTTTTTAGATTCTGAGTGAAGCGAAGGATCTTATGGTTTTACAATGATGTTTATTTTTTTTTTTATTATTTTTTTTTTTTTTCTGTAAACACTTTTTCGTATAGAAATCCTTGTCCAAAAGTTTCGTCCAGCAACTCTTTAGATTCGAAATTGAACTGAGATGGTACTTTAGAGAGGTCATTTTTCCAAAATCTCCATAGTTTTTCCAGTAATCAAGAATAACGATCGAAAAACTGAGTAAAAACGGTAAAATCGGTAAAGATCCGCCGTAAACGAGATTTTCACTGTTCACATTTTAGGTATTTAGTCATAAATCGAAAAGTATTGAAGCTAGAAACTTGAAAATTTTATCCAATATCAAATACATACTTTTTTATGTTGGACAACATTTTCAGAACAATTAAAGCACTTTTGACTTAAATATAGAACTTTTAATTTACCAAATTGTTTGAAAGTTTTTATGTAATATAATTTTAAATATTTGACAAAAAGTTCTGAAAATTTAATATGACCTTACTCATATACCTACCTAATTATCCTAACAAAAGTTCAAAAATCGTTAGTCAGGATTTTTTTTTTATACACGTTTTAACAAATTCATCAGTCGCGATTAAACAGTCTTAGTGTACGGTCGTGTAATTAAACTGTCCGTTATCGCAATTATACTATCGAAAGTTCGTCATATTTTTCTCTCTAAATGTCGTCGTCTTCGGGCGGCGACTCGCGTGCGGGTAAATCACCTGCGCCTAACAAGTGTAAATCATCATTAAACATCAATAAATGCACAGAACACGGCAGCAGCCTCACTTCTAAATTGATTGCTTCGCGTAAGTCAAAATCTGATTTACCTAGCCCTACTTCTCCCGGATTACAACAAATCATGGATAACCCGCCGTCATTAACTAGTACGTACCCGAACATTAATTTAAATTCATTATCTACAACCGATAACCCGTCGTCATTGTCGTCGCCTATGGTAATTAACAATGATATCGATACGAATACTTTTAATGCAATCAACGCAAATGTCTCTCTGTTGCATGATGTGCATAACACTTCAATACCTATATCTAATAATTCTACTGATACAACTTCTGCTTTCAATTTCACTCCGAAACACGCTCAAACAAACTTCCCCACGAACTACATTGGTCCTATCATTGTTCTTGCGGAATGCATTAATACAAACACGAGCTTGGGCAACTGGCATCCCATTAAGGCTGCCAAGTTTTTTTCTTCGAATTTTGATGGAATAACAATCATAAAACCCGCTGGTGCAAAAAAGGTCAAAATTACTTTTGATTCTATCACTAATGGCAATCTCTGCCTGAATTCAAATCTTTTAGCAAACCACGGTCTAACAGCTAGCATTCCGTCGAATCTTATCTACTCCTTTGGCGTAATTAAACTCGATTGCGTTATCTCTGAAGAAGACTTTTGGGAAGGTGCCGAGTCCCCTACACCAATTGATAGCTTCAAGCGTATTTCAATTAAGAAAGATGGAAATATTGTACCCACTCGCATTGTCGAATTGAAATTTATCGGCCCGAAATTTCCCCAATATATCACACTGTTTAATATGCTACTGGAAGTCAAACCTAGCGTCCGTTCTCCCGTTCAGTGCAATCACTGTTTACGATTCGGACATACACAAAAATTTTGCCGAAGCGATCCTAGATGCAGCCACTGCGGCGGTGCCAAACACCAAATAAATGAATGTCCCTCTGCCCAAACCACCGTTCCGACTTGCCTCTTCTGCAAACTCCCCCATGTGGCTACTGACCGTAGCTGTCAAGAATGGATAAACCAAAGTGAAATTAAAAAAATAATGGCCAATGAAAATTTATCATATCAAGACGCCGTATTATTTAAAAAAAAAAAATTGTTATTCTTCTATATTTAAGTATTCTGACATTGTTAATAGACAGCCTCCCTCTACAAATGTTACAAAACCATTATCTCCTATTCTAGATCAAAACTTCCCAGCTCTTAATGACAACCACCACTTTTTCAACTCCAAAAAACCAAAAGCTAAAGTTCATCCCACTCCTCCCTACGAAAAAAATTTCCCTTCTTTCCCAACTGTTTCTTACTCCTCTCCAAATGGCAGCTACTTAAAACATTCTAACGGCAATAATCAATCCACTGTTCCTAATATGAATGATTTTTCTTGGATCCAAACTCTATCCCTTAGATTATCCGAATCCCTTTTAAATTCTTCTTCGTTATCTTCCCCTTTTTCTCCTTCCTCTTTACAATCTTTAATTGAATCTTCCATTCATTCTCTTCTTGCCGTTCCTAACCTCATTCCTTAATAACCCTCCCAACATGTCATTTACTCCAAGCTTTACGAATATAGACAGTTCCACCAATATTCTTCAATGGAATATTAGAAGCTTACCTGCACACCTCCCTTCCTTACAACACTTACTCTCCGCTAGTAAATGTTCAATTGCTCTTCTTTCAGAAACTTGGCTCTTACCTACCCGATCTATTAAT
Source organism: Therioaphis trifolii (assembly GCA_027580255.1). Classification (NCBI taxonomy): domain Eukaryota; kingdom Metazoa; phylum Arthropoda; class Insecta; order Hemiptera; family Aphididae; genus Therioaphis; species Therioaphis trifolii. Next base: position 86,172,727 of record CM050404.1, read on the forward strand.
ATCCCCAATTACGTACAGTTTAGGTCAGATCGCTCAGATGGTTACGGTGGCGTAGCCATTGTCATCCACAACTCACTTAAATCCAGATCTATCCAAATCGATGGTCCTACTAAAAACCGCTTTGTCAATTCTAAAATCGATATTGTTGGTGCAGAGATATCCCTTCCATATTCTTCCTCTCCTCTCAGATTATGGTCTTGCTATATTCCTCCAAATATCCTTATCCCTATCCCTCTCTGGAATACTTTATTCAGTCTTGTTGGTTCTAATTCTCTTCTCTGTGGTGATTTCAATGCATTTCATCCTGCGTGGGGTTCTCCTGCGGCCTCCTGCCGTGGTAACCTTATATATGATAATATTTGCTCTCTTGGCCTATGCTTCCTTAATGACGGCAGTCCTACTCATTTAGGTCGTCCAGGATCTTCCGACTCTGCAATCGACCTTTCTTTCTGTTCACCTGATATTATTTGGAAACTTTCTTGGTCCACACTCGATGATCCCCATGGCAGTGATCATATCCCTATCTTGATTTCCGTAATACATCAATTTGATTCAAATGTTCCCCGTCCATCCAATTCCCATTATAGCCCTGTCGTCAATAATTATGCTCCTTTAAATTTTAATAAAGCTGATTGGACTGCTTTCTCTCTTTTTATTCATAACAAATTCTCCTCTTTACCTATGGATACCTCATCCATCAACTCTTATGCCACCTTTACAAATATCATTAACAACGCCGCAAAATCCTCTATTCCAGCCCATTGCACTAAAACTAAAAATTACCCCTCCTCCCCACCTTGGTGGAATTCCTCGTGTACAGATGTAGTCAAAAATAGATCATTACTCTTCAAGACTTTTCGACGTTCGGGATCTACAGCCGATTTTATAAAATATCGCAACGCTTGTGCCTCTACCACTCGTCATCTAAAAAATGCAAAAAGAAATGCTTGGAAAACTTTTTGTTCAAATCTGAAACCTGCGACATCCATTCATTCTCTTTGGCACACTGCTAGACGTTATAAAAGATGTGTCTTTCCAACTTACCGTCCCATCAACGACGATTGGTTTGATGACTTTTGCGCAAAAGTTGCCCCCTGTTATGTTCCTGCTATTTCTGAAGCTTGTCCAACTCTTTATCCTCACACACATCTTTCTCATGTACTCACTAACCACTTCACTAAGCTTGAATTAAATTACGCTATATCTTCACGTCGCTCATCTGCCTCTGGTCTTGACAATATTTCTCCTCTTATGCTAAAACATCTCCCCTCTAACGCTCTAGACTTTTTGCTTAAAATTTTAAATAATATTTTGACTACCCAACAAGTGCCTTCTTCATGGAAGTCGTATAAAGTCATTCCTGTCCCTAAATCTAACTCTAATTCCTCTTTTCGACCCATTGCTCTCTCCTCGGCCTTATGTAAAACCTTCGAATATATACTCAAATCCCGGCTTGACTGGTGGCTTGAACATAACTCCATTCTCCCATCTAATTTATTCGCGTTCCGTAAAGGCATGGGCACGTTGGAATGTCTATCCACTTTCATCGGCGAAATATACCACTCCTTTAACGACAAAAAGTTTCTGGTCGCCACTTTTGTTGATATCCGTGGAGCATTCGACTCCGTTAACATACCCACTCTGATTACACAACTGTTTTCTTTACATATTCCATCAAATTTTTGTAATATTATCGTCTCCTTACTCTCTAACAGAAATCTCTCTTTTACTTCACCTTTTGGCTCCTTCAACACACGTTCTACCTTTTCTGGCCTTCCTCAGGGGAGTTGCCTCAGTCCTGTACTCTTTAACATTTATATGAGCGCCATAGCCAACCATCTTTCTAAAAACGGCCATAAATGTCTAATCTACGCAGATGACATAGTGGTATTTTCTTCTAATAAGTTCCTTAGTAACGCTATTGAATCCCTCAATCTCGCTCTCAGCGATCTAAATTTTATTCTCAATAATCTTTCATTTTCAGTTGCTCACGAAAAATGTAAATCCGTAATCTTTACCAGACGCCGATATATAAATCCTCAAAATGTTCTTCTTGATGATTCCATTATTCCTTTTGTTCCCAATATCACCTACCTAGGTTTAACACTCGATTCCAAATTACGTTGGCTACCACATATTACCTCTCTTACCTCATTTTGCTCTAAATGGGCTAATTTCCTTCGTTCAATCACCGGTACTTGGTGGGGTTCCCATCCCTCTTCTCTATTACTAATTTACAAATCCATCATTCGATCCAAAATTGATTATGGCTGCTTCCTATTTGGTTCAGCTTCTTTTTCTAATTGGAGGAAACTTAATATTCTCCAAAATAACTGTTTAAGAAGTATCATGGGCTACGTTAAATCAACCCCTCTTCCAGCAATAGAAGTAGAAACAATATGTCCCCCTCTCAACATTAGATGTCGCTGGCTTGCCGGTAAATTTCTCTTGAAATCTTTATCACACTCAAATTCCTCTTTATTCGATACATTTTATTCATTGTTCCTCTCTTGGCGATATGTTCCTAAGTCTCTTCCAGTCCTATCTTTAACAGCTAATTCCATTTCCCCTTTTCATCAATACATATTAACGCATACCAAAATTCCCCTTTATGAACAAGCTTATGACTCCCTTCTTAATATCCCCGATGTTCATCTCAAGATTGTTTTCCCTGGAATCTCCACCTCAGACCTGACACTTTTTTCTCCTATTATAATAAATAACATGTTTTCCGATTTTTTGGACACCAACTTTTCCGATTTCTTTACTGTGTACACTGACGGTTCTGTTTCTCCCCTCTCTGCTGGCTATTCTTTTTATATTCCCCAGTTTCACATATCGTTCACGAGTAATTTACCGCCTTCTTCCTCCTCTTTCACCTCGGAGTGCTTCGCTATCATAGAAGCGCTCACGTTAATTGCTACCTTTCCACCTAATAAGTTTTTAATCATATCAGATTCCTTGTCATGTATCCAATCTCTAACTTCCAACCCTTTCAACTCACACATATCCCCTCTTATTCTACGTATCAAATCTATTCTTTTCCAACTATTTCAAAAAAAATTTACTATACAATTCCTCTGGGTTCCAAGTCACGTGGGGATCCACGGTAATGAGATAGCCGATAGCTTGGCAAAATCCTCCTCTAACTTAATATGCCCTTCTCTTTCCTTAATTCCATGGACCGACCTCGTCCCTATCCTCCGTCACCATGTTCTCACTCTCTGGTCCACCTACTGGAACAATTTACCAGGACACTTTGCATCCAGATACAGATCTTTAGTTCCTGTGATCAATAAAAAAATTTGGTTTAAAGATCTCACCCTATCTAGACCCCTCATAATTAAATTTAATCGTTTACGCATTGGCCACCATCTCCTTCCTTCCCATGCGTACAAACTTAATCTTAACGACTCCCCTCTTTGTACCCTCCATATAGAGGAGAGCATTTGTGACTTATCCCATATCCTGTTCGATTGTCCCTTCTTATCAACTAAACGAACTTCCTTATTTAACTCTCTTAAGTCCCTCAACATCCCTTTAAATATTTCCGACATATTAAACTCAAATTCAGTATCTGTTATCTCTCTAATTATTTCCTTCATCCTTGAGGCTGGCTTCCTTATTTAAATTGTTATAATATTCTAGGTTATAAGTTTCACACTATGTAATACTATATACTCTAAAATTGTATTCCTTAATTGTCGAGCTTAATAGTTCTACTGAAAGCTCTAATAAAAAAAAAAAAAAAAAAAAAAAAAAAAACAAATTCATATAAATTCGTATATGAATATCGACTGTTTTTACGTTAATTTTCAACTTAAAATCTGTATAAATCTTTTTTGGTGTGTCCGATCACAATGAAACTTGGAATATAGATATAAAAACATGTTTCGAATCTTTTGGTAACAGAAAATTTCTAACGAGTTAAAAATTGAATATTTTATGAGGGTTTAATAACGAAAAAACTCACCAAAAATCAGACAAATAACCGAAAAATACGTAAACAGTATATAAATAATATATTATATTACACTGAAGCTTTGCTCAGAATCGTTTTATACTAAAGAAATGAGTCATCATTTCTTTAAAACTTAATACACTCTTCACCAATATCTTTTTAATAATAATTTATGTGTAATATTTATTTAACACACATATTATACAGAATTCGAAAATGCGTATACTCAATGCATTAAAATGTTATATACCTATGTATTCTATATTAATAAAAAACAACAAAAAAACTGAAGCATCCTGTTGTTTAATTAAAGAACATGGTTAAATAACCTTACGCATTTTATTTGAATATTGTATATTGTTATAAAATATAGTAAAATGACAAATCCGAACAAACACACTTGCGACGTCTGTTTAATGTTTATGTTAATTATGGGCACAATGTCCCATAAGTCCAAATGACGACACGAATGACTATAATATAACCAGCCCTGGATCAACCCAGACGTATCAAGTTACTCAAGATCGAGCCACTTTACGTCACTTGGTCTACCTATATATTGTAATTATGATTTTTACAGTGTTAAAAAGTGTAATTTAAACAAGTAACAATTAATAATACAAAATTATTCAACTCTTACACTTTAATCAAAATCGTACACCCGTGTTCATAGGCGTGCGTAGACTTAAAGTTCGGGGCGTGCCCGTGGAAAATTTGAATACGCACATAGTAGTGACTAACGTATCCCCCCCCTCGAAATATAAAATACTTAAAAAAAGTCATCGAAGGAATGACAAAATTTTCAAGAAGGAGGGATTTTAATTTGTAAAATAAAATTTAGTTAGTTAAAAACAAACCAATAATTTACATTTTACAACAGACCAAAAAAATAATTATATTCACCCCCTCCCTTCTCACCTGGGGAAATTTGCAGATCTATTTAACAAATTGTTATTCAAAAATGTATTGCATTTGTCAAATAGATCTGGAACACTATATAAATAGTAAATACCTATACATATATAACTAATTTATAAATAATTAGATTAAACACTAACTAGAAATATACTCACATCTTAATATTATAATTTATTTATTAAAAATAATTATTTATTAATATAAATTTATAGTATCTATATTTAATTTATAGTAGTCTATTTTCTAACGTATTAAATTCATCGATGACAGAATCCATGTCTACGCCACTTGTTATCTGTTGCTCAGTAAATAGTAAAAGTAAGGAATCTAATCGTTCTTGTTTCATCGTACTTCTAAGTTTAGTTTTTACTATTGTCATTTTTGAAAATATTCGTTCACATGTGCAACTTATGACAGGAATAATTGTAAATAATTGCAAGGTTTTATAAAAACAGCTGTATGTAGATATACAGTTGTTAATTCTCAGCCAATCCAATCACAAATAAATAGATTCACTTGATCTTCCATCAGGTTTATCAGAATTTAACGAATGTTTTAAAAGGTTTATTTCAGTTTTTATATCTGTACTTGAAGTATTTGAAAACTTAGTCAAAACATTAATCATTTCAGATTTTATCTCCAAATTTATAAGACTATTGATAGCTTCAATTAAGCTTAAAGATTCTTGGTTGAATCCATTGCCGATAATAAATCATCAAGTAATTCATAATAAACATATCTTCATTTCATTAATTTTGTTTTAAAAAAAAAAAAATTGAGATTTGGATCTTTTATCAATTTGAGTTCACTTGTCTGCGAATAACGCCAGGAACAATAATTTCATGTTTTTTCATAAAGCCAACGCTTGGTTAAAAAGTCTTCAAATTCTTTATTTTTATTTCTCATACTTTTAAGATTTAAGCTGCTTACACACTAGGCGAACTATTCGCGCGCGAACGCGATTTTAAATCGCCGCGAATAATAGTTCAACATTGAACTGCTGGTTTCTTATGAAACCATTCACACTATAAAACCCTAACGAAAATAAATCGCTGCCGTTCGCTTTTGATCGCGCATGTTTAATTTCGGTCGATTAATCGCCTCTGGCGTCTAAAATTAAACACATTGTTTTGACGGGGACTATTCACACTGGGCGATTTGTTCGCTGTAAGACGCCGCGATTTATAATTTTTGGTCATTCTTGATTGATATACGATTGTGATCAGTCATATAAAATACAATTTTGAAATAGACATACGATAGTACTTAAAAAACTCGTCAGGGTGACATCTTAGTGTCATAAATGTCACCAGGAATTGGCCTTCCCGTGGCCTTTTCATATTTAGAGGATGAACCCAAAATCGCCTATTTGTTTGTTTTTTTTTTAATAATAAGTATGCAATGCAAACAGTTTGAGCTCGATTCAATAAAACCATTTTTATTTATTTAATATATTTAATTTAATTAAAATACTTTTGTACGAGCGGCAATGCGAGATCGTGATCGAATGAGGAACCACGAGATAATGATGTATTTTTTGCGCGATTTTAACCACGTGTGTCTGGTGAGTAATCTTTTAGATGAAGATAATTTATATCGTAGCGATTTAAAATCGCGTTCGCGCGCGAATAGTTCGTCTAGTGTGTAAGCTTTGTGTTGAAGCGAATTTAAATCGCCGCGATTTTTAATCGCGTTCGCGCGCGAATAGTTCGCCTAGTGTGTAAGCAGCTTAAATGTTAAAGACCGTATATTATCAATTGCCAATAAAAGATTTAGTTTTGGAGATTAATATCTTCTAAATATAAAAATAATAGATAATCTGAATTAAATGTAGGTAACATGAACGAAAATTAACATATACCTAATGTAAATTAATAATAAGATCGAAAACTAAGGTACAGATTAAACGTTTAAGTTTATACTTGACAGTTGAAAAGTGACAACATTTAAATTAATGGGTAAATTAATATTATTCAGTAATACAATTCACTAAATTCGCTATTAAGTGTTTATACAATATTTACTAAATAACCTATAATTATTCATTGTTTTTGTTTTCTGTCGTCAAAATCGGGTAATGAAATGATGTCAATAGAACCATGGTAGGTTAGCAGAGATAAAAGCATATTTTTATCACAGATTAGATGAAACTAATAATCTAATCTGTGTTTTTATTTCCTATGCTTAAAGCCGGTTACACACGGAGCGGTTCGTCCGCGCGCGGTAGCGGTTTTTATCCGCGACTGTGTCCGCGACCGTGTCCGCTGTTTTCTTACACACGAGACGGATTGACCGCGCGCGGACGCGGATTCTTTCCGCGACTGTGTCCGCGTCCGCTGTTTTCTTACACACGAGGCGGATTAACAACGCGGTTTCTTTATAATTTAATATATTTCGCGCCAATTCATTGTTATTGAAATTCGTGCTATTTTGTATCTGAGATATATTCAATCAGTCAACCATACTACGTGCTTGAGAGTTGAGCCCCCACGATCTATCGTATATTCGTATATTATTTATATAAACGATGGGATACTTACGTTTGTCCCAGATAAAGTCATTCTTCTGTATCTCGATAATAAATTGTTCGGTATCAAAAGTCATTTTTAATTAAATATATATATATTTGAAATAAATAAATAAAATTATAATATAATATATATTTAATAAAATAAAATTAATTAACGTAAAATGTATGGTAATCTATCGTACTCAACAATTGTTAATTTATGAATGGCAGATCCGCTTTCAAATCGCGGCGGTTGGCGGTTAGTCCGCTTCGTGTGAATATGATCATTGGAAATACTAAGTTTAATTATAGCTAGCGGAAGCGGTCGACCGCCTGAAAATTGAACAAGCGCGATTAGAAGCGGTCGACCGCGCTTGTCCGCGGTCGTCCGCGTGTCGATATTTTGCGTTTGAATATTCCCATTAAAATATAGATGTTTAATTTTAGGTGAAAAACCGCGGCGGATAAAAACCGCTACCGCGCGCGGACGAACCGCTCCGTGTGTAACCGGCTTAACTGTTATTGTTTGTTTGTTATAGTCTATAAATAACTTTGGTGGTTGGGATTCTCGATTCGTGATAATGGTAGTGAATTCCACGTTATTTTATCATGTTTATTGGAAAAAAAAATAGTGAACACAAATACACAATAATTTTAGTAATTTTACACAAATTTAAACTTGTAATAATTATAGTTGTGTGAGTATTTTCGATTTATTTCAATGAAAAAAAGTTTTAAAAATTTTCGGGTAGTACCCAGGCACGCCAATGCCCGTGTTATTGTACACACCGTGTCAACATCTTTGGCACGTTAAAATAGGTTTAGTGAAACGAAAAGTTTATTAGTTAATAGACTACAATTATGTGACTTTTTATTTATTTACGTGTGTTACCATATTTTCGGAAAGATTAAGTGGTCTATTAGTTTTATTCAAATTCTTTATTATGATATACTATAAAAAAAAATAGAAATTTCTTCTTCTTGATATTTTAAAGATAATTTTTTTAAATTCTCAACATTTTTTTTTATTTTAATTAAAAATTTCAACAAGCTTTGTGTTAAACAGAAAAAAAATGGCTGTAACTAGATTTTCAACTAATTAATTTTAGTTATTTAGTCATGCTCAGTGGCGTTTCGTGATTTTATTTATACTGGACGTTATGACATTTTTCAAACAATTTTAATTTTATTGTATTGATAAATACCTACATAATTGCAGTAATAAACTAGTAAATAGTCAACTATTTTAGTGGTGAAATTCAAAAACAATAAATCATTGAAAAAAGCAACTTAAAATACTAAAAAGAAATATATATTATTTTTTAATAACTATGAAAAAAATATTGGAAATTATTCTTTTTTTTCGTCGTAAGAAAATATTAAACATCCTTTTTGAAGTACATATTAATCATATACCTATTACCTACCTAGTAGTAGTATCATAAGTTCGAGTCATTATTAAAATAAATATAAATAGTTAAAATAATGATAGTCATTACTCATTAGTCAATACATCGTACGGACCACCAAGTACAGAACTATTTGTATTATCGAAATCGAATTACCGAGACGTTAGAAATAAAAATAACGCCTTGCAGTTGCTAATTGCTATCACCAGTGGCACTGAAGTCAGTTTTTAGAGGTATTGCAAAGCATTATAAGCATACGTTCAATGCTTAAAAACAAGTACCCATCCAACTAACCAGTAATCACATCTTGTTCATATCGTGGAATTTTAGTGGTGAATACGATTTATTTTTAAATATAAAATAGCAGCTAAATTAGATAATAGATTTCACCATGTAAACATTGTAAACAATGAACATTGCTGTATTATATTGATAAATCGAAAAAGAAACATTAACACGTGCATTGGAATTTCGCTGAAACATTTAGAATAAAAATAACTACCAACTCGATACCGTTTTCACGAAAGTTCTAGAACGTTCACGCATGTTTAGTACCCCTGACGTTCTCGAACATTCTAGCACAATACTTGTGGTTCGACGCAGTATAAATGACAGGCGCGCCACAACGGTCGTTTCAGTTGGTGTTCGATTCTTTCTGTACATTGTTGTTTGTTCACCGAGTTTTTCAGTGCTAACATTTCGCATTTCCGAAATCGAAATTTGAATTCGTTTTCGTTTGCCAATTGTCAACTATCTGATTGACTATTCGTGCTCCTATTTTATCCGAGGTTCTATTGAACTCTTGTGCTGTCTTGAAGTCTTATTAAAACTTGAAAATCGGCAAAGGTGATTTCACGTTTATGTTTTTAATTAATTGTCTAAACTCTAAATGTTTGAAAACCGCTTCATATATATATATATTTTTTTTAATTATTTTGGCTTTTAATAGCATCACAATATGCCATTTTACATTAATTGAAAAGTTGGTGTAAGTAGGTACCTTATATTATTGGTCATTTGTGATTAACTTATTATTTTTTTTTTTGTAGTATTATTATTTTATTAGTGTATTGGTACCTACTTACCTATTTCAAATAGGCAATTGGATGTGGAGCTCATCAATTTTAAAATTATTTTTGAAGTTTTAATCTCGTTATTTATTTTTGTGAATTTGTTTCAAATATTCTTTAGGTACCTACCAAGATTTAACTAAGTGATCATGTTATTTTTATCTTTATATTAGTTTCTTTATGATTTTTATGTTTTCTTTTTTGTATAAACATTTGTTCATTAAATTAAAGTCACTAAAAATGGACCTTCTATTAGTATAATATTATTATATATACCTAAATATATTAGGAAGTTCAAATAATATATTTTCATATATACCTACTTATTATTTTTTGTATTTACCAAACCATGCAAATAATTAATTTAGTTACTTAGAACTGGTTTGATATTATGATCTTATTTTCGTGTCGTGTTTTTATTGTTTAGATGTCTCTTTTACCATATTTGTTGGAAGAACTATCCCAGCCAACTGTGTATGATCAACACTTTGGATTAGGATTGTTGGATGATGATTTGTATTTCCGACCACAACAATTTGGATTTAACAACCATCATCCACTTCTAGTGAGGGCATATCAAAGACCACTTCGACTGAGTTCTGCATCACAGAGTGGTTTGTCGCACATCCAAAATGACAAAAACAATTTCAAGGTGAATTTGGATGTTCAGCAGTTCAAGCCAGAAGAAGTATCTATCAAGGTTGTTGATGGGTATGTGGTCGTTGATGGCAAACATGAAGAGCGCAGTGATGAACATGGTTTCATTTCCCGTCAGTTCACTAGGCGTTACAAGGTACCAGACAATGTTGATCCTGCTGCTATTAAATCTACACTATCATCTGATGGGGTCCTGAGTATTGCTGCTCCCAAAAAAGTATGAATTAAAAAATCTTAATTTTTAAATTTTGGGCGCAAATTAGAATCAATTTTAATGAATATTTATCTCTTTAGGTTCCTGAAAGCAAGAGTAACACAATTCCAATTCAGATTGTTCAAACCAATGAACCAAGCATCAAAGCACCTCAAAAAAAGGTCAAGGAAAATGACAAGAATGTTTAAAAAAATTATAAGTAATTAAGTTTCTCTGTTTTAAATCATACCTACCTCGTACTTGCATTGAATTATGTTAATATTCAAAACTCTCATTTATATAAAAATTAAGTTATTTTTTTCTAAATCATTAGTATTACATTTGAACTAAATTAAAAAAAAAAAGAAAACAAAAAATTGAATTTTAAAGACTTGAATTAATTTAGAAATGTATTAACTTAAGGGTTATTGTTTTTTTCATCCTATATTTAAGTTAATATTGTATTTCTGTAGTAATTAATTTTTTAAATATAAATAAATAATGTAAGTCATAATCATACCTTTGTTCTTATTGTTACCTATAAATTTTTCCCATGTACATAGTATGTCCCTTTTTGGATCATTAATTCAATACAAGTTGATTTATTGGTGTCTCTGAATTAGTTAACAACATCCAACATCACATGTATCAAAATAGTCTTCCATGTATTATAAATACTATGTAAAGTATGCCAAATTTATTTTTTACAAACTGCGTAATATTTTAGTAGGTAATGTTTGAGTAATATTTCATACAGTAAAGTGTCTTCTCAAAGAAGGGAAATTATTTTATATTTATAAGATACTTTAAGTTTTAATTTTAGTATTTAACATTCAGTAATGAAGTTGGAACATTTTTTATTAAATTATTTCGTCAATCATATTTGTATCTGCTAATTGTAAAATGTTAAGGCCTTCTTGTAGTTTAATTATCATATTGAACATAATGTTCAAAATATATTTAATGCAATAGAACTATTTTAATAGGTAAGCCAAATTTCAAAACTATACATTGCCCAATAGAAAAATATTTGCAAATCCTTGTTTTATAAAATGAAATAAGTATTAAGAAATAAAAATATATATAATATCTAATTCTAAGAATTTTGGTATTTCTATTATTTTGCTTATTTTATTTTTATATTCTTTATATTTTTTCACTTAGTATCATTTAAAACTTACTGATAAGTATTGTATTCGATATAATCATAATTGTTGAGCTATAATTGTTTTTACAAAAAGCTAATAAAAAAAAAAAAATTTAATTCTAAGTCCAAATATTAGGAAAAACCCTAGATTTTACCAACTTGATGATTGATTAATCCTAGGAAGTCTGAAAATTCATAAAAATGTCTGCGTGCAATATATTTTTCTAGATCAAATTCAAGTGTTATTATGTTAGATATACAACTTTTATTACAAAATCTTCTGTATTTATATGTATAAAACATTATAACAAATAAAATTGATTAAAATAATATTCATGTATTATAAGTATTATAAGTTCATACTTATTACTTAAATACAATTTATTTAGTAAAATGTCATTAATTGATAAACATTCTCAGAGATTTGTGTACATCATTAAATTTACCAATACATTAACAGCTCTAACTACAATACAATTTTATTTTTTAATATTTTTTGGTCATATGCTAGATAGTAATAAATTGTAAAACCTAGATTTTATAGATATTTGGAATTCTGGCATAACGTATATGTATTTAAAATTTTTTAAATTAAAGTTGCATGGAAAGGCAACATAACTTATTAGTAATGGGTAATACCATTGATTTTATGATAGTCTATTATAAAATCGGGTAATACCATTGATTTTATGATAGTCTATTATAAAATCATTAATCAATAATAATACTTATTAGTAATGGGTGATATCAGGTACCTACTGATATTACCCATACAATCTCCAATCATATTATATTTCTAAACACTAAACCATTTTGTAGAAAAGAATGATACCTTAAAAAAATCTATAAAACAATTCATAATAAGTATATTTTTGATAGGATATGGTAAAAGAATTTTTTAATTTTTAATTGAAGAAGAAGCCACTTTCTTTTTGACAATAATCTCTATAATATAATAAGTAAAAACTATGAACCCTTATAAGTAATAATAAACAATACAATATTCATTTATTTAATCATATTATGTATTATAAGTTTTCAATATTATTCCCAACATTTTAACAACGGAATATATTTTTCACCAATCACAGAATAAATCCAACACAGCCTTAGATTATTAGATTTAGCAACTTGTTGATAACATTTGGTTGCAACTGCCAAAATGTAAAATGAAATTTTTTTTCAAGTTTAATATTTTTTTAAGATATATTCTATTGAATATTTATTCATATTTTTTGTTTATGTACCTACACTAATGGTTTAATCATCTCTAAATTTATTACGTTTTTTCTTTGTTAAAAGATTTCATTCATTAATCTCATATACCCACTGTGTACACTATGTATTTGATTTTCAATACATTTACTATTATTTAAATACACCTATATTATTTTTTTAAGTGACACGTATTTTTAATGAATACAGAATTATCAATGAACAAAATTATATGCTATAAAATAGTATATATAGTAGTATTATGGTCATGAGAACAACTTGTGGCTGACTTAAGGATTTATTTCTTTAGGCATGCCATTATTTGCTCCTACCACATTTTTTGTTATTAAACATATATTGCTTTATTTTTCAATTTTTTTTATGTTACATATTTAAGGCCTACACATCAATTATTAAAATATACCTATGTTATAAGTTATAACTAGAGTTAGGATGTTGATGACTTTTGCATTTTTTTCCCTTTGATTCTATACAATGCTATCCTAGCTAAAAATTTGATTCATGCTCTCTTGATACAGAATATTCTAATTTTATTTTGCATTTTTAGCTATAAATGCATTTTTTTTTTGTTTTTAACGTCATTTTTCAACATTTTTAAGACATTTTTTCATCTTTTAGATCATTTTTAAGGTAGTTTTTTGAAGTTTTTAGGGCATTTTTGCGTGTTTTTTGGGTTATCCACTTCCTAACTGTAGTTATAACATACATATTGTTCATACAAAATACTCATAAATTAGTCAAAATCACATAGATAAAAATAAAAGATATAATTCTTATTAATATATATATATATATATATATATATATATATATATATATATATATATATATATATATATATATATATATTGTATTTTTAGTGTATCAATATATCCAGTGAAAAAAAATAAACTTAATTGAAAAAATCAATACATTTTTTGCTCCAACCAAAAACTAAGATGTGTAGCTGAAGTTTTGGTTTTTTAGTTTGAAAATTGTGAATTAAGTGTTGAAGCTAAAGAATATTATAAGTTTGCAAAATAATTCTGTTTTATTCATTTTGAATATAACAATATTTATCAATTCATATTTTATTCATAATTTCTTCTAAAAACAAAAAAGGTTTTTTTTATAATTACTCAATCAGTCTTCAATAAGATAACAATTGTTTAACAATATTAAAAAAATAAATGTAAAATGAGATGACTGTTCATAAGTTAATAATAATAATGTGAAAAAAAACTTAACATGCTAATAATTTAGTTCATTAGGTATCTAAAAAAATTATTGACTATTGTTTGGTTTTTCATTCTTGCCACTTTCATTTTCCTTGTTTTGAGGAGCTTTAATGCTTGGCTCATTGGTTTGAACAATCTGAATTGGAATAGTAGTAATCTTACTTTCATGATTCTAAAACATGTCAAACAATAACAGAATGAATTAATTGATACAATTAAAATAAATTATAATTTTTTAAATACCTTTTTGGGAGCACCAATGCTTAAGATCCCATCAGATGATAATATAGATGTAATCGCAGCAGGTTCAACATTGTCTGGTACCTTATAACGTCTGGTGAATTGACGGGAAATAAAACCATGTTCATCACTACGCTCCTCATGTTTGCCATCTACGACTATGTAACCATCCACAACCTTAACAGATATTTCTTCTGGCTTGAACTGCTGAACATCCAAATTCACCTTGAAATTGTTTTTGTCATTTTGGATGTGTGACAAACCACTCTGTGACGCAGAACTCAGTCTACTGGGTCTATGATATAAGCTCGCAATAAGTGGATGGCGGTTATTGTAACCTAAATATTGTGGTTGTACACTCTGATCATCAAATAGTCCGAGACCATAGTGTTGATCATACACAGTAGGTCGTGATAATTCCTCGAGTAAAAATGGTAATAATGACATCTGCAAAAAATAATTAATTCATAGCATGAAAATATAATTAGGTTTAATTCATGAAAGATTTGAATTTGACTTAAAGCAAAATGAATACTAATTTTGTAGCAATTAACAATTTTTTTTTTTTTTTTACTTTTATTTTACATAAATGATCTATACAAATTTTTCACAATAAGTTTATATGCTGAGTGTATTAAATATAACATGAAAGTTGTGAGTTAAGCAACCACCCATTAGTGACTCTTGGCTTAATTAACAATCTAAAGAATGTTTTCTAATAGAATCATAACTTAAACTAACACTTAAGATGTCAACCATTTTTAATTATTAACATACCAAAATTTAAAATTTCCTTCAATGAAATATTATATTAATTTAGTAAAACCGTGTTATTGATATTTTTGGATCAAAAATTGAGTATTAAAAAAATAATGAATATAAAGTTCTCACCAATGTTGAAGTAACAACCTAATAGTAATAAAATAAAAGAGAAGTAGTAATAACTCAGAAACTTATAAGACATTCAATTCAGGGTAGTTGTTGTTCTTAATACATTACTTTATTTACCTAAGGAAATATTAATATGACTAAGTATTTAGGTTTGTGAGAGAATATCATTTTTTTTTTTTTTTTTTTTTGGTGATTAATTAAAACATCAAATTAGTAAGTTATACATCAGATAATCATTTGAATTCATATGAACAATATGAATAATAAGTACTGAAATTATTAATCTAAATAAATATTTTCAATACATAAATACTAACTATAATACAAAATAAATCTAGGCCAATTTAAAGTACTAAAATCAAAAAATAATTAACAATGAAGTCATTCTTTCACTAGAAAGACAATTCAATTTCACGATTTGTCTTGAAGTAATTAGGTAATATAGAGGTATAACTATTTTTTCATTAATTTTAACATGAATACCTAAATAGTTATATAGATATTAGTAAATTACTGATGGAAAATTTGAGGAGCCTTAACAATAAAACCATAATAATTTAACCAACTGTAAGTACCTACTAAAATAAATACTAATAAATTACATACATAATTTGTGAAAAATTAATTTAAATTTGATTAATTTTTTTAAGTGAAATTATTTCATATTAATTACAATTTAAGATATATATATATATATTAAATACTTATAAGATAAAATAATCACATTTATACTTAATTAGTTAAATTGAAAAAGTTACCTTATCCTTGTTAGTTTCGACACGTTTCGATTTCAAAGTATGGAGTTAAAATGTTTTTAAACTTCTCCAGGACTTCGAGTAGCAGCAAAATGATTCAACTGAAGTATGTTAAGTATAATTTTAATCAACACTTTAATATCGAAGGTAAATAACTCTGATGAAAATTTTGAAATAAAAATGCTCAACAAATTTCAAAATCGCTCACTCCGATTAATGAAAATACTGTAACAGCCGTTGCAGCATGGCGTGTTTATATTGGACGTAGAACATTCGAGAACGACAGGGGTTCCAAACATGACCTGTTCTAGAATATTCCACATCTAGAATAATATTCACCACAGATTATAGGAATATAACTCATGTTCATATTTTTGATTTCATATACTTTATCTTTGATTTTAACCATCGAACCTTAATTGAAATGTAACGATTTTCAATACATTTGAATTTACAATTTTATGGCATTCCTGTAATCCTGTGTGAATCTTACAATTTAAAAATTCGTATATTTTTTGAGACTTATCAAAATTTGATATTCATATAAACGTATTAATACGTTAGTTCATTTTTCTGAAAAAAGAAATGTATAAGAAAGTATGTTTACGTTCATACAGTGTGCTTTTCATTCATCAATTTAATTAGTATAAATTCCGGATTTATACGCATGTAAAAAACTCAAAATAATATACTCTTATTTAAATATTATGAATTTCTACTATAGTGCCATGGTTTATTAAAATTATTTTGGATAATTTTTATTTTTAAATAAAAATGCGAAAAAATACCTCTTTTAAGTCAGAAATAATGAATCATAATAATATGTATTTCAAATTATTTATATTTATATTTTTATAAAATAGCAAATATTTATATACGTTACAAAATATTAAAACAAAATAAATAGATTAACTTGACAATTAAAGTATTTACATAAATATAATATAGGTCATAGGATACAGTAGTTAAAGTATTGTTCACAATTTCATTAGAAAACATGTGTTTTCATATATTAACTAATTATGTCTTATGAGTATTAATTAATTATTTATTAATGTAAGTTAAATTATTTTGGTTTATTTATAAATTAAAATAAACAAATTAATACGAGACGTATGAGTAAAAAAAAAAAAATTGTAATTTTACGAACTTTATTCCAAAATATTATGCTTTAATACAGCGTATTTTTTCAAATATAGGTACCATATTAATTAATAAATTATTTATAAATATACATTTATGTGCACTTAAAACTAGTAATTTTTTCTATGAATTCTCAACTAAACAAATCGTTGACATTTCATACTCCCATCGAACATACCTAGTCTCAATAAAAATATGAAACTGCAAACAAATCCGAACTTCGTTATTGTTTATTAATTATTACTGTAAATAATTTTTCATTTCAAAGTGAATATCGTAAAATTACAATAATAGTCTTGTGTGTACCATTCTAAATATTTAATTGTATCTTTTAAAAAATTAAAACAATAATAATAAATTAATAACTAATAATAAACATTTATACATTGGTTTTATCAACATGAAATATAGGTGTTCCCACAATTTTTTGGGTTTTATGTAATTCTTTAAAATTTTGAATACACCCATGAGTGGGTTTTCTTGGATTAAACTCTTGGATTAGTCGAAAATTTAAAGTTTCTAGCTTAAGCACAATAAATGAGAGGGCATTAAGCATCAACGCATAATAAATTAAATCACTGGTAAAACGTACTGATTAATAAAGTACCTATTAATTGTCAAAAGAAAATTTTACTTCGAGAAAACAAAAAATGTATTAGTACTCATTATTTAAACATTAACTGTATGTGTAATCAATTGTATTAAAGTTAAAATCTTAGTTATAATTTACATACAAATGTTTAAATAGTAGATAGGTTACCTATCCATGTATACAATTTTAGATGGCATTATTTTTAGTTTTGAACAACATTTTTTTCACTTTTAAAGACATTTTTGCATTTCACATGAAATTAAGCTCCACAAATTTTAAATTGTTTATTAGTTGTTAATTTTTCTGAGTTAAAATAACATTTATTGATTGAAGAACGATATGCCCAGAAATTTTCAATGTTTGATGATAGGAAATCAAACAATCGGTCAGAATTTGTACGTTTATTTCATATTTTCAGATATGTTAATAATAAAAATACTATAGGTACATTTTATAACTGTATTTTAATACATTCTCAAAGAATACCGTTTTAAAACGGTATTAAAAA
This sequence comes from Therioaphis trifolii, assembly GCA_027580255.1. Classification (NCBI taxonomy): domain Eukaryota; kingdom Metazoa; phylum Arthropoda; class Insecta; order Hemiptera; family Aphididae; genus Therioaphis; species Therioaphis trifolii. Next base: position 86,191,173 of record CM050404.1, read on the forward strand.
AAATATTTTGGTTATCAAATTTTCGAAATTATTCTTAAAATGTAATACACTTTATATAAACATAAAATGTTATAAAAAAACGTACATTTATTTGGAACATAATAAAATATAAAATGTACATATTTTGGTAAATTCGAGTTTGTACCTACCTATTTATATTGGATATTATATATTACTTGGGTATTAAATATGGCTCTTATACGGTATACCTACAATAATGTTGAATTCATATATTCGATATATTTTTTTTTATAGTTGATTATTCACGAATTTTTAGGAGTTACGAAAGACCTTATAAGTGTTTAGGCAGTGGCGGGTTCAGGGAGGTAATGAAATAAATATCCCCCATCTCCAAGCTATTTTTTTGTATAGATAATAATTTACTATTGAATAAAACTTAATTTAGTATAGGAAAAAACAAAGATTTCCGTTTTTGATTTTATGTATTTAGATGTATATATATATATGCATGCATTTTGTTTGACTGAAGTATATCACTAAGTACTTACTAAAATAGTATTTTCAAAAATTGAGCCTATTGAAAAATTGTATAAGACATTTCGTTGATAAATGATAAATGATAAGTATTTATTTGAGAAAGGATTAAAAAAAACTAAATTACATATAATTATAATATAATTGGTTGTCACAGTTCAAGTTAAGTATTCGTTGCGCCGTATTCGTCTAGGAGTTCGTGTGTTCTGCATTTCAAGCAATCCACTGTTATTCAATTAAATTGCATCTGTTAAAACATTTTTTTTTCAATGAAGAATTGGTGAAAATTTTAAATTATCTAGAGAATATTTTTAATAACGTTTAAAACTTTAAAATATTCACTATAAATTTCCAGTTTATTATAAAAATTATTATTTACTTGTGTTATTATATTTTAATTTTTTTTAAAGAAAAAAAAATAATATTAAGCTTTTTAAATGATAAAAAATTAAATTCCATTCAAAAGAGAATTTGACTCTTAAATACGCGCCATTAAATATAATATCTAAAAGTAGGTGCATATAACTGATCTCTGCAAGGATGTATGTTTTAGTGTAGTTGATTTCGATTTTCGATATATATTAAAATATATTACCAACTAAATAAATAAATACTAAACAGTTCACTGATTTAAATATGTGGACATTATCACTGTATTATACTTAAAACTTCATAAATCGAAAAAGAAACATTAAAAGGTGTTTTGTAACTTTATTGAAACATTTAGAGTAAAAATAAACATCATCTCTAGTAATTTCCCGTAAGTTCTAGAATGTTCTCGCATATTTAGTACCCCTGAAATTCTCGAACGTTCTAGAACAGGAATAAGTGGTTCTACGCCACATAAAAGACCAGCACGCTGGAACGGTTGTCACAGTTCATGTTTAGTGTTCGTTGCGTTGTGTTCTTCTAAGAGTTCGTGTGTCGTGCATTTCAAGCAATCCACTGTTAATTAATTAAAGTGCATCTGTCGAACAAACTTTCTTTAGTACGTTTGTACTGTGTTCAATTCATTTCAAGTTACTCATTCAAGGTAATGTGGATTCATTTGTTAATATTTTATTTTATTTTGATTTTCTGATAATTTCTTATTGAAATGTGATTTAATTAGTAAATATAAATAATTTGTCATCGTTACTTCATTCGTTATTGGGTTTAAAAAAATAATTGCGTACTGTGAAGTATGTTAATTATTAATCCCGGGAGTTTATAATTTAGTATTTACTGTGTAGCATGTGCTTAATGTCGCTTATTATATCATCAAATATTTCGCAGAGTTGGGTAAATTGACGTTTAAACGTTTTATCCTCCAAGATGTTTAATTAATAATATGTATTAGGTATACATTTATTTACGTCATGCATAAAACGTATACAATTGTTTTCTTTTTTTTATTAAGTACCTATTTAAATTATTACTAGGTATAAGACGTTTTTTAATGTTTATGCTTACCTCTAGTGAAAAATAGTTTATTAGAGTTTAGTTAAATATTTAGTGAAAAATATTATATTGCTAATGTAATTCTTAGTACCTAATTAAGCAATAATATCAAACATTATTTAATTTTTGGTAGTGGTTTTTTAATTGACCATTTCATTAAAGAATATATTCAAGAATTTATTCATATACTTATGTTTGTTAAATACAAAAAATAATTCAGTTTGTAATAGGTACTTGCATCTTACTTTTAACTTAATGCATTTTTGAATTGAATTAATTTAATTTAAAAGTTATATTACAAATTTAAATGCATTAATTTAAATATCATTCTTTTCTTGTACTTATTTTGAGGTTGTTGTAAACTGTGAAACATTTGTTGTTAGGTTAAGCCTTTGTTATTTTAGCTCATTATTTATCAGTTTTGAACTAATAACTTACTGTACAATTAAAAAAAAAAAGAATGTTTTTTATTATTTCATACATTAATGATGCATAAAAAATGTAGATGTATAATATGTAATGTGTTACACCTAATGTATTGTACATATAACACATAGTTTATTTGTACATTTGTTAGTATAGTACATTTGTGTATAAATGTATAATACACGCTATTCCTGATATAACTACAGCGTACTCTTGATTATTTATGTTGTAATAAGGTGGCTTGGCATTCACAGATAAACTAATACCTCTGATAATCCAACAATTTTCAAATTGAATCAAAAATATTGTGATGTATTATTAAATATATTACTCTGTAGAAGACTACAGATAATATATAAGGTAGATAATTGAGAGTACTGTGAACCACAATATTCAAATAAGTAATTGCATTATCTTTTGTTGTATAATATGTTTTTCAATTTTTAACTTAAAATTAGGACTGTTAAACATTTCAGAGAACCAATTTCTTAATGATTTTATATTTCTCAACTTATTTTGCCTGTTAACTTTTATGTATATTTATAAAGAATTAAATTCATTGTATGAGTTATGAGATTTTAATATTTAACTTAGGGATCTGTTTTTTTGTTTCTTTTGTCACTAAACCAAACTTGATAAATCTTGAGAGGTTAATTTTATTAATTTTGCCATTTATCTTCTTATTTTTACTTTACAGATGTCTATTCTACCATTTTTACTGGAAGAGCTTTCTCAACCAACCGTATATGATCAACACTTTGGATTAGGATTATTGGATGATGATTTATATTTCCAACCACAGCAATTTGGTTTTAACAACCGCCATCCACTTCTAGTGAGGGGATATCAAAGACCACTTAGACTGAGTTCTGCATCACAGAGTGGTTTGTCACACATTCAAAATGACAAGAATAATTTCAAGGTGAATTTAGATGTTCAACAGTTCAAGCCTGAAGAAGTATCTGTTAAGGTTGTGGATGGGTATGTGGTTGTCGATGGCAAACACGAAGAGCGCAGTGATGAACATGGTTTCATTTCTCGTCAGTTCACCAGGCGTTACAAAGTGCCAGACAATGTTGATTCTGCTGCTATTAAATCTACTCTATCATCTGACGGGGTCTTGAGCATTGCTGCTCCTAAAAAGGTATTATTATGTATAGAACTATAATATTTAAAATTTGGTTATAAGTTAGATTTGATGCTAATCAATATTATCATATTATAGGTTCCTGAAAATAAGAGCACTGCAATTCCAATTCAGATCATTCAAACAAACGAACCAAGCATCAAAGCACCACAGAAAGTTAATGGAAATGACAAGAGTGTTGACAAAAATTAGTAATTGATTGAATTTCTTGATTTTAAAATCCTATTTACTTTGTATGTTTTTTTTTAAATAAGTGTATTCACTACACTTATTAAGACTTAAGTTAATATTCATTTTTAAAAGTTATGTCCTAAGTATAATGATATCACTCAACATGCACATTTATATAAATTTAAGAAAAAAAAAGACTATTTTAAATTAACTTGTGTAGTGTATTCATTATAATACTTAATATTTTTTTTTAATCATGCATTTTAAAGACTTAAATTAATTTAAGTTCCTCGCTTTAAGAGATTTTTTTAAGTACTAATAAATGTATCATAGTTATGAACACAAGTGTTTTTATTGTTCCTAAATTCTCTCCAAGTTTGTAATTATCAAAAATTACTACCTAGATAATGATTTATTTTAGTAAGGAAAAAACACTTTAGCCTTATAAGAAAATAATAATATAATAATAATAATAATAGTAATAATCATAATCTTAATGATTTAAGACCATAAGCATATGTTTCTAAGGGTGAACGCGTGTACACAAGTGAGGTACCTCATTTTAAGAATTTAAGTTTCCCTAATTATGTCTATTCTAAAATAGATGATATACCTAATATTTTGAAATATTACAATTTAAACTACTATGTGTAAAATAGTTGATTATGTTATGTTTTCTCCTCAATACTAGAATAATATTATATGATACATTTAAATGTAGTAAGGTTTCGTAGTATTACTTCTATTATCTTATTGCAAAATAAAAATTAATATTATGTACTTTGCCTCATGGGGTATTCTTTGCTCCTCGAATGAGTGAATGGGGAAGGATGTACTGAATTTTAACGCAGTGATGGATCATTTCTTTAGTTAATTGATTATGAGCAAAGTTTCAGAATTTTAATATACTGTTTGGATGGAAAAATTTATTTAAATAAGTATTTAAAGTTGAAAATTGACATAAAAACAGTTGATTACAATAATTATAATAAAAATAATAATTGAAATAATTTACTTTAACCCTTTCATACCCGATTTATCATTTAGATAAAACAAAATTTCTTTTGGCTTTTTCTATTTATATATTATCTAAAGAAACTACAAAACGAGTTTCAAAATATTCGCATCATTTTTTGCGGAAAATTTGAAATGTACACTGGGACTCACCGACATAAAAATTCTATATTTCTACTTAATAAAGGAAATCATTACCAACTGAGTATTTAACTTAATTTCAGATTTAATATGTTGATTAAAATATAATGTATAAAACCTCATACTATATATATTTATTATTAAATAATAAGTTATTTAAAAAGAAAAACAATAACTAAAACATTTACAATATTTTTTATGAATTACATAACAATAAATTAACTATTTTTCAAAGCAATTTGTTTTCGTTGTGTAACATAAATGAACACTACATTTTGTACAAGAAACACGTGTCCTTCCTTTGGCACATCCTTTGTATTTGCATCGAGTAGACTCTTTTTTCGTGTCATACCGAGGCATATGTCCAATCGTAATTTTTTGAACAGATGTTGGCGGACAAATGTCCACTAGTCTAAATTTTTGAGGTGGAGAAGGTAATACATTTTTAAGAGATGGCGACGATGAACTAGAAAGACGTCCTCTCTTATTTGAAGAAGGTGGTTTTGCTCTTCCCATAATAATTAATTCTGCTAATGTCATGCGAAAATTTAGTAAATCCATTGTTTCCTTATTTGACAAATTTAATTTTTTGGAATCTTCAATATATTCTAACCAGCTGTTACACACAGCTATGTCAAATGCATGACTTACCATGCGTAATGTCCATTTTTTACTTTTAATATAACATCTATATAACAGACGTGCGGGCAAAATTATTTTTAACCGTGGCGCCAATTTTATATCACAACAAGTCGGTGAGACCCAAATGTACATTGCAATGTACACACATGTTTAGACCTGATATATTATGTATTCTATCATGGTTGTAACCATGGCTATAGATAATATTATCTATAGCCGTGGTTGTAACCATAGAACCAATGATAATGTATAAAACAGTGTGTCTAGAAACGAAAAAAAAAATTCCAAACCATTTTATGTGTTTATAATTTAACTATGATATAAAAATCATATCATAAATAGATGATGGTGTAATGCCTCGGTTTTTTTAGATTTCAGTTATTTTATTAAGTATTGATAAAATTCATACTAAATATGGTAATTTAATCGTAATCTACACACTATTTCGAGTTAATTTAAACCATATTACAGTGTTATACTCTTATCATCATTCAATTACTTAACATTAAAAAGTATGTACATTGCAATGTACAAGGGGACTGAAAGGGTTAATGCGCTTTAATGCTTATAAAGACAAATTTTGTGTCGTGCTTTTTAAAATTTTTTTCAGTATTGTTAGTGAAGTGTATGAGTAAGGTCATAATAAATTTTCGTCAAATATTAAAAATACATCATTCATAAGTTTCACATTTCTAATCTAATTATCGTAGGTTTTTTTTTTCAAAATTACCTAAAATTTTTTTGTGTGACAAAGAAGACATTTTGTTTGACCAAGATTCAAAACTTCTTGTTCCATCTGTAATTAAAGTAAGTTACATTATGGTTGGATGGACCTATTTCTTGAAATAAATATTTTAAGTTGATAATTGACGTTAAAACTATTCACTACGTTAAAATTGTATAATTATTTACTTAAAATCTTATAAAAAAAATCCTGTGTCACGATTATTGAAATTATTTTAGAATTGTTATAGAAGTGTATGAGTTAAGTTCTATTAAATTTTCAAATGTTTTTATCAAATATTTAAAACTTAACTAGGGTTCAACTTTTAAAAATCAAGGTTTTTCAAAGTTCTATTTTTAACCCATAAATTTTTAAAATTTGTTGTAACTTTTTTATAGTTTGTATCGATACGTCAATAATATATGGTGAACATTTACTATTGGAGTAATGACGAAATTACTAAAGTCGATTTAACAAAAGTGTTGTTTACGGCGAATTTCGCCGTTCTTTCTCAATTTTTGGCAGTTTTTCTTCTCGCCTGGAAAAACTATTGAGATGAGAGCTTAACCCAAAATGCATGATTTATTTTAAATTAAAAAAAAAAAAAAAAAAAATGATAAAATTGTCAACACTTTTCCCTCCAATATATATTATTTGATTTATAATGTACACTAAATAATTGTTTAATCATTGATTAAAAAGTATTCTTTGTACAAACTTATTTAAAATAACATTTAATTTCAATATTTTCACAGATATCTTGCCATTACAAGTTTGATATTATTTAACAGGTATCTTTTTATTGATTAAAATACCTAATGTGTGACATAGCATTTTCTGTCGTCATTTAGATATGGTTTTGTCTTCCTCTTTTTTATTTAAAATAGTTCTATTGTTAAAGTAAAATTACAATGAAAATATATTACCGAAATTGGATGTCTACATGAATAGGTACCTACATCATAAAAGATAATTATTTAAAACGCATGATATTAAAAGTTGTGATTTGTTTTTAAAACACATACCTAATTCAAAAGCAATTTTGTTATGTTCGTAAGGACATTTTTTTGGTTTTTTCAGACATAGTTCATTGGTCTACTATTATCAATATAGCAAGATAAATGTGAAATATATTTTTTTAAATAAATATTGCCTAAATCCTACTGTTAATTTTAAATTATAGATTGTTTGAAGAAAAATATTTTGAATAAACCCATAAGTGGATTTTTGGTCACATCCATAAGAAGCTTGACAGTTTTACCTTACCCATTAATATTAACTTATATTTTCAGGCAACAAGATTCAATCATAGAAAAATATGTAATCTTCAATCTCTACATGCTAGTGTTTAATTTATTTTATTCTAACTGAGGCACTATATATGTATTTATACCTATATACCGTGTATTCACCAATTTAGGGAACACTGAATTTCTCCGCCGGATTATGTTGGAATAAATCAATTTTTTTTTCATAAGTTAGTGGTATATAAATACACATTTTCAGATAAATTTCAAATTTTTAACCCCTTCGGTACGCGCATGCGCAATGCAACTAATTTTTTTTAAATAGCAACCGGTATTTTTGATACCGAATTCGGATAGACTGAATTTTTTAAAGTCATTTGGACCAGTTAATCATGGCTCTAAAACCAAAGTTGACTGAATGAGAGCCATTCAAATTTTAATAAATAATACATTTTTACAATTTATTATAAAATGCATAAAACCATTTATAATTATTTATTATTTGTTAATTTTTGAATATCTTTACGTATTTTTTTTTTATGCTGCTCATAATGTGCATAGTGTCCGAGATTACTTGAATCGGGTATATGAGGGACAATGGCTTGCCACTTATTGACCCATTGAATGGCCAGCAAGATCTCCAGATATTCCACCGCTTGATTTTTTTTTATGGGGACATTTGAAAACAGTAGTCTACGCAGATCTATCAGTTAATCTAGCAGATATTTAAAAACTAAAATCTTGGTTGCGTGTAATAACCTTACTGAAAGTTAAATAATGTCAGCAACTAATAGATGTCTACGGCGTTTTCAATTATGTGTCGACAATCACGGAGCAAACTGAACAATTTATTTAATTATTTGTGTAGTTTAAATAACAGTTGTAAACAATTTTAATGAAATAATTTTATGTCCATATTATGTAAATCTTATTTATAACACGTATAAAAAAAAAAAAAAAATGCGTAAAAATATTCAAAAAGTAGCCAATAATAAATAATTATAAATGGTTTTATGCATTTTATAATGAATTATAAAATGTATTATTTATTAAAATTTGAATGACTCTCATTCAGTCAACTTTGGTTTTAGAGCTATGGTTAACTGGTTCAAATGACTTAAAAAAATTCAGTCTATCCGAATTTGGTATCAATAATACCGGTTGCTATTAAAAAAAAAGTTGCATTGCGCATGCGCGTACCGAAGGGGTTAAAAGTTTGAAATTTATCTGAAAATGGGTTTTTATATACCACTAACTTGTAAAAAAAAAATTCGATTCATTCCAACATAATCCGACCGAGAAATTAAGTGTTCCCTAAATTGGTGAACACACGGTATATATGTAGAATTGTAGCCTATGTTGGTAATTAGGATGTGATGTATTTTTGTAAAATCGAATTATTCAAATAATTTTACGTAAACATTTGAATTTAATAATGCTAAGGAATTTCATTTGTTGCTGATAATAGTAGACCTTAAATAGTTTTAAACTCTTTTTAAGAACTGAAAACAATTTTTCACCAGAAAATTTGGTTAGTGCAGCTGAAAGATAAATTCTGAAAACTATACATAAATTAGGGAACATGTCATCAAATTTTCAATAAAATTCATTACAAAAACCGAAAAAAATGTTTTGATTGGGATAGTGAATTTTAGCATATGTTTGGCGCCTTTTATGATTATGCACTCAAGGAAATTTCTTATATTAAATATACGTTAATTTGGCCTTGGTCTTTGGAACATAAATAAAATAAATAAATAAATAAATTATTAAAAATATAGTAGATGTTAATATGCATTTACTATATTTTTTATTTTATTGTTATAAGTCGATTCTTTTCTGCAAATATATTAACAATTCTATCGCTATCGACATATTTAGATACACTTTCTTCAATACACGAAATTATCTCAGCAAACCACTTTTGTAACATGTAAATCCGAAGCCACGTTTCGACGCATGGTCGACAAACTCTATTCACTACTAGACATTATGACACTGTGCTGATACGGCGCCTTTGTGATACTTCCACATAATATGCTTAACCGTAACAAATGTTATCTATACAAATATTTTTAGGGGTGTTTGAATGTTTTATTTTATTGTTTCACTTTTGTGAACGATATGAAATATTTTGATTGAAGTTGAATTTAATAACAGTTTTTTCTCATGTTTTCTGGTACCAGTAGCTTTTAATAATTTTGATACTTAAGAAAAAACTAATTTCAATGGCTAAATTGATTTTTTCATAAAATGTATTATTGATTGACTAATTAATATTCTTAAATTCTATTTTTTTCTATTATTGAAAAATTAAATGAGTAATGTATTGTTATCCAATGATAAATAAAAATTATATATTGCGATAGTATTGAGTACTAGACGAGACAACCATACAAAGAGTTCTCCTCAAGGCACCTTAAAGGCTTTAACTTACCACCAATATCTTATTCGAGGAGAGAATTTCCACCATCAAATTCTTGCCGGGTTTTTAAATTATGTTGATCACATTAAAAATAGGTCGAAAACTGTACACAACGTTTTAGTTTTCAAAATTAAACTTATCTGAAATAAACACTAAAGAAACAATTTATAAGGTAGTAATGAGTAATTTATTTTCGTTAAAGTAAAATTTAAAAAGAGTGTAGTGAAAAAAAAAATGGTATTGTTCAATTAAATAATAAAAATCACTTTACAATATAAATATATAGATTCATTTGTACAATGCAGTTAAAAAAAATTAGAAATAGTTGTTTTGTTAAATATGAAAAAATGCATTAAAATCAAAACATTATCTAATTTAGTATAATTTTAAGTGCTTATAGTTAGTAAAAATGTGTTACACATAAAACATAATAAAAATCACATATAGTTTAAAAATATTTACAAACATATATATCATTATAATAAAGGTTAAAAATATAGTTTAAATAATATCCATACAATATTCAACTTCTCGAGTGTTCTGGCGATGTTCTTAATTCATTTAATTTGTCAATAGTCATTATTAATTTTCTTCTTGGACCGAATAAACTATGAACAATATTTCGACGAAAACAATTATTCTCGGGTTTATAACAATACGCACGTGACACAAATGCATTCATTAAAAATTGCTCATGTAATCAAAAGAATGATTTTTATGTGTAGAGTATAATATAATATATACGAACCGAAGGTGGGAAAGAACAAAAATATATGGTTAATTTAAGACTACCTACTATATAAATTAAGTTAAAACCTCTGGCTTTACTTAAAAGTTAATAGAGTATACCCAGTTACCATTTGTGTTTCGCAGTATAGCTGGATTATTTTAAATATTTAAATTGTTATTAAAACATAATAAACTTATGAAAAGTCGTGTATTTTAATTAAATTATCATATGCAAAATTAAATGTAAAAAGTTTAGTTAAAATTGTCTAATTGTATCTAAATTATATCACGTATGTTAATTATTAATTTACTATTAAAGAAAACAATTTTTAAATTATTTTGCCTTATTTCTTATTTTGTAATTTTTAACCATTTTTACCAGGTTGCATGAAAACGGTTTTGTAAACTATTGGACTGATAATATATCCGTTCCGTACATTATAAGTTATAGAACAGATAGAGTTTCATGGAAGTAATGTAAATTATTTAAATGAATAAGGTCAACTGGTTAACGTTTGCTTACAAACATTATTTTTTATCAGAGATTTTACGATTATTGTGATTTGCACACAATTTATTATGATAAATTTGTCTTTATAAGGAAGTTGAAATAAATTATTTTAAATACAAATTGTTAAGTTTTTAAAGTTTGTTTTGGTGACTTACTTTTTTGTTATGGACATTAATGAAGATAAAAAGAGGGGTGAAAACTTCTCAGAGAGTGAAAAATCTCTAATAATTGATCTTGTTTACCTTTTAAAAATATTATTTATAATATCAAGATAAGCTAAACATAAATTAAATAATTACCAATGCATTTAGTTTTGTACGGCATTCAAATTTTATAATGTGTCGTTTAACGGGTTTTGCCTAAACTTAAAATCAGTTTAATTACTATTATTATATATTTGATGAAATCGATTTTATAAAATAATTTAGATTGATGGTGCATCAAATAAAGAAAAATATGATATGATATCTTGATCAGAATCGTCAGATGAAGACGAATATGACAATTGAATTTTGTTACGAAAAATTGATATTCAAATTAAAAATACAATTAAATACATTATAATTAATAATTAATACAATATATTAAAATTCAAAATGTATAATCATATTTGTTTTGATGTGATAATGATTTTAAAGAACAAAAATCGAACCAATAACTTATCGATTCGATAACTTTATTTTTGTTGAAAAATATTTATTTACAGAATGGTTTTTAATTTTACAGAGCCGATAACCGAATATCGATTCTGTAAACTTTCATGCAACCGGGCATCAATGTTATAATGCATAATAGTTAATACTTGTTCATATTCAATCCATCTTCAGTATAACTCATTAAATGTACGTAGAAGGAAAAAAATATTTTTGCCAATGATTTATTAGCACGTAATCTACAAAAAAATAATATTGATAGTTATATTCATTCGCATGATTTATTTGATTATATTATTTATTATTTAAAAATACAGGTGTATTTGTAAAATTTCATAAATGGATTATTATTAATGTGCTTATAATATACCAGTTTGGCACCTATACCTATAATACTAATATACTATTTTAGGAAAATTGAATAGATGTTCCACCCATATTAACTTGACAGTTGACATATTCACTTTTCACAATTATTATGAACAAAATACATTAATTCAGATGAAAGTATTTTAATTGTGTTTCTTCAACCTATTATTAACTATTAGCTGAATCGTGTCGTTTAGATTTGTATAGTAATACATGTTGTCTAATTGTGATAAGATGTTAATAGCATGATGTACGAGGAGTTTCAGCAATCATTAGATTTTTTTTAGTTTCGATACTATCGAACTTTAAATAGATAAAATGTACAAAAATTGAATTTACATCATCTAGAAAAACTCATTCATTAACAATATGAATCCTCCAATTAATATACGGTATTTGAATATTTTTATTTTATAATTTGAGTTTACAATGGGTACTTCTGGAAATGTACATTATTTATAAAGTAACCGAACGCATTGTGTAATAATGCAATAGTTAATAAATATTTTCATGATTAATTTAACGGAAATGTATAATGTTTAGAAAGCACTTAAGATATTTCCTAGACTTCGTCGTAACATTCTGTTTATTGTTAATAGTGTTGTTTTTTTATTGATAAAAATGTACCTACTGATCAAAATACACATTTGATAGTATCAAAAATGTATATTTGTACTTTTTAGATTTAATTTTTATAATTTTTCGTGTTTCACTATTTTATTATGAAAAGTAGTAGATAAAAGTTGAAATGTAGGTACATAAGCAGGGTCTTATTTCGACTACATTGTAAAATATGTGAAGTTAAAAAATTATTAATTTATATTTCATGACTAATAGTAATACTACGTTAATACATTTTGGATTTTTTTTAGAAATAATAAAGAACTGAATAAAATGAATACGGTATGACATAGATATAATAATACGTAGTATTATTACCTTAATATTTTTAATTTCGGAGGGAAAATACTTTATTACTTACCCCACAGCAAAGTTCATGGATAATAAAATAGACATAAAGAAATTCGAATTGAACATTGAAAATAAAAAGTGAATTGTAAAAAAGCCGGATGAATACTTCGCTTCTTGGATTTTTGGGCAAGATAATGGATATATATTTAAAGAACTTTCGATGAGTCATTTTTACGATAAGTTAACGATACGTGAAGTATGATTTCATTTAAATTTGAAATCAATGATAAATCATTGTTTTCAGAAAAGGATTCTGAGTGAAACCAAAGTAATCATTTATTTTAGTATCAACTAATTAAGTTTTAGAAAAAATGGAAAACTTTAAGATCAATCATTGATGAAATTTTCAAGTTACAAGTAAAAAAGTATAAAGTACTTCACCCCATAGGGTATTCTTCGCTTCTCGGAGCAAAATCCACTATAGTGAGGAGAGCTTAATAAACCCTCAAAGTACCATATAGATGTGATTTTCGATTTATAGAGTTGATGGATGAAACTTCTGGACAAAGTTAATGTGAGCAAAAAGTGTCACCAGAAAAATATATAATAAATAATTTAATAAACATCATTCTAAAACCATGAGATCCTTCGCTACACTCAGAATCTAAAAAGTTCTGGAATAATAACAAGACAAATTCGTGTCAAATTAATATGATTCATAAAAATGTCCTATTTCCAGCGTATATAAAAAAATTAACTAATCCGATTACCATAAAAATATAAATATATTTAAGGCCACTTAAAAAGAAACTCGTACTTATAAAAATTTCAGATCTTACAACCAAAATTTACAAATTTTATGATAAAATGAAAAAAAGTACGTACTTTGCGACTTTGCCCCATGGGATATTTTTCGCTTCTCGGATAAGTTAATGGGGATGGATGTATTGACTTTTAAGGAAATGATAGAGCATTTTTTTAATTCTGATTCTGAGCAAAGCTTCATGTTAAAAATTGACGTAAAAATGGTTTATTACGTAAAAGAAGTAAAATAATTTACTTAAAAACTTACAAAAAAAAAAATCTTGAGTCATGATTTTTGAAATTTGTTCAATATTATTAGTGAAGTGTATAAGTGAGTAAGGTCATATCAAATTTTCAAAAGTTTTCGTCAAATATTAAATATATACTATTCATAACTTTATCATTTACGTCTAATTATTGATAGGTTTCTTTTCAAAATTGTCTAATGTTTTTGTTTGACAAAGAAGATAATTATTATTCACCATAAGATTCAAAAATTCTTGTTCTATCTGTATTCAAAGTTTCATTATGACCAATTTCTTCAAATATATACTTAAAATTGAAAATTGTCGTAAATACAGTTTATTATGTAGAAATTTTATAATAATTTACTTAAATGCTCATAAAAAAATCCCGAGTCATGATTTTTGAACTTTTTTCCAAAAAAAAAAAAAAAAAAAAAAATAAAATAAAAAAATGAAATAAACATCATTGTAAAATTATAACCTTCACTTCACTCAGAATCTAAAACTAAAAATAGAAAAAAATGGTGTTAATTTAAATATTATTATATATTTGTATAATAATCTAAGTCTGCAAAGTTCGTGGATACCTGTACATGCTGCAAATAAAAACGTTACCATCACATAATGATATCGTTTGTGGTCGTTTTCAGTGTTATTTGTTCTTCATCAATATTGTTGCAAAAATATTGTTTCGATATCAAGTAAAATAATGTCGTCAACATTTTTATTAATGATCATCATTATTAGGTATGTACATAATGTTCTTAGTCAATACTAATGTTATAAGTACTTCGAAGTCAATACATTTTACGAAGTCAATTTGTTATGGCTATTAATTTGCTTATTCGTATATTTGTGATTTTACGGTTACGATCACAAACGAATAAAATTCCCCCATGCGAAGCAAATCAAAAACACATTAATTACAAATCACATAAATAACTAAATGTTAAAATTTATAAATAATATTCTACTACTTTTAGCAATAACGTTTTATAGTTTTTGCTCTATCGCCGTGAAAAATTGTAGCTACGAAGTATTTCTACATTTAAAACTATATTTATTATTAAAATTTAAGATCTATGGTTATACTAATATGTATATAACGACTATAATGAAATGTCGTGAAAATCAGAAAACATAATTTTAAAATTTGTCTACGAATAGTCATGGCACGACGGAGACCCTGCCAGGCGGTAGCTGGATAGATGATAAAGGACGTGTTAGAGAAGTGAACCTATAGGTTTAGTAAAAATGACAACGGTGAGATATATATAGAAGAAGTATGCAAAAATCTTAAGTGGTCCATTGGAAACTGAATAAATATTGAAGTGGGAAGAAGTAATTTTTTCAATTCTCTTGAGACATATTTTGGTATGTTTAAAACTAATGTTTTTCAGCTATATTGAAATTTCTTTTGCTATAGTAAAACGATTTTGTCGAAACATTTTCGTACAAATTTGAAAAGTTATTGGGAAGAATTCACCTCTAGTGTGATTTGAGTATAGAGTAAATCCATTTTTACTAGACGTTAGTTACTTTTTAGTCGTCTGGGTGGGTTTCCTGGAATCTGTTTAAAAAATGACTGGAAGGTATGAAATAAGGTAATTTTTAGCGTTATAGGAAAGTTGAGATTTTTTTCATACGATATAGTGACAAGGTCTTTTAAAGTGAGAATGTGAAGGTTCTTGCGTAGGGTTAAATTATAAATTTATCTGTAGAAAAAAGTTTTTTTATGCACATTCTTTAGGTTATGATTTGTTGCTATATATTTATGTTTTTTTTTCATTTACTGGACAGTTGAAAAAAAATCTGCACTCTTCTGACAATACCATTTTTGGATTATAATTCTTTATTCCACACCTTTAATAAAGCTTAAATACCATTGATTACATTTTATTATTTTCTCTTTTATATATTTTCTATTATCTTTAGTGTAAAGAACAAAATTCAAACAATTTATAAAAGGGATAAGTTTAATCTGAAATAAACTTCAGTTAAAAAATATATTTAGTTATATTTTGGCATGAATACGACATTAAATCTGAGAGTTCCGGGAGTCTAATCTATTTTAATGATATAGAAAAGTATTACTGTCCATGAAACATTTGAGGAACTTGTTTTCAGTTAAAAAGCTGTCCTTAAAATCCAACCCTATTTGGACCTATGATACTATGTTATAGACTTTAGGTGTAGCTTTTCTTCCCTTTTTGTTACTTTCTACAAATGTTTTGAAATATTCAATCCTAACTTTCTATATTCTATGTATAAATTATAATGATTAGATAATTTAGGTATACCTACTTTATTCCAATATCTTTCAAATCTTGTTCAGATAATTTTAAAAAATCATTATATCGAATGTTTTGCTTATCAAATACTGGCCAATATTTTTCCAATGACAATTGTTTTAGAAGTTTTTCCATATGATAATCTGAATACATGAATAAATTGCTATTTATCATGTATAAATACAAATGATAAATATATTGTGTTATTTAATACATATTTTCAGATAAAACAAACTCACCTAAGTGCTCACCATTTTGTTGATCAGTTTTGGCTATTTTAGATTCATTTGTTCTCACAATCTTCAACTCTGCATTACACTCTTGTCTATTACCATAGTCATATAATAATTTCATCACTCTTTGAAATCCTTTAGAAATGGCTGTCATAGTCATAGTCTTACCGAAGTTATCTCTAGAAAATCAAGTTAAGTGTCAATAAAAGTTTCGGTAATATATTGAGTTTTTACTCCTCTCGATTTATTTATAGATAATAATAATAATAATAATAATAATAATAATAATAATAATAATAATAATAATAATAATAATAATAATAATAATAATAATAATAATAATAATAATAATAATAATAATAATAATGTTAATGATATTATTGTATCATACATGATCTAAAAAGTGAACTCTTTATAAATTTAAGTTTGAAAGAAACTGATAAAAAAATAGCTTTTAGCAAAGATAGATTCATTAAAATGTCAATTACATGACACACACACACACACACACACACACACACACACACACACACACACACACACACACACACACACACACGCACGCACGCACGCACGCACGCACGCACGCACGCACGCACGCACGCACGCACGCACGCACACACACACACACACACACACACACACATACACTGTTTCCTCACTGAATATGAAAAAAATAACATTATAACAAAACGAAATGTAATTATATAATGACTCAAATGTATAAATTTAAATATTTAAAATTAAACGAATTTTTATCTGTTATGAAAGTTGAAATAATTATTAAATATCCATTGTAAATATTTATAGAACTTTCTTAAAATAATCGTTTTTGATTTCTAATAAAATATTTTATAAATGTTCAGAAATATGTCTTTAATTTATGTCAAAATGTCAAATTTATCCGTTACTTTTAGTAAATTATGCATAATTATAATGTTACTTAATTCTCTTGAGTCTTTATTTATTGATTATAATATTAGAAAATATATGGCTGTTTTATAGATAGTTCATCAGGTAATTAAATGTTTCATATTACATATTATGATATTATAACATACATATTATTTTTAATTCCAAGTTCAAAAAGATATTTAGCAATATTCAGGGCCCCCACAAGGGGGATCAAGTGGACCCATGGTACTGGGGTCCGGCGTTCATGAAAATAATTACTTCAATATACAATAGAAAGATGTTTCAAATACATTTTGATGATATTATACATGATTTTGCTCAGAAAAAACCAAGAAAAGCAAAATTTAGTTAATATAGAAAGTAGAAATTAGAATTTAAATGATAATGCGTATTAAGTATTATGATTTATCAGACTAATAGAACTATATATACATACATTCAATTATTGTACAGTAATACCTAAGTTATATTAATCACATTATTTTATTTTTACCTAACAAATGTTGTATACATTTTTTGCAAGATTTTATTTTTTAACATACATTTTTAGTTTGTACTTTGTATATAATATTTCACATGTTTTCAATTTATAAAGGATAGGTACCTATCAATTTGTTGATATTTTATTTATTAATTTTAACTACTTCTATAATCTATACATAAAACTAGCATTTAAGGTCTTGAATTAATTGAAGGGCTTTCTCCAACAACCAGATAAATCCACTTTTTCCCAAAACTCACTTTTTTGCGGAAATGTATAAAGAAAATTTTTTTGAAAATCAGACGCAACAACCAGTTAAATCCGATCAATAATGATAGAGTTATTTAAAGAAATGGATTTATCGTGTTTTGTAATTTGCTGGAGTGATGACACATAGTTTCTGTGATTAATTTTTTAGAGGCATAAGCTGCCATTTGATATTTATACATAATAGTAGCATTAAATATGCTACAAGATTCAAGAGCAAAATGAACTTTATTTAAGAATTAATAAAAATTAATGTGCTTTTCGGTGCAACAACCGATAAGCATAAGATAAATTCATGTTCCCCACAACTTTTATTAACAATATTTCAATACCAAACATTTTTTTTTCAATTTTAACTTCAAAGATGTACGTATGAATGAGTATAGAATTCAAATATATTTTGCTGACGGGATTTTAGCATAAATAATAATATTTAAACTAAATTTACATTGTCTTCAAAAATTTCAAAAAATGGATTTATCTGGTTGTTGCAGCAAGCCCTTTAATTTATCTCGAAAAGTTAATTGTTATGATAGAGGGGCCCGTATTTAGTTCTGTACCCGGGCCAAAAAAAAGATGTGGGGGGCCTGGCAATATTTTACAGAAAGTAAAATAATTCAATTACAAATAACGAATTAGTGTATTTATAATAAGCAATATTTGCAGTTGAGCTTATTTAAAACATTTTAATATATCAAATGTTTTGATTAATTGTAAAAATATTCAATTAGGTATGGATTTGTTAAAGATCCTGAACATATTTTAAAGCGCTCACTTTTAATTTAATACGTAACGGTAACATTAAAAGTGTAAACTATATTATTGATGTTGTATTGACAAATAAAAATATATGTAGGTACTAACATTACGTTACAATTGGCTTGCTTTTCAATAAAATACTCCAATATTTCTTCTTGATTATATAATACTGCGTAAAACATTGCTGTTCTACCTAGTTTATCAGGCATCTCCAAAATTTCAGTCTAAAAAACACATTTGATTATTATTTGTAAAATATGTCATTTTAATTCTAAGAATATTTCGATCATGTCCATTTGTTTAACTAAAAGAGTCGGCGTTTAGTGGTTTATTTACAGTGGCTATAAAGATTACATGCCACTAAATCTATACACTCATTAGGTTTGAGTCTTTAGAATGCAGGAAAATACTTAACGATGCAATTACACCAGTTTGCAGCGTCTGTTCAATTATCGATGGCAAAAATGTCACTGAGGGTAAATTTGTCTTTGGGTGCCAGTGCTTGTATATATGTCCACCTCAAATACTACATACCAATGTGAAAAAAATCAACTCAATTGTTGAATCATTAGAAGTTATAACCTGTTGATCCCCACTTCTCGTCTTATAAAAATATGAAATCATTGCATGTACTACTGGTTTCAGGAGATGACCATTAGACGGCAATAGCATGTTGGATCATCTAACGAATATAGAGATGTTTGTCACGAAGAAAGAATATCGCGAGAATAGGTGTAAGAATACAGGATGCCTATTGAGTGGGGAAATAATTTTACAAAGACGAGTGCAGTAGCGGCTCGTGAGTAAATATTCTGGGGAGACTTAAATTACATAACATAAATTTCATATAGGTAACAACGTACAAGAAAAACTTTTTTATTGAAAAAATGAATTATTTTAAATATTATTATTTCATTTAATATTTAGTAATAATGAATGTTAGATGGATATACACATACGTATAATAATTATTAAATAATTAATAAACCGTGAATAAAACGTCTAAAGCTAGTAAACTAATAAAACACGGGCTACACGGCGCAGCGGCACGGCAATTACTGTTGTGAACCCAGGTTCAAAAGCGTCTATGATACGCAGCTTATTCTCCCCGGCTCCCTCCGACCAACTAGCCATGTCATTACATGCAGAGTAGGGCGTTATTCGAATGAAATTTTATTTAGATGATTATTTAGATGATATTTTATTCGAATAAATTATTATTCGAATGAATTCTTCACGATTATTCGAATAAAAAATTATTCGAATAATTTTGAAACGTTATTATTCGAATAAAAAATTATTCGAATAATTTTGAAACGTTATTATTCGAATAATTTTGAAACGTTATTATTCGAATGAAAAATTATTCAGATAGTTTTAAAACGTTATTATTTGAGTAATTTTCACAATTTATAATATGTGCCCCTCCCCCTATCAAAATATTCAAGATCCGCCCCTGACCACCTGACCATAGCGTTGGTAATTAAAAAAATAGTTGGCATTGTATTTTAAATTACATGATGATGATTGTAAATGTTATTTTATTCAGAAGAAATGTAAAAATATTATAATATATAAAACAGATATAAATCTATAGAAGAAAGTAAAGAATTTGATATATTTTTTTTTAATAATAATTTAGTAATATTATAATATGAATATTATTTTGTAATAATTACAAAAATTATAAATAGTAGTAAATAGTAATAACAAAAATGAAAATTATCCGAATAATTTTTTATCCGAACAATAACGTTTGGAAATTATTCGAATAATAACGTTTGGAAATAATTCGAATAATTTTTTATTCGAATAATAACGTTTAGAAATTATCCGAATAATTTTTTATTCGAATAATAACGTATGAAAATTATTCGAATAATTTTTTATTCGAATAATTAGTTATGAAAATCATTCGAATAATTTTTTATTCGAATAATTGAAAAAAAATCATTCGAATAATTTTTTATTCGAATTAATATTTATTCGAATAATTATCTAGATAAAATTTTGCCCAACTCTGATTACATGTTACGTTTGCAACTGACGGGCTTCAGTTTCACTGAACCGGCGACCGTCGTAATGAGCCGTAATGACCCGCAGATATGACTAAAATAGTATTTCTATCGAAATAGCTATTAATAGGTTTTCGATTTTGTGACTTTCAATTTTATTTAATATAATAATAAACAATGAAAACGATATAATATTATATTTTAAATACAAATGAAAATATTTCTATACATTATTATTTTTAATTAATTATATTATTTACAAGTAGCTAGTTTATTTTTAAGGGGAGACGCAGTCTCAAAGTCTCCCCTGACGAGCCGCCCCTGGACGAGTGGCCTCAATATAGTGGACCAAGGGTTCTCTAAAAAAATGATGTAAATATATATACGTAAAAGAATGCCGAAATAGATAAGATTTTATGGCTTATAATAATACGATGGGCCTCTGGAAGTCGAAGACTAACGAAGGCAGTACTGATAAAACGCAATAGACATGTGTTGTAGTGTTAAATGTAAAAGTGATCTAGAAATCGCAATTCAAATGGCTTTTTTTATTTAGTACTTACGAAATTGTTTAAATAAACGTTAAAATAAAAAGAACACAAAAACATATACGTGATTTAAGGCCAATTTATAAAATAATGAATTGTAATTGTTGATTTAGTTATTTATATTGAAATATCTCGTTGCTATATAGTAATGAGTAAGATATAACGTATAGTATTCATATTTTTAAGATCAATAGGTAGCGTAATTGTTAGTTTACCAGCCACAGTAGATTAAAATACTTATCAATTAATTATTTATTATTCAATGCTTTATATTTTAATAGGTATACTTTAATAAGTTGAATTAGAGTTAATAAATAAAAAAAATAAAAAATGTCAATAGTATAGTAAAAAATGGAGAGTACCTACTGTTAAAATAAAATACTTATCATTTGGTCTGAGAAATGAAAAATTATTGAATACTCAATAAAGTATTATAATCAGAGTTTTTAAATTACGATATAATTATATAAAGTATTTTTTGACATGTATTATTTTAAAATTCAACTTTACAAGAATCAATGCAATATAATATTCTTATAACTATATTACTTGAATTTAAATCAATTTTTGTTGTATTATGAAGTTGGACATTATTTAAAAATATTGTATTTTCATTAAACTGAGTACCGATGTAAGTTTACAAGAGTTTTATTTACCTAAATAGAATGATTTTTATTTGCGTTATAAATTTTCCATGTTTTTAATTATGGATACTTTTGATAATTGTATTGAGTTAGTAGGTATCCTACTAATTTTTTTTTAAAATTATGAGTTAAGAAAGGTAGATAAGATTCCTATAGTTTGTAGAATAAACATGGAACTATTAAAGAAAATAAGAATGAATAACTTGATGTTTAACTACTACTAACTTTTTAATTCAAAGAATAATATATTTTTTATTAATTTTACTATTTTAGGTAAATTTATAGTGTTACCTTAATCACATATTCATATCTATTTAATTAACCATTGGAATGTATGTGTTTTTTAAGATTACACACTGAGTAAAAATGAGTACCGGCTATCAAACATTAGAGTTTTCTTTTGTCTGTTTATGGGGTGTATTTTATTTTTTTTAAAAGTATATTACCGTATGTCTGTATTAATCTCATAGTGTCTTAATATAGGCACATGTGTTAACTCCCTACACGAAGATTTATTTCATATATTAGTTAAAACATGTTCTAAGCAAAACTTTTAGTGTTTACATGTATATTGTCTTTATTATACTGTTAGTTGATCACCAATGGAGATTTTAATCATTAAAAACGCAACGATGTTTTCAATTATATTAGTTTGTTCTATTCTTTTTTGATAAAAAAAAAAAAAAAAAAATCAATTTTTGATAACAAAATATGAATTTTTATTGTTTAGAATCTGCTCTCTAAAAACTATTATGAGTTATAATGAGAAAACAGAATTAAACAGTACTATTGGTATAAATACTTTTTAAATATATCAAATAAATTATAGGTTAATTATAATACCTATCTACACTATATCAATTCATTATCAGACCAAATTACTTTAGTATTTATTATTTATTAAATTATTATATTTACTGCGAAAGTCGTGTTAACATTTAAAATGAACATAAATGCGTACAATGGTCACCTATGAAAAGTATTTTATTTTTATTTATAGTAATTTCACATTTTCACACTATACAAATGTATTTAGAATTTTCTTGATGCAATCTGAATCAATAGATTAAAAGATAAAAATAAAAACAGCTTATATTCTTTAAAAACTATCTTGAGTCAACATAACATACAACGCGGTTGTTGGACCCTGAGGGGGTCACTAACAAATATGACTTGTAATCATTAAGAGAGGATAGAAATTATCATACTATTTTTTATCATTAGTTTCAACTCAATGAATACATTTGATATGCATTTTAAGTTGCCTATAAATATTATTATTAGGAGGAATCAGAGTCATAATATAAAAAAATAAAAAACGTGATACCAATAATAATAAAATTAATATAGCAAAATATAATATATTAGTAGGTTTACTATGCATTCAGGTTATAAAAAAAT
The DNA here is from genome assembly GCA_027580255.1 of Therioaphis trifolii. Classification (NCBI taxonomy): domain Eukaryota; kingdom Metazoa; phylum Arthropoda; class Insecta; order Hemiptera; family Aphididae; genus Therioaphis; species Therioaphis trifolii. The sequence goes on from CM050404.1 coordinate 86,214,822, forward strand.
AATTTTTAAATTTAACGAATTCGGATTTGATAAATATTTAGTTTCTTTGAAACTGTGTTAAAGCTTAATATGAATAATATTTAAGGTAGTTATATCTAATATTTTATTTGGTTATCTTTTTAAGTCAGAAGTAATAAAAAACATTTTTTATAGTGTATATGAATTTTTTTATTCTATTTGTCATGATATAATGTAGTTGTAAAATTAACATATTTTATTGTTTTTACAGTTAAATATGCTCAAAACTATGTAAACAATTTTATATATGTAAAATATAAATTTAAAATTGTTTTTTTTTTTTTTTTGGTTGACTAACAAATTTAAGTTATGTTTATTATTTTGTTTCACATGTTTATTTGGGTTCGAAATTTTTCTTTGTTTTAAATTCATTGTTGTTGTAAAGAACAAGGGTGAATTCACAATGCCGTGAAATATTTTTTTTTCAAATTATGAGTATTTAGTAAAAAAGTCTTTAAAAGTTTAGAGATACTTCTACAGTTCTACATAGCTTGTATTTTTATCCTAAATTTAAACGGGACAATTTTGAGTAAAACCTCTTTTAATTGTTGAGATTTCATTTAAAACGACTGTGCTTGGTAGTTCCTTACATATTTGTGCTGATTTACTTTAAAAGTACATAATGAAATTGAAAAATAATTTCAATCTTTGCAAAATAAAATTATTTTCTCATCATCTATTTGATTTTATTTCTAAATATACAAATAATTTGTTTTAATTAAATGGTGTTATTAAAATAATTGTTTTAAATTTAAGGTATGAAATATTTTTATTTATCAATAATTATTATTTGTTATATATTAAATACAACTTAATTCAATTTGAATATGAATCGTGAGATAATTTTGAATTCTAATAAAATTATCGACCTAAAAGGAAGTTTTTAAAAGTGCACGCAATCATTGATAATATTAGCTAACATAAAAAGATAAATAGAAAATAGTGTTGTAAAAATATTCTGAAACAAAATTACAAAACTAAAAATAGTGCCTTTTTCAATAAATAACTCTGTATGAAATAAAACTTTACACTTAATACATTTGTAATCGGATTTTAATTACATCTACATAACACTTAAAAACTGATGCGCCAACTTAGATATGGAAAAAATTTCTTCATTTCATAGTCTTAACATAAATATTTAAATATTATTCGCAACTCTTTATTTATTTCTCTAAAATATATATTAAATTGCCCATTTATAGTGTTCCCCGTTCCAAGAATCTCTAAACGCATTTAAAAATATCTCGTCAGATACCATAACCATGAGTTATTTAAGATCAAATTGTATACCTTTTTTTTATTCGACATACAAATGTAATGCTTTTTACGTGTTTCTCTTCCCAACCATTGACCTTCTCAGTTCCCACTCGAATACTGACTAAATACGAGTAGATTTTTTTTCTATAACCACAAATGTGCAAAATATAATTATAGAGTCTGAATGAAATATCTTGATATCTGATTTTTTTTTCCCCAGATTAAATGTCACTACTAAATACCACCATGCAAATTACATGAATAAAATACAGCGAAACTAGAAGTCCGTGTATGAATGAGCGAACAATGATGGTTCGCTGTCGGTAATAATAAAATAATTATATTTATTCATATGGTTAGGCTCTTAAGCTGCCTATTTTTAAGAAATATGACTTTTGGTTCAATATATCATCAAGTTTTCGAACGTAAACTATAATTATATATATATATATATATATATATATATATATATATATATATATATATATATATATATATATATATATATATATATTATATATGTATAAACATAATATATTGCTGCAAAGAAAGTTTTTTTAAGCTCGAATGGGAAACGAATAAAATTGTTATAGGTCTACTACGTGTCATATATAGTAAAAATAATAATTATCAGCACTTAAAAATGTAAATTCAAATTATTTTTTTAACGTGGGTAATTCACACGAATAATATTTGTACTGAGTCTAAGCGTTTAATATAAATTTATTAAATTCTAAAACAATTTTTTAGTTTTTCGATAATTATTTTTATTGAATGGTACAAATGATAAACATGTCTATTTTATAGTAAAAAATAAAATACATATTAATATAGGTATGTTATTAAAAATAACTTCATTTTTACTATACGATTCTTATAAGTTATAATTATTACATTTCAACTACTTTTGAGTAATACAATATACATATTGGAACGATTTTTTTCTGAAATTTATAGATATTTATCAATTTAAATTTTTTTGTTCATACATTTATGATACAGTCGAGTCTCGATAATTCGAATTTCAAGGGGCATACAAATTAATTCAGCTCATATATTTTTTGAGTCATACATTTGAAACATAACTCAAATACACTTCAAGGGACGAGAGGAAAATTCAAGTAGTCGAGATTTTCAAGTTATCCAGAACTCGATTGCTATTGAAAACGTATTTATAATTTTCTTCGACATTAAAATGTCGTATATATTATGTATTGTCAATAAAAGAAATATAAATGAAAAGTAAAAGTAATACAAATTAAAAATCAAATCTTCAATTTTTTTACTCACGTGAAATGTTTTCTTCACTATAGATACGTTTCCGGACATTGTGGCTATCATTAAAGGTGTTTGTTTATCATTGTTGACAGCAAATAACGTCGACGGATCTAGTTCAACTATGCGATCAACTAGATTTTCATTTCCATAATAGCAAGCGTACATTAGGCAAGTCCATCCTTTTTTATTAACTTTATGAATATTGTCCCTAGAAAATTTATTTTCAATAATTTACAACTACTTAAAAATTTTTTTAAATGAAAACAAATTCAGAATTTTATTTTTGTTTTTAAGTAATATTTCAAAATTAAGTCAACTATATTTAGTATCGAAGATTTTTTTCAAATTATGTTAGACATTATTTTGGTATGATAACACCAAAAGGAATCATCGGGAAATATCATTGCCTTACCCGGTTTTTTGTACCAACTGATATTTCAATAAATATACAGACATACAGTGATATAAATGCATAAATATTTAACGATGTGAATTTGCGACGAAACAATGTCGTATGTTATTAATTTAATCTCTAATAGTTATGTACTTAAAAAAATATATTTGATCTTGCATTTTTTCATTAAATATATCATATTGCTTTTACATAATTGATAATTGTGTACATAGAAGTATGTAATATCAAGATAATATTTATTTTAAAATAAAATATTTCACATATTAGTAAGCATAACACATTTAGCGAAAAAGATAAATTATATTTTTTAATGCATTTAGTTTAATTGCTTATAATTAATTCAAAATGTTGCTGCATACTAGAAAAGTACTACATTTTTTAATGTAAACGTAATGGGAGTGTTATGTCTAATAAGAAGGGATGGCTTTAGGCTGATAGTGGTACTATATAATTTGTTGTCATAACAGTTTTTTGAATATCCATTGTATACGAGTAACATGTATTAAATTACTATTATTTGAATTAACTGTAACAATTATGTTGTCATTCAAGAAAAAGTGCTACAGAATAAACTCAATAAACTATAATTATATTTTTTAACAGTATCTACCCACGTATTTAATATATATTGAAAAGAGCAAGAGTAAAAATTATTATATTACATTCACAACAAATATTAATCGAAGGATATATTATGTAATCAAAATGTCTTCAAATTTATAGACACTACTAGCTTTTAAATGTATAACATATAATTTATTAAATGTTATTATATTATTATTATAATGATATTGTTTTGTCAAAAATGTAATATCTGTAGTCAATTAATTGTGCTTTTATACATTAATATTATTCACTTTTTATTTTTCCTCAAGTTTTAATAAGGTACAAAACATAAAATTAAAATTTACTTATGTGATTTTTACATTTTACAGTTTACATAATGGTTTATATCAAAATTATAAAGTATCAAGTATAGGTACCAATAATTATTGATTTGAAAAAATTACAATGTTAGAGACAATACTCATTCAAAGAAAAATAGTTAAAACCTAATTGAAAAATTAAAGTATATTCTATGGTACAAGTGTTTGAGCTATATTGTCCAGTTATGATAAGTTGCAATAAAGGTACCTAATGACCATAGTTATATAATACCTTAGGGCTTTCAAGAAAAAAAAAGTATAAAAAAATCGGTAAATCATGATCTATGGTTATGTTTGGCAATGCCTTCTGGCGACAATACCTAACGCAGTTTATTATTTTTAAGAGGAGTTTTTTCTAAATTTCTTTCATTCAAATATTTACTGTTGCTACAACTATAAAAAAACAATGTTTGTAGGTAAAATTTTTATGATTTAAAAACAAAAATAAAAACTATAACATAAAAAAAATTAATTAAATTATAGAATATGTACTATACATTCATTTTATAATTTGAATTAAAGTGTTTTTTTTTTTTTATTAGTTTTTGGTTAAAAATGTTTTTGGATGGAAACATGTATTTTTTTAGTGTCCCTGTTGTATTTGTTAATACACTTTGGTTTTTTGTAAATATTTCATTTATTTTATTAATTTTTGAAAATAATATTTTAGTATAATTTATTAATAAGCAATAGAGAATTTTCAAATTATAATTTTCTATTCTTACATAAATATGTACGCCTTCATAAATATCTACAAGCATCGGTATAACTTTTAAACCTTGATAGAACTATTTATATCGATAACGTAGTATAATATACAGATTATGCTTAGAATCTGAAGATTTTTTAAGTATGCATTAAATGCGAACATGTTATTAAGTATTTCTGTAGTGAGATCTGATCTCTATGCTACTAATCGTTATGACGTAGTAAGCATTATTAAATTATGATAATTACGCCTACACTGTTCATACTGGTATCATGTAATTGGTTTTATTGTCATAAAAAAAATCATAATAATAATACATAATATAAAATAAAAATCAGTATCAAAAAACCGATACATATTCGTGTTATAAATAACTATATTGTATGAGTGTAAAATTGTAAACTGCAAAACCCACAGGCGGAACAAGCGAGTAAAAAAATGTATAAAATAAAATTTACCACTGAAAGCCAGGGGGCATGATTTTACTCTCTACTTGCCCTCTCTCAATTTTAGACGACTGCCCTTGGACGATGGAATGCAGTGGGAGATTAATCGGAACGCAGACCCCAACGGTGCAAAATGGTTTAGTGTAAAATTAAAGAAAATCCATGTTAGATCAGGAATAATTACTATTAGGAATATTACATGCATTCCGTATAGCATTATCTCATATAAATTTAAGTTTTTATTTCGAAATAATAATTACACGCATATTTTTTTTCAATTCGGTCTTTGCTTGTTAAGAAAAAAATATTACCTAAGTCAAACTGATTAATATAAAATAAATTTTACCAGCTTTATAAAAATATTTAAACTTAATACATAATGTAACATCTGATTTATTATACCATTATTTTATAAAAGAATATAATAATATTATACTGATGTATTGTTAGCTTGATGATGATGATTTACTTAAATACATATATGGAACATATTTAATTTTTAGCACTATTAATTTAAGTTATATGCATTTGAATATTTAAATACTAATGTTGTTGTAATTCCTAACTATTATTGAAGGTTTTTCACTTCCATAAACGGTCTGACAGATCAATGACACATTACCTATTAACAATAAAAGGAAAGTAATAAAAATGCGTCTTTTGTTACTATGTTTAAACAAACAATTAAATTCTACATATATGTATTTATACGAAATCAGCAGTTTATCACAATAAAAACATATAAAATTGCACTTATTCTATGCAATTTGTTATTATTTATATAAATATTGTTATAAAAAAAGTCGGACATACTTCACATCATAGACAATGGTGGTGGGTGTATTGAATTAAAAAAAAAAAAAAAAAAAAAACAAATTAATGTTTTAGTAAAATGATTCTGAATAAACATTCGAATAGGTAATATATAGGAATTAAAATTATAAATTGGTATGTAAAATATCTTGATTAATGATTTTTGAGATTTTTTTTTCAGTATCTAACGATAGTTTAGCACAGGAGTAGAATTGTGTTTAATTTTCAGGTCTTAATACTAAGAAATAACAATTTGATATGACATAAGTTTTTTTTAACTAGATATTTTTAAAGTTTAATAGGTCAAATTTTTTAAAACGTTTGTCAAGTTAGTAAAGAAGAGTATTATAACAATGAAAGTTTCTAACACTCTTACTTTAAAAGTTACGAATAAATAACTAATATTAATTAAATGATAATATCGGTTAAGTAATATTTTACTATTTTTACTCAATTTTCGGCAGTTTTTCCTAAAGCTTGAAAAACATTTGAAAGTAGTGAAAAATAACCTATTTAAAGTTCTACCTAGATGAAATTTAAAATCTATAGAGAGATTGGACATTATTTTAGATAACGTTTATAAGACAACAACCCAAAAAGTGTCTTTTAGCAAAAAAAAATATATATATTAAAAAGTTAACATTACCTACTGTAAAATAAATAAATCCTTTGCTCCACTTAGAATCTTCAAGTATTTAAAATTAAATTGAACATATGATACAGTCAGTGTTGTATTTAGAATTTTGTTGTTCTAAGTCACACATTTATTTACCATACCCATGATAGTTTGTTTTTAGTTTATTTTTTTACATATTGACCTTACCCTCTACATATTTAAACTTCTTTTTTAAGCTATAGGCATAAAAATCGAAATTTAATGTATGTAATGCTAATGTTTAAGTCTTTAGAGTTATCTAAAAAATGTCTTCAATTGCTTTACCATTACTGATATCCTATGTAAGCTGAAACTTAGTTTTGAAAACTAATGGATTCCAATGAATTTTAATTTTCATCCATTGATGACCATCTTGGTGATATATATATATATATAGAACATTCGAGATAAAAGAATGTTTGTCATAACATTTTTTAACCCATTTAAAATGTTATACTTCTCAAAAACTGGTGCAGCTTTAAAGAGAAATTATCCCTGAATGCACTACTATTTCCCGTCAACATCATGAATTAAAATTTTAATCATCGTCAACTTAAAATATTTAAATCATTGAATAAATATATTTTTTTATTTTATATAGTTTTACAAGTATATACATAGTAAATTTTAACAATGTATAATAAACAGTTTTTGTTATTTGAAATACTAAATATTTTATTTGACATAAAATACTCAATTTAAGTATTTTTTGTTAAATATATTTTATGACTTTAAAGCAAATAAAGCTAGTTAGATAATGGTGATATCAATCGGGTATCTAGTCCATTTTAACCAAAGGTTTACCTTGTATACTATAGTGTATGATATTAGGTACATACATCAAATATGTAAGTAATTAAAATCGAGAAACACTTTTGAGTGAAGTACAGTAAATAAAATATACTAGTTAAAGTTTTTAGAGAATGAAAAACAATAATAAACTATGTGTTAATATTTCAAACTTCAAACAAAATAATAATTTTATAAATTTCAATGAAACAACTAAATTACTTCAATTATTCGTAAAAATTATCTATAGTGAAACGAAGAATGTATTCGTTTTACAATGATGTGTTTTTTTTGTGTATGTAATCACTTTTTCGGGTAGGAATAATTGTCCAAAAGTTTCATCTAGAAACTCTATTGGTTAGACATTTCATCTAGTTGGTACTTAAGTACCTCTTTAAAAGAGATCATTTTTCTCTATTCTCTATAGTTTTTCCAAGTGTTAGGAAAAACTACCTGAAAATTGAGTGCGGTAAAATTTGTTGTATACGAGATTTTCATAAAAATCATTTTTTATACTTAGCCATAAATCCAAAAATAGTGTCGTTAAGTGCTTTTATTGACGACATATTTTATCATTTATTAGTTCTTATATAATTATTTAACGCATAATTGGTTTTTGAACGGAAAGAAAAAATACCGACAATTTAGATAAAAAAGTGTAGTATTCTTACTAGATTTTTATGAAATCAAATTAAAATATTTTAGTATAACTTTAGAATAGGTAATTAATATTGCGCATACATTATTCTGTGTTATTCTTTCATTAAATTTTAAATTCTTAAAGATGCATTAAGACCTGAAAATATTTTATGTTTTTAGTGATGTAAATTATTAATTCTATTTATTGATTTATATAAACAGTTAATTTTTTACACGTGATTTGTAAAATGTCTGTTATACTAATACGTAAAATAAATGTATGGAATATTTTTAGGATTATTAATATCAACCTTAAATATACAGTTATAGTTTTAAAATGTTTATAGATTAAGTCTTAAAATGTTCCCTAACTACATTTATTTTAGGGTTTCATATCTTTAAACAAGTTTAAAAGAAAACTGATCAAATTCTACTAAATATAGAATTTAAGATTTTACTAGCATAAAAGTTGAACTTTTTCTGAAAAACAAGATTAATGACTTATATGATAATCTGCATGTTCTCTGTATAGGTGAAAATATCTAGAAAAGGTTTAGACCCTTTTTTTTATTTCAGTTTGTACATTTTTCCTATTCAAGCGTTTATTAATTCATGTATTATTATTTATTATATAATATACCTAAGTATACATTATATGTACATGTAGAACTATAGTAGATTCTGAATGAAACGAAATATTAGTATTACAATGATACTTTTTTTTTTTTTTTTTTTTTAAAGCTTTTTTCGGGCAGTAGATTTTGTCTAAACGTTAAGATTAGACAGAAATAGTATCTAAACGGTATTTTGAAGAGGCCATTTTTCTCTATTCGCAATTTTTTTTTTCAAATGTAATAAACAATTGAAGGACTAATTATAAAACTTTGAAAATATAACATTTTTGAAAATTTGTATCAAATAAAATTCTTAGTTTTTGATATTAAGATTGGAAAATGTAATATAACCTTACTCTTTTACTCATATGAATAATTTACCAACGATATTGAAAAAATCTTAAAAATTGTTATAAACCGTTATCATATCGACTTTTTACGAATATTGTTAAACAAAATATTTATATGTGCTCTGAGTAGTACTGATGGAGCATATCACAGTATAAAAAATTCACTTTACAACTACAGTCCCAGTGACGTATTTAAGGGGAGTTTTGGGGTTCAACTATTGCAGACGAATCACAATATTTTAAAATTAAAATAACGCTAAATTAAATGTATTTTGATTATGATTCTCTTTAAATCCTAAAGACGCCATTGTATAGTTCACTAGGCTTTGTTTAAAACCGTTTTTCCATATGCATTTATTTAAATTTAAAGTAATAATTCACGTAACCGTGCAGGTAACTGACACTTAGTTTCTATTACTCATCTGAATATAACTACAATAAATTATAATCATTAGAACCCGAACAGCTCAATATATTTCAAAAAAGTTTTCATACATTTTTGAATAATCTCAATATTTATTTATTTCAACGGGTCAAGTCCAATGTACAAATTAGTAATTCATAACTAATATTAATTTTTTTATAATTTGGTATCATTTTTGAATAACAATAATAATTGTATTTTAAAGTTGAATCCATTGTATTAATACATTTTTGAATTGTTGATTTACTTGACATTGTACCACATTAGATTTTACTTTTTCAACATTTAGGTACCTAATAATATTAACATAGTTTTATGGATTAAAGTCAATTAGTTTTCAAAGATAAATTTAATTTTCAATTAATAACTTTCTTAAAAATATTAATTTTATGTATCAAACTATTACCATAAAATAATTAAATTTGAATGTTGTCGTATTGAAATATTTTGTTTTCATCGATTTTATTCTGAACAGCATTTATAAATGTGGTATACTTATAACTTATAAGTCATATTTAATACAGAAAATTTTAAGACATAATATACTTTTATATGAGAAATATTGAAGTTAAATGTCCATATACCTACGTAGATAAACGAAATATTTTATTGAATTTGTCTTTTAATAACAATATATTATTATTTATTATCATACTCATAATACACATAATTGTGGGTTAAATCTAATTGTTTGGTATCTAGTATCATAAATCAATTTTTCATGACGAAACCTTACATTTATCACAAACGCTTTAATTAATTTAAAACGATAACACACATTAGTACAACGGTCGTAGGTAAAGCAATAGTCATTGTCATGTTTGATACTCATAGTCATATCACATTGATGTTAGTCCCATGGAACACGCGTTTATTACTGTTATTATGTAGAAGAACTGTCATTCGTTGGTAAAACACGATGATGATGATATATTTTTCTTTTTATGTTTCGAGACTTATTATCAAATAACGTAAATAGTCAGAGGTACAGTTTTAAATATTTAACATTGAAATATTTATGTTTATGTTTAAATGGTATGCTGAAATATCGTTGCAACGGACACGCGGACATCATAACTGATCGAAGCGTACCTACTATTATTCATGTATATTTTGACGATGACGACCGTAGATTGTAATAAAGATAAATACTTTTAAAGAGAACTATCGATTGAAAATTTCGAATAAAAAATATACGATAATCGTTCAAAAACAATTCCATCGGCTGCATAGCTCGTGCTTAAAAATAATTAAATTTAATCATTACCTTAGCATGTCAGTCACCTTAGGGTGATTCAGTGTACACGCCGTATACAGGTCCATGGTATTTTGTACGATTAATACTTGTGCGAAAAATAAAAATAAATAAAACTGTATACTTCATATGTTTGTCAAATAAAACGGTTTCGCATGTATTTCAAATGCGGTGTCACAGTGAAATTCGCGTAATAAGAAAGGACTGACTCACCAAAAAAGGTTTATATTATTAAATTACACCGAGAGTCGTCCACGGCGGAGAGCTGGGTGTATCTGCACGCGTAGCTAACGCGTGTGTCAGTTATCGTCAGTTATCTACATAGCATATTGTTGTTTGAATCACGATTCACGGTGAACTATCAATCAACGATAATATTGTTAATACAACTATAAGTAATATCTTATCATTATTCACCGATGTTCAAATACTCGACAATTGGTATTTTGTTCGAACAATTTATTTCTGTCTACGATTTTTGTTTTTTTTTTTCAGTAGGTATATTGTTGTTGTTCTTAAAGCTGACTGGTCATGTCACGCTAATTACCGGCTCTTTTCCACACAACGCGCTCCGGGCAATCCGATAATTAGGAGCGATCTCCATGCGGAAAATTTTGTTAATTTTAAATAATTTTTTTTTCTTGTACATGTAATACGTTATGTTGTGCACGTTTTTTCTTTTTACTTAATATTCGATAGCTTGGGGAACGCTAAGAAGAAATATCTCGGCTGCGCCGGCATATCTTACGATCGACGTAATTCACGCCGTAATATCATGTAGCGCTGTCGCTGTTAACATGATAATATTATTCCCCACGCACTGCTATAGACATTCTGACCACCTTGAGGTCTTGAGAATGTTAGGGTGGAATACGACGCAGAGGGGATCGTGAATGACCCATACCGAAAGGTTCGTGTCTGTGACGAATTCGGATTTTCAATACTTGTGTTTTTTTTTTTTTTTTTGTAATGGAATATTGTGTGAGAGTAAATTTTTGTTCCACTTTCCGTGTCGGTTTAAGCCGACCGACCGAAAGGCACATTAAATTATAAATTTAAATTTATAAATAAAGTATTGTTATATTGGATAACTACTCAAGTTTTGAACTAATGTTTCAACAGAAATATTGTACAGTATAATAAAATAATATTTAAAGAAAATGATTTTGAGTACATACTAAATTAGATACAACACAAGTTGAAACGTTTCTAGAATAACAATTGAGTATGACAGTAAATTGTTCAGGTGATCATTTTATCTTTGGCCAAATTCAAATGATTTATTAACATTATTATCAATTATTATTTACTTTATTTCATACTTTAAAACGGTTTTAATATTAATTATGTATTTTTAATTTGTATTTTTCGTTTTAAAAAATAATTTTAATCGAAAATTAAGTCTATCTAGTAACAAGTATAAAACTTTTATAAGAATTTAATTATGCGAAGGAACAGAAAAATTTGAAGAATTGAAATACATTTATAAAATATCGCTTGCCTAATGACAAAATGATCACTCTGTAATGATATAAAATCTGTTCTCATCATATTCACCCTGATGTTGTAACATGAATAATCTTATTTTAAACCTGTCATCTGCCACGAAAATTTAAAGTGTTGAATTATTCATTTATTTCGTTATAATAAAACTATATGAAAATCCATACAGAAAAAAAAACCGTTTATTTTTTTTACTCAGAAAATATCTTGAATTATTATTATTTTGAAATAAGATTTGATAAAAACAATTTTATCTATATTCTATATCGTAATTATCCTAGTAGTATTTTGTAAAGATCTGTATAGATTAATTTTTAAAACACACTATCGTATTGATAATTTGGTTATATTGAGTACCTATAAATATGAAAAACCGTTAATGTCATGGATAATTTTATGAATTTCATAAGAATTTACATAAACTATAAATGTAGGTTCGTGAAATGTCAGATTTACACAATGTTACAAAAAGTTTTTATGATTTTTTCTTAGAATAAAATATAAAAATTAATATTTTTATAATTTTGTATTCATTTTTAGTTTAATGTTTAGTATAGAATAGTATAGATAAAGGTATCATAAGTATAGAAACCTTAATAAGGATTCTTTATGTATTATGCTTATATTATCTTTCCAATTCGTTGCGTCTTGCGTGGTTATGATTGCATCTTAGAATAGCTATATTATTTTGTTTCCATGATTTTCGATAGGGCTGTTATACTAAATCTTAGAGACTTTTATTATTGTATTTATATGTTATTAATTAATACGTTGATTATATTTAGATATTTTGTAAACATTTGAATTAAGTATTATGCTTTTAAATTTTAATATTTATACTTCTTATTGTATAATAATTTGTTTATATAAAGTATGTAGAAATGCATTAGCCAATAATAAATATATTTATTTTTCTACATTTTTTGAACTTTAATCATTTTTTTTCCATTAAATCTCCATAGCTAGTGTTTTATTAATAATTATGATCATATTTGCATATTGAATTTTCAAACTTTTTATTTATTTACATCGTATTATTTAATTTCATTAAATGATATATAAATATAAAACAAAAATTAAAACAGCGTTCTATTAATTTATAATTAATTTGGTAAGATTAATATAAAATACGTTAAAAAGTTGTTTTAGGAAAAAATACACTTTTGTTTTGGAGATTAACATTCAGAAATTTCTATGTAGTTACTAAACAATACAATAGTGACTATGAACTGTGACTAAAACCGTATTTCCGTTTTTTATTGAGTATAATCCTATAAAATGCATTGTCTCTCTTAAAAAAGTTTTCAAAAAACCTAAAGACGATAGTTTACAAGTTTTTAGATATTCTAGAATCATTATAAAATTTAATGTTGAAATGAGAAAATTATTTACCAACATTTAATAATTTTTAGTTCAAAAATTGTTTTCCATATAATTTCCATTTAAAATTTAACGATTTTATCAAATTTAAATGAATTATTTATTTTATATTTCTTTGGTTAGGTATGATGTACAGTCAGTTTTTTATTATAACGATGTAATAACAATGATGGCTTGTATATGTGTGCACAAGTGCGCAAGTATTCCTTAATTCACTAACAAAATTAGGGGAAATTAAACAATATAACCAGAAAAATGATATCAGAATGAAGATAAACCATGTGAATAAAATTAAAGTAAGTTGGTAACTTTAAGAAATAAGTCTGTTCGACTGTCCATGTAGTCCATAAAATAATGGTATTGATAATTATTTCTGTGTGTATGTACGTAGTTACTTCTTTTTGTGCACATTTATAGATTATTAGCTGAGTGTCGATAACTATCCATAAGTTGTTGGTTTGAATTATTCCTTTTATATTCTTAAATTTAAATTTAATTCATTTTTTTTTATTTTGTTGTTGTTATTAATTATTATTTTTATAAGTCATTTTTTTTATAGTTGCAAATGAACCCGTTTAAAGGTAATAAAAACATAAGTATTTTGTACATATTAATTAATTGAGAAAAAAATTACTAAATTAAATAAAAATGTGTGTTTCTATAGTGAAAATAAATATTTTTAATTGCGCATTGCATTCTTAAATACCAATGAGCCACCATTGAATAAATTTGTTGATTATATCAACTGGGATCAAATTATTTAATAATGACTCATTTCTTTGGCTTGTCACTTTTAATTTCAAGATAACTTTTACGATCATCATTCACTGTAAAAGGTGAAACACTGCAGTTATACTGCGTGGTGTAAATATGTATTTATAATATTTTTGAAAAACATAAATAAAATATGTTTAATCTTTATTTGTATTTATTTTTGTATTTTAGATTCTGAGTGAAGCGAAGGATCTTATGGTTTTACAATGATGTTTTTTTTTCTTTTTTTTTTCTGTAAACACTTTTTCGTATAGAAATCCTTGTCCAAAAGTTTCGTCCAGCAACTTTTAGATTCGAAATTGAACTGAGATGGTACTTTAGAGAGGTAATTTTTTCAAAATCTCCATAGTTTTTCCAGTAATCAAGAATAACGATCGAAAACTGAGTAAAAACGGTAAAATCGGTAAAAATCCGCCGTAAACGAGATTTTGACTGTTCAGATTTTAGGTATTTAGTCATAAATCGAAAAGTATTGAAGCTAGAAACTTGAAAATTTTATCCAATATCAAATACATACTTTTTTATATTGGACAACATTTTCAGAACAATTATAGCACTTTTGACTCAAATATAGAACTTTTAATTTACTAAATTGTTTGAAAGTTTTTATGTAATATAATTTTAAATATTTGACAAAAAGTTCTGAAAATTTAATATGACCTTACTCATATACCTACCTTAATATCCTAACAAAAATTCAAAAATCGTGAGTCAGGATTTTTTTTTATACACACTTTAATAAATTATTATAACTCACCAAAAATTATACAAATAACCGTAAAATACGTAAACAGTATTTAAAAAATAATATATTATATAACACTGAAGCTTTGCTCAGAATCGTTTTATACTAAAGAAATGAGTCATCATTTCTTTAAAACTTAATAGATCCATCACCAATATCTTGTCCGAGGACCGAAGGGACGAAGGACGAACTTGTACCACCATCATCTCACTTACCAGCTTTTTATTTTTAATATTTATTTGTGGTACATTTTTTATAACAATACATTTTTAATCATTGATCAAAATATATATTTTAATCAAAGTAATATACCTTATAAATAATATTAATATTCTGTATAATCAATTATGTAGATTTGTGTTATATTTTGTTTTCGATTGAGTTTTTGAAAATGAAAAATGGGATAGGTGTTGAACTTTTTTTATTTATAAATTAAATAACATTTTAATATTTAACACATGCAAATTAAATCCAATTTGGTGTACATATTCAATAATATGAATTGAAATATTTCTTATTGTAATTAATAAAATAAATAGGTATTATAAAATATTTTCTAAAACTACAACATTATTACTTACTTATATATGCTGTGAGTACAAAACACGAACATACACACAAATCAGCCGTAATAGTTTAAAAATTGTTGTTGAGATTTTAACCCCCTCCAAATTTTTTACGCATGTATTCTTGAATTTATGTGCGCATTATCTGTTTGAATTTTACCTCGTCCCTTATTATTGAAAAATAATATAGTTACATACAATATTCGAATTGAAAAAATAAAAGTAGAGAGACTCTGTTAACTTATAAAAAATTAGTGTCCCTGACACTTTTTATAGCTTATAATAACGTTAGAATACCTCTTATACTATGGAAAAATATTAATAAATTATTTTTAATAAAAAATGGATTTTAAAATCATTTATATTAATAATAATATTTTTTTTTTTTAATGAAAATGAATATAATTTATCCTTATTTTTAAAAATAGTGATAACATTCCAAACATTTTTTTATACAATATTATATCATATTTATAAATTATGTCATTTAACTCCATAAAATGAACTGTACTTATTATCAATTATTATTACCTATATATTTTTACTGGCTACTGTTATTGTATAGAACATATTAAATGTAATATGTTTCAAATCTTTGCAAGTAATTTCATTAATTTATCAATTGTCAAAAATTATAAACGATTAACTATAGACTATAGTTTCAAATCACCAAATACAACACATTGAAATACAAGTTAAAATTTAAAAAACGATCATTGATAACAGTGATAACTGATAGTAAACCACATAATTACGAACCATGATTATGGACACAGTTCAAAATGTAAAATTAAAATTAAACCATGATATGAAAAACATTATTAGGTTTTTCGAACACTTTGATAAAAAAAATGCTATATTTTATCGTAGATACTACCGTCCTCCATGAGTTTCACTTAAAAAAAAATAGTAAAGGTACGTAAAATTTTTAGAAAAATTAGTTAGAGGACTTAGTCCCCTAATGCCCCTCCCCAATTCAATCACTACAGAATACAATATTTTGCCGATTAAAATAAATCTCTTAAAGTTTTATTTGACATAAACATATTTGCGATAATAACATATTTCATACACAATCTAAATGTTACTGCAGCGAATCGTTGTGTGGTACTATGGTATTAATCATTTATCAAGTCAATGGTCGGAAAAAATCAATAAAAAATTACGAATCTTCCTACGTACGTTATTACGAAAAAAAAAGGAAAAAACAATAGCCTATTAAGGAGATATTATTAAGATAAGATTTTGATAACAGGGCCCGGTTATTTGGCGGAATACATCGTTTACCGTTTTTTTTCTCCGTTGCTCCGAGCACTCGGTAGACCATTTGGTTGTGCTTTTCGTAAATATCTTTCCAATGATAACGCCCACATATTATTATGTGTTCCGGTCGTTCTATCAAAAATACAAGAGAGCAACGACTATAGTGAGTTCCGACAGAGCCACAGAGACCAACCCGCGCTCGTGTATACATATATATATATATATATATATATATATATATATATATATATATATATATATATATATATATATATATATAGGTATAATATACGGCCGCCAAACGGCTAAACAGCATTTACTCAATCACTCACTGACTTCATTTTAGAATATTATAAAACGCCGAGCCAAGCTCTTTGTTTCAATTATGCGGTTTATCCAAACGCGATTTTTAACTGTAAATATTAATGTGGACGTGCATCGATTTGTTTTCTATGCATGTATACGATCTGCAGTCCGAACGCTTTGACCATTTACAAATGTATTGCGGCCTCGATATCAGATTCATATTAATAATTTTACCTACACATCCATCATTTATTTCAATTCTTTTGAACTTGATGTGTACGTTTCGGTGTACCTATGTGCACTTAAATATTACTAAGATATGTAGCATATTATTGATACAACATTAATTACAACATAGTGGATACTGCTTGATTAAATGGGTAAATCGATTCAGCTATGGGTACACGTTACATGAATTAATGTTTGATAATATACATATTACTGCAGTTCGATCGATTCCCAATATAGTCTTCTAAATAATTGATATTAGTGGACGATGTAGATTACTGCAGCGAAGAATATTGTAATAATTAGGTCACGCATTATTTTTATGATGATCGCATTTGTACATAATTATTTATTATGACACACTAAGTGCTTTTCGAATTGTTTTTTGATACTTTTATTTATTTGTGTAATTGAAATCGAAGAATCAGAATATAATTATAATTGATTATATTCGTGCTTGTGGCTCAGAATAACAGGTGAATCAAATCCTAATAATTTCACGAATATATTTTTAGCAAATTTTAAGTTCACACATAACCGCGAAATTTATGTTAATTACATAGTTAATTTAAAGCTCTACAAACTTATTATTCTCAGGATTATAACGTAATATAACGGGATTGCCTAAAGATAATATCGTACCTTTAGAATTTAGTTAGTGTTGAAAACACGCAGAAATATTATTAGTTTCAAATGTTTTCAAAGACAAAATTGTTTAGTTTCAATATTAATATACATTTCTACATCGATTTGTAATTGTAAACATATTTATTTAATCAGCCGAGTACGTTTTTTTCTTCTTATATTTAGATAATGTAGTGTTAAACGTGTTTTAATGTTTAGTAACAAAAGTCGCCGATAATGTTTTATCCAAACGACAACGAAACCGTGTGTTTTCGGAAATACGGTGACAATATCACGCCTGTCAATCAGAAGGTACCTATGTGTACTCCAAATGACATCTTCATTATTCTATACATATCACCCAAGACACGCCGCGGTGGATAAAAGAACCCATTTCTATATATATATATATATATATATATATATATACAATAATGGCAGTCTTTTGAAAATCGTGTAAATAGGGTCAAAATATATTCGTACGAAAATATGTGCCTACGTGTTTATACACGAACTTATAATACACAATTGTATTCATTTTTTTAAATCCGTATCTTTTGTATTGGCACTGTCCCACGTACGCTTATGTATCTGAATACGTATAGTTTGACGCTTAAATGTGTATAATATTTATATGAGTTTCTTTTCGTTATTGGTATAAATACGTACGAAGAAAAAAAAACCAAATCGATTACAATTAATCAATCGAAAAATGCCAAGTTGAAATTTTTTTACATTTGTTACATAATGTAGTATGTATCATGTATATAGAATGCGAGGTGAATTTAGTCTGTGCATAAAAATGAGAAACTAATAAATAATCGAACCGATTAACTCTAAAATGATTGTACGACGGTACTTAACCGGTCACATGTAGGTACCAAATACCGGGCGAACAAACGAACAAACGAGTCTCAACTCG
Organism: Therioaphis trifolii; assembly: GCA_027580255.1. Lineage (NCBI taxonomy): Eukaryota > Metazoa > Arthropoda > Insecta > Hemiptera > Aphididae > Therioaphis > Therioaphis trifolii. The sequence continues at coordinate 86,233,724 of CM050404.1, forward strand.
TATTTACAAAAGGTTATAGATGTTGAATTTCCAAACACTCGTTATGTACGGCCTACGACCAGCGCGCGTGTATATGCATATATATATATATATATATATATATATATATATATATATATATATATATATATAAATTATATGGTTACAAATTTTTCTATTACTCCCCGGCACCTTGTAGTGTCTATGTGTGCTGTCTGTATATACACGTGTTATTCTAGTATGTTATGTCCCCGTCATACACAATGAATCCTGAATGGGTAGGTAGTTACGCGTGACATCTGGCGAGACGAGATGCAATATTGACGTATTTAAATCAAAATTCGTATGATCATTATAATAATAATCTTGAAATATTTACAGTTCGGATACGACGTGCTCGCGCGGGGAACGCGTGCAGGTCAAGCGAGACGAAGAACATATTATTGTACAGATTATAGGTACACTCGAATTTTGATTAAAACCATTTAGGTGACCGAGTGGTGTGCAGCCACGCGAATGGGACACCTAATTATTCGAAAATCTATAAAAACACGCTCCTCTGTCACGTCACATTTCTCATCCTGGAGAGACCATCGTCCGAGACGAGTGTTTTATGGGAAATCATTTATTGATCGCGTCGAACGCACCCGTGTACTCGTATTTACGAACTTGTCGCTATACTCGCGGGTGCAATTTACCTCCGGCTCGGCACCTCGCCGGACATAGGCCACCACGTTGTATAATTGATGTAGCGTTTGAAAATTAATACTTCGTTTTCATTCCAGTTTAATGTTATGTACCGCAGGCTCTCGGGCGCAGAGCACGGCCGTCAGTGCGGAATACAACTCCAAATATGGCATTCGAATAAACATCGAAACAATATACTTATACGGTGCAGCGTGGATAAACGCCGAGTAGTGCGCGCGACATGTGTTCATACGCGTTATTATTATTATTATTATTATATGCATATTATACGACGATGTCCAATTAAAAACGCTCAATCGCTTTACTCAGAATGTCGCCGCTTGTACACCGGATTCTGAGTACGAGTGACATAAATTCGCAAATAATTTCAAGTGAAACGACCATAAATTATTATTGTTGTACGACTACGCACGGGTCAACAGGTGTCTGCGATGCAGAAAATAACAAACGACGACACTGCTTGGAACACGTTCGCGGTACTCTACAGTGGTTTATTGATTTTGAATTTCTCGTATAGTTAACAGGAGAGTTCGAAGTGTTGTTGCGAAGGAGACACGACAGATAAATACGATTGTTACGCGACCGTTTGTTTATAAAGCGTATAATTGATTTTTAAATTAATTTGTTCGAAAGCGTATAATAACACACGCGTAAGACATCACGATCACGCTCGTATATCTAACCGCGACTGGTACCCGCGCGTGTGTCTGGTCGTCGATCGTCGCGACGACGCGACCAACGGTGTATTCAACATAGAGGCGTGCGCAGATTTTCCACAACGAATGCCAGTTAAAAAAAAAAATACCTCAATAACTCAATACGAAAATAACTTACCCAGAACGCTTAATACACATAATTTCTCATCACGCATGTATCGATTTCTTATAACGAAAATAAGAATCAACACAAATATGTAACACATAAAACTCCAATAAGAAATGTCTTCGCGTGTGTACGAGTAAAAAATTAAAATAAAGTTTTGAGGAAATTCGTGACGTGGATAAAGTTCTGTGATACATGAAATATTGGCCCGTGATCATAGCGTCTTCACATTCAATGGGTATTTTGATGTCTCGTTTCAACTATGAATATTTTTTTTGAGAAAGAAACAAAAATCTTAACTGTCAAAATGAAAAGACTTCCAATCAAATACGGTTTACAGATAAAAAAAACTAGAGTAAAAATGACTCCGTAGGGAACTCGATGAACACACGGGTGTACAGCATTCGAGGAAACAGCGGGTTCCGCTACCCATAACGCCGTGCAGTCCGAACCGAATGGAAATTTCGGTAAGTCGCAGAAAAACATCGGGCAGGAATATCGCGGAATGAACGCTGCACCCATAACACACGTTATTACGCGAAACGCATCCAGTGCAGTTATTTTTGCAAACGATCGCGCAACGTTTGTTTATTTCCGTAGCCGATTGTTTTATAATAATAATAATAATAATAATAATAATAATAATAATAATAATAATCATAATCATAATAATAATAACAACAATATAATACACGGAGGCTGAACGTACGTGCGTGCGTACGCGTGTGTGAGCGTGTATCTACACTAAATGCCAGACGGACAAATGAGCGAACGGGTACAAATCGTCGGATGTTGAATATTTTTCTAACGCTCGTATATACGTAGGTACGTACTGCGTTCGACGACGAAGACAGAGACGCGGATGCGGACGCGGTGTAGTAGAGTCCGTAACCCCCGGCGTGCGAGCGGCGAGGCGGCCACACATTTCTTTACGGATACACACGCAGGGCATTCGTACGTACACGAATCGTTGTGCGTGTGTGTGTGAGTGTGTGTGTGTGTGTGTGTGTGTGTGTGTGTGTATGTGTGAGCGCGCGTATGTTATACCTACGCGGCTACACCGCACCGAGAGAAGTGTTCCCGTCGCCGCTGCTGCGGCTACCTGACGGACGGACAACGTGTTTTCATTTTCGTATTTTTTTTTTTTTTTTTACCTTTTTCTTCTTCGTTCGTTTTTTTTTCTTCTTCTCTTCTTTATCCCCCGAAAAACATACCTATTTGTTGTTTATATACGCGTTTCTACCTCGTGTGGCTACAGACTTACGACGGCGACGGAGACACCGCGGATTATTAATACATTATTATTATTATTATTATTATTATTATATTACGTCGAACTGCCGCACGGGGACGGCGGACGGACGGCGCGGCGCACTAGTAATAATACCATCTGTGTCCGCCGCCGCCGCATTATTGTGGACGACATCGTAGACGTAGTCGTCGTCGTCGTCATCGGTGCCGTCGTGTATTTTATTTTTCAACCGTCCGCCCGCCCGTCGGGTATGGTATGGCATGGCGCATAAAAAAACACACATATCGAAAACACTTCCCCGCACGGCGCTGTGTACACGGATTTGACCACTACGGAGTAGAAATACAACGCCCGTGAATTTTTCTCGAAAACACGGACCGGCACACTCTTCTCAGAATATCGCGAAGATTTATGAAAAGTTGTGTTTTGTTTCGTTACACACACACACACACACACACACACACACACACACACACACACGAACACATACTTATATATAAAGCGTGCACGATCGTGTACATTCTATCGGGAGACGGGGGAACAAAAAAAAAAAAAAAGAAATAATAAAACTTAAAACAAAACGTTGATAATTGACGGTTCGGTCGGTGTACCCATAAAAACGTTTATTGGTCGGCAGCGGCGAGCTGCTGTTATTGTTGCCGTTGCTGTAACAGTGGACCACAGGCAGGTGTGTGTATCAGTATGTGTACTTAATCTTTCCGATCGAGTTCGACAATTATTATTATAATATTGTTTTCGTTTAGATCGCGGTCACTGATTTCTGTTGGTATATAACGCATAAAACCTATATGGTTTTCCGTATCGCGTCACGCGAACCTCCGTCGCAGATCAAATTTAGAAGGTATTATTATTATACGTCATGCGGTAATGTATACGCAGTATACATGAAAAAAAGTAATAAAGACGAATGATGCGTGTGAAACGCGTTATTTGGATAATGTTATACTATAAAAATCAGATGATTCAGATGGCACCACAGCATGCCGTCACTGAAGTCGTTTTTGAAATAATGATAATAATAATAATAATAATAATAATAATAATAATAGAAATAGTAACAATAATAATAAATAGCGCAAGATGACCGGACACAAGCGCGGACGCACTCGCATGAATGGGCGCGCAAACGAACGAGCGCGGGCACGGCGAATCCCCCGTCATATTCGTGTATACTCACACACACACACACACACACACACACACACACACACACACACACACACACACACACACACACACTCACACGCACACATACATAACACATACATATTGTATATATACATATAGGTATATATATAAATATAATATAAGCGATCCGGTGGTGGGCGAGTGGCAAACGGGGTGCAGCCATCTTGAATACCTTCAACTAGAACCCGGGCCGTGTATTCGAACGGCAGTAAAATACTCAAGCACCGTCGTCTTCGTCGTCGACGACGACCGGCCGACCGACCGGCATACACACACACATGCGCGCGCGCACGCCTCACATACACTCACAAACGCACACGCACACATACGTGTACAGGTACTCACACGCCACACACAAACACACACACACACACACACTCACACGCGCGCGCGGTGCGCGCACTCACACATACGCGTGCGCAGGGCCGGCGGCGGGTAATCTTGACAGGTAAAAACGGGCTCTTTGCTGCCGCGCTCGTCGGACCGGTCGGCGGGGGTCGCCGGGTGGTGGCACGACGGGCGGGAGGGCAATGAGTATGGCCGTGTGGCCGGCGGGGTTAGCGTGGAACGCGCGCAGAAGGGGGCCGACCGAAAGAATGTTTCCACTTCGGATCCGACTGAGCCGGCCGCCGCTGCCGTCGCACCGCCGCTGGATCCGACCGAACCAGTCTTCAGTATACGCACACACACTCGTCTGCACTGTACTGCGAAACGCGTGCCGTGTCTGCCGCTCGCGCGTGTGTACAACACAATATATACGCCGACACACATCGGTTGTTGATGGTTTTTTTTTTTTTTTTTTGTTTCTCCCGTCCGTTGTACCGAGCGTTGTGTCGCACCGTGTGCGAGCGTGCGCGTTTTAATATGGTAATTGTATTTGATATTTAGGCATAATTACGGTAAGACGAATCCCGACGAGCGTGCCGTGTTACAGTTCCGATTGCGATCGATGTATTACTTAATCCGTTTTTGTCTTACGTATTAGTGGTTTATCGTTTTTTTTTTTTTCGTTTATTTCGTTCTTTCCGTGGGTTCCGGCAGTGTTCGTCCGCGAGTTTTCGCGTTGTTTTCGCGGCCGTCCCGACTCGTGCGACAGTGATACCGCGACTCCGCCACATGGATTACGATATAGTGTAGTGAGTGCGATTTCCGCGTGAGGCCCGCCCCGCGTGTACGCCACGCGGCCAGTGCGATCCCCCGATCCCTCCTAGACGAGAGACGGCTCGTGCCCGACGATGACCACTCCGTGATTGACCGGCACGGGTCACCCCCTGCGCACGATGTCATGGCGCGCCGCGATGTGCATCCGGCTGCTGCTGCTGCTAATGGCCGTCCTGGCGGCCGGTGGCGAGGCGGACAACAGCAACACCCGCGTGCAGCTGGAGGTGCTGGAGGGCCAGCCCCGTGGCACGGCCGTGGGCCGCATACCGGTGCGGCCGGGGTTCACGTACCGGTTCAACGAGCCATCGGACGAATTCGCACTGAACGGCACCACGGGTGAGATATCCACGGCGCAAATACTGGACCGCGAGTCGCTACCCAACGACCGGTACGACCTGATCGTGTTGTCCAGCCAGCCGACGTATCCGATCGAGGTGCGCATACTGGTGGTGGACGTGAACGATAACGCACCTGAGTTCCCGGAGCCGGTCACGTCCGTGTCGTTCCCGGAGAGCGCGGCTCCCGACAACAAGGTGCTGCTGGACACGGCCACGGATCGGGACGCGGGTGCCAACGGCGTGTCGTCCGACTACCGGATCGTGGCCGGCAATGTGGACGAGAAGTTCCGGCTGGAGGTGACGTCCAATCCGGGCGGCGAGCTCACGTACTTGTATCTGCAGACCACGGGAAAGCTGGACCGCGAGACGGTGCCGTTCTACCAGCTGAACGTGTCGGTGCGCGATGGTGGCGTGCCCACGCGGTACGGCTACCAGACGGTCAACGTGACCGTGCTGGACGTGAACGACAATCCGCCGGTGTTTGCACACACCGACTACAGCGCGTGGCTGAACGAGAGCGCGCCGCCCGGCACGTTCGTGCTACAGGTGACGGCCACGGACGCAGACCTGGGCGACAATGGCCGCATCGTGTACTATTTGCCGGAGACCGCGGATGCGCCGCGGTTTCGCGTGGACCCAGACACCGGTGCCATATACACCACCGAGGCGCCCGACTGTCCGCAGCAGAACTGTCAGCAGACAGCACAACAGGCGCAACGCGCCACCGCATCCACGTGCCCCAAGAGCTGCGTGTTCACCGTGCACGCGCGCGACCACGGATCTCCGCGACAGGATGGCCGCGCATACGTTACCATCAGCCTGATCGATGCCAACGACCACGACCCGGCTATCCGGTTCCGGTACTTTCCGTCGAACGCAGCGTACGCGACAGTGGACGAGAACGCGGTCAACGGCTCCGTGGTGGCCGCTGTGTCCGTGATGGACCCGGACGAGGGGCCCAACGGAGAGACGACCGTGGAGATCGTGTCCGGCAACGAAATGAATCACTTCCGGTTGGAGTCGTCGCAGAGTTTTTACATCGTACGCGTGCATGGCGTGCTGGACCGTGAGCAGATCAACAAGTACAATCTGACCGTGTTGGTCAGTGATAAAGGGACCCCTGCCAGGACGACCGTGGCCTATCTGCTGATTCACGTCAATGACATAAACGACCACGAACCGGTATTCGAGAAGAGTGAATACTCGACCACGCTGAGCGAACTGTCACCGGTGGGCACGTACGTGGCCAGCATAACGGCCACTGACGAGGACACCGGTATCAACGCGCAGATTTATTACTCAATCGTGTCTGGTAACGCGTTTGGGTGGTTCGACATCGACTCGGATACCGGACTGGTGACGCTCAAGGGCCGGTTAGACCGCGAACAGATGGGCTCCGCTGAGCTAAAGATCTCTGCTCGAGACGGCGGGCCAAACCCCAAGTGGGCGTTTACGCAATTAAAAGTCATCGTTTTGGACGAAAACGACGAACGACCGGAATTTACGCAGGAATTGATCATCGTGAAAATGTTGGAAAATGTACCGGAGAATACATTAATAGCCATATTAACCGCTTCGGATCACGATCAAGGTACCAACGGAAGCGTGTCTTATAGTTTACACCCTGAAGTTCAGTATAAATATAAGGGTGCTTTTGCACTCGATTCACTAACGGGACAACTGACTGTCAAAACACAACTTGACCGGGAAAAGATACCAGAATACCAGATCAAAGTATTGGCCAAAGATCAAGGTTCTCCGCCCAAATCATCTACTGCTACCGTCATTCTGGATGTGTTGGATGTCAATGACAACGATCCAGTGTTTTATCCACAACAATATGTGTCATTTATCGGCGATAATCACCCGACGGGCACCAATCTCCTTACGGTTTCGGCATTCGACGCCGACGAGGGAGAAAATGCAGTCGTCGAATATCGCCTAGCCAACAGTGGCGATTCTGGACATTTTTACATAGACGCTCGTGACGGGTCGATCTACTTAAAGAGTAGCGGAGACCTTCCGAAATCTATTTATCGGTTGAACGTAACGGCGGTGGACAGAGAAGGCCGACGAGCGGCTGAAGACGCTACCGTAGAAATAATAAAAAATCCAGACGAAACACTCAAGTTCGATTCAGAGGGATATTCGTTTCAAATTTACGAAGACCACAGTGGACAAGAAGAGCCGATTTCCAATCGTCAAGTGGGACGAGTTCGAGTTAAAGAAACTAAAACTGACATAGTGTATTTCATACTTAACGGTGATAATGGAAACTTCAGAGTAGACCAAAATGGAGTGTTAACAACGTGGAAAAAAATTGATCGGGAGAACCAATCGTTTTACAGTATACGTGTAGGAGCACGAGCAGGCCTAAAGTTTGGTACCACTTTGGTGAACATTACTATTTTGGACGTGAATGACAATGAACCGACGTTTGCCACCGTTATAGACGAAGTGGATCTCTATGAAGATACGGCCGTTGGCCAAGAGTTGTGTGTAGCCAGGGCTAAGGACAAGGATGTCGGGTTGAATGGCCGGGTAACTTACCGATTGACATCCAAACCGGACAGCCTATTTCGTATCACCGAGTCGTCCGGCATCGTATACCTACATAAGCCGGTATATACGGCCCCGGGCACTGTTCTAGCCACCGAAATTATGGCCACCGACTCGGGTAATCCCCCACTCTCTGCCAAACACGTTATACTATTCACCGTTCAAGATGTAAACGACCATACTCCCGTATTCGATCAAACTTCATATGAATCGTCACTCTCCGAGGCTACTGCTGTTAACAGTAGATTCTTTGGTTTAACGGCTTCCGATGGTGATTATGGTTCCAACGCATTGCTATCGTATACGATCGAAGAAGGCGACGTGGAGGGAAACTTCGGTATTTTTCCCGACGGGATGTTGTACATCAAACACCGTCTGGACAGGGAAAGCCGTGATTATTACGCACTCTCCGTGGTAGTCCGGGACGCAGGGACACCTGCTCGCAGTTCGTCCGTGGTAGCCATCGTACACGTGACCGATGAGAATGACAACAAACCGGAATTCGCCAACGTCACGTTCGATTTTCATATCAACGAGAATGAGCCGACGGGTACCTTCGTGGGAAAATTATTGGCGTCCGATCGGGACACGGGCCGAAATGCCGAACTCACGTATTCTCTGATCAATTGTAAAACCGACTTTTGGATCGACCCCAAAAATGGGTTTATCCGGACGCAACGGGAATTCGACAGGGAACAGTTGATTCGGGCCACCGGGCAGAACGTCATAACGCTGGAGGCCACGGTATCGGACAACGGCAAGCACCCGTTACACGACAAGACCAAAGTGAACGTGTACGTGAACGACGTAAACGACAATCGGCCGCGATTCTTCCGGCAACCATATCGGGTGCAAGTGTCGGAAGGGTCGCCGGTCGGCACGCACGTATTGCGTGTGTATACGACCGACGAAGATGACGGGCAGAACGGCGTGGTGCACTACACCATGGAGAACGGTGACGAAGCGGAACACTTCAGGATCGACAACGGGACCGGCATGATCACGATCAACGCGCTCCTCGACCGGGAGGCGCGGGCGTCGTACGTGTTGCGTGTCACCGCGCACGACAACGGGTCGCCGGTGCGGCTCAACGCTTCGGCCTCGGTCACCGTGGAGGTACTTGACGACAACGATAATCCACCCCGGTTCGAGTGGCCGCGGCCGCCGTCGGGCGTGTCCATCTACGAGAACGCGACGGTGAACACGGAGCTGGTGCGGTTCCGAGCCGTGGACCCGGACCTGGGCGCTAACAGCGAGGTGCGGTACTCGATCGTATCGGGCAACCGGCGGGACACGTTCCACGTGGACGCAGTGACCGGCGCTCTGCACCTGCACAAGCGGCTGGACTACGAGGACATCAGTGCGTACGTGCTAAATGTCTCGGCGTACGACAACGGCAACCCGCGGTTGTCGTCCACGCTCGCGTTCCACGTGACCGTGCTGGACTGCAACGACAACCCGCCGCAGTTTCCCAGCACGGCGATCGTGCGGCAGATCGTCGAGAACCTGGAGCCGGGCACGTCCATCGTGCACGTGGTGGCCGACGACCAGGACTCCGGGCCCAACGGGCTGGTGCACTACAGCATCAGCCGGCAGCAGCCGGACGACGACCGACGCAGCTTCAAGATCGACGAGAAGACGGGCGTGATCAGCACGGTGCTGCCGATCGACCGGGAGCACGCGGACACGTATCGGCTGACGGTGGTGGCGGTGGACCAGGCGGCGGCGCCGGAGCACCGGCTGTCCGCGGAGAAGACGGTCACGATCATCGTGGACGACGAGAACGACAACGCGCCGGTGTTCGTGTCCGTGGACACGGGGCTGATACGCGCGCGGCACGCCGGCGCGCCGATCATGCGCGCCGTGGCCCGCGACCTGGACTCGAGCACCAACGGGCTGGTCACGTACGAGATGGTCGGCGGCGACGCGGAGCTGTTCTCCATTCACCGGACGACGGGCGCGATCGGGCTGCGCCGCGAGTTGACGCGGCCGGACCGGTCGTACCGGCTGACGGTGCGCGCCACTGACGAGGCGGTCCAGTCCGAGCGCAAGTCCACCGACGCGTACATCACGCTGCTGACGGACGCGCCCGCAGCCGAGGCGGCCGCCGTGCGCAGGGACTACGAGGGCTCCGTGTACGAGAACGAGCCGCTGGGCACGAGCGTGCTGCGCATGGACCCGCCGCCGTTGCCCGGGCAAATTGAATACTACGTGGTGAACGTGACCGGGTCCGGCGGCCGGCAGGCGGATCGGATGTTTTCCGTAGACGTTAAACTGGGCGTGCTTTACACGGCCGCGTCGCTGGACAGGGAGGGTGGCGCCGACCAGTACGTTGTGCACGTTTACGCTACTAACGTCGGATCGCAGACACCGAAAACCGGTCACATTCAGGTATTTTTTTTTCGTTTTTTTTTTTTTTTTTTATATTTATTTATTTATTTTTTGTACTCTACAACTTCCCCTTCTCTCCTCCGCTCTCCAGTCCACACGCTTCTTATACTTCGCATCTCGGCGTCCGAAACTTTATCATTATTGTTATTATTGTTCGCTTACTATATGATTTATTCGATTCGCTAGGCTGCAATTAGCTAGGCATTCCGGGTTTCGGTAGACCGCGGCGAGTTCAAAGTGGATCAGTAGTAGTTGACGAGTTACCTATTCTCGTGATGTGTGTGTGTGTGTGTGCGTGTGTGTAGGGGACGGGCACAGGGGGTCCGCTGCCGAAGTCATGAAATTTGGTTAGAACAATGGAATGTACGTAACACGCGAACCCGTCTACTGTGCGACAGAATACCGAGTGCTTGGTGGGGGGAAGAGTTGAGTTGGGACATAATAGTTTTTTATGTCATTTCTCATTACGCGAGTTTCGTTACATCTCTACAGCGGCTTTGGGTGTACATTTGTATTTCGTAAATTTTTTTTTTTTATTCTCAATAAAATTTTTTTACTCGTGTTTTTTTGTTGCTCAGCGGATTTCGGCCTAACAATGATTCCATCCAAAATATTTTTCGTTTATTAAGTCGAGTTAACAATATTTTAAGTATGCATTTCGTATGTGCTCATCAATTTTACGTACACAAATGAATACAGCGCTCAAATATACTAAACACGTATAAATCTCCGAAAATCCATAAATAAAATATGGTTAAACACAAATCACTGTTTGCAATCATTTTATAACAATGAATGTACGCCGTTAAGAGTGCATTTCGTTTTATGAATTCGTATATATTATACATATTGTAATGTGTAAAACATGCTCTATATATTTTATGTACAATAATAATAATATGTGAATGATGGTATATTATTGTGAAACGTTTATTCGTCATATTATTTGCCGAAATATAAACGTAGTTTGTATAGGCAGGTATCCACTATTTTTCAATCTTTCACCACGAAAACATCAAGATTAAATTTTCTCCGAAATCCTTTATGTTTACATTGCTCCCGGAACAGGTACCTAATACCTTAGCCGACAAATAGCATGTCATAAATATCAATGTCATTATCACATTTATTGGTTATCCTTACACAAACAACGAAACATTTACTCATAAAATTTACGACCGTGCTGCCGGGGTTTCGACGATTGCGACCCTTTTTTTTCTCGACTGCGATTTGATTAACATAATGTTTATAATAGCACGTTATTATTATTAATAATGTTGATATTGTTTTTTGATACAGAAGAAAAAAAAAACGTTTTTTTTTGCACAATGACACGTAACCCTCTTTGTACGGCTGCCGACATCGAGGAATTAACGCGTTTTAAGAATCTGTCTTTTGTGTAGTGTGGCATAGCGCCTCGGAGAGTGTACGTTTAACTCTCTCGCGTCGCACGCGGTTCCCTCTGCCATTCGTCTCTCCACCGCCTCGTCAATCGTCATGACCCGACGCAAATCCACTGTATGATTAAATACGAAGCGGACAGCTCAGTCTGCGATATTTTTTTTATTCGTTTTTTTTTTCAGCAAACTGACGTTAGAATTTAATATATTGTAATATTTTCAAATATTTCTAAAACCGGCCTACGGCACGCTAGAGCAACATGCGTGTAAAATAGCTTTGAATATGCATATATACATTCAGACTGTATCGTCGGCTAATCCTTTGGATAACTGTTCCATTTTATCCGTGTAAACCCGTGTAACTTTAAAATGTCAAGGTTTGAACTGACAGTGCATGTGTGAGTGTGGGACGTTTACATGACGTCTATAAAAAATACCACGGAACATATCTTTTAAAGACTAATATTATTTTGGCACGGTGTACAAGAATTTATGATTTTATGGTTATTTTTTTTATGTTACTAGCTAATAAACTATATAATTTCAGAACCATCGGAAATTGAGTTTACTTTTAAAGAATAATATTGCTAACGTTTGTTAATATTTTAAAACTATTTTTTATGTTCGAATAGTCGCCGTTGTATTCCCATAGCTTAATTAATCGTAAAATTTAATAGCATCGTTTATCTTTCCGGCTTTTACCGATCGTACATGTATAACATGCACATTTTTAAATTATAAGTAAATTTCACTGGCAAATAAATCGCCATGAGATATTAACTCCTATGACGAACAAATTAGAAACATTCGAACTATTCAATAGTCAGTAATTTATATCATATAAAATTATTTGGATATACTTTATAAATTTTGGTGGAATGTAATTTGAATAATTTACAAAAAACATTTATCATTTATTGTAATTGAATTAATTTTATGACTGATGAGTATAACTGCCCATATAATATGTATTTATGTTTTTACGTGTTTTTATTTAATATGTACTATTTTTTCTAACCGGCACTATATAAAAAAAACAACGGCTACATGCTAATTAATCTATTTAAATAATTTTTAAATATTATATCTGTAATTTTATGAATTCGTGAACAAAATTAATTTGCTTTTCCTATTTTGATGATATTTGAAGTCGAATAATAATAATATTTGTATAATACTCTTTTTCCAATTGCAGGTAGTAACATTTTTGGGTTTTAAATAATTGAATCTTCCGATATCCATAACGTATACGGGTTTAAAATTGAATTTATCACCGCAGGTGTAAAAAGTTATTGTAAGCCCAATTGTTTATTTGATGTATGATATCCGGCCTTTGAGAATGTAGAAGCGACTTAGGGAATAAATCCCCTATTCAATAACAATATTATTTTACCAGCTGTGTGCGTACTGCGTACCACGCAGGTAATAGGCACGCACAAAGAGAACACAATTCCAATTGTAGCAGATGTTCAATTGAAAAATTTGGCGCGCGCTTGAAATATGATTTTTTTTTTTTTTTGTCAAATTGTCAAATCGCAGAAATTTCGCTCATTATAACCTGTAGGGGTTTTTTTTTATCTGCAGAGGGGGACTTATGTATTATTAACCCCTCAGGCCCCTCCCTGTATGTACGCCCATATTCGAGTTGTCTGTCAATTGCATAAACTGCCATATTGGAATGCGCGTACGTATAACTCGTTAGATAGATATGGTTAAAGTATACTCAACATCTGTATGAAAAAAAACTTTACTTATGAAGGTAAACAATAAACAGTATCCTCTTATGGATTCTTCTATTATTGTACGTAACTTTGAAAGTAAATGACTATCCTTTAAGGAATTAAAACACCTTGAAATCGTTTTTTATTCTGTTTATTTTAAATCTTTTAGAAATCGATAATTGATTTTTCTATAATAATGCCTATATTAGATCGAATGATTTAAAAACGTTTTAGTTATATTTTCATATCTTGAAATGGTTTTGTTTCATTTTACGTATTGTTATTTACCTGGACAGTAGACATCTACTGTATACATTGTTTCGCGTTTAATTCAATTTTAAGAGATTCGTATAATTTATTAAATAAACATATTTGAATTGATTATCGCTTAAAAGTATTTTTATCTTCTCACTTGGTATGTAACAAGCATAGTTTTCGTTGTGATGTGTGCAGCATCTAAGTGTACATTATTATTGCATCTATTAAAATTAAAAAAATCGTATCGCTCATTGAATTTAATTTATATAACATTCTAGACCAGAATAAAAGGATTAAAGTGGTTGCGTGTCTATAATACCTGCTTATTCTTTTGTAATTTTGATATTTCTTTTTTTATTTAATGTTTACTATAAAATATTTACAAATAATATACAATATCGTGTATTCCTATGGTAAATTCTTTCTTTTGAAATGTATAATTTAAAAGCGTATCCGATGTTGTTAGTATTATTAGTGTTGGGAAAAAAGTGAATTTACAATATCGAATCGTCTGTAACCATGCACAATAATGTATAGAGATATCAGTATGCTAATGTGTTTGAGAGTGCTTTGGATTTATCGTAATCGGAGTGTCTAATAAAAATCCTCTTAAACCATTCGCTTTAGGATTTGTGCAACAGTATATACGTAAAATAGTATGTATTTATCGACGAAACCGAGTTAATTAGGAAAACTTCTACTAAAAAGCATTGAGCGGCTTTCGATCATTTGGAAGTTGCGCAACAGTCTGACGTAAATACGGGACTTAAAATATTTGGTTTCGTCTTCTCGCGGTTAAAACAAGATGAAGTGTAACACTTCGTTTCTTAACACCTTGTTATAAGCAATAAATTAAAGCTGACAGTTGACAATTTTGGCGTATTATGTGTTAGGTCATTGTGGGCACTGGCCACGTTTATTGAGTGTGTGAGTAGAGAACAGAGAAATTATTTAAAGTTCAATGCTCGACTATGAAATTTTTAGAATCATATATAAACAAAAAACAAAACAGCATACAACAAGACGTACAGACTTGGGTTTCAATAGAAAAAATCCGAAGCACCGTTTTTGTTGGAAATAACGTGTCTACGTAACCGCACTTCCGAGTCTTTTGCAGAGCGACACAATTATTCTATTTTTCATTTTTAACGACTTCAATGTGATAACATTGAAAAAGCGGGGCTAGACATTGATTTTAATCATGAGGAGTTGAATAGATGCAAACATTTTGGACACGCCCACATTCTCACGATAGCGTCTGAATAATATTTCCTTTTCTCTTGCTCCCCATTGGCAGACACGGCACGCTACAAACCGCAAATACGCCTAAAGGTACTGATTTCAAAACTTATAAGAAACAGGACCAACAGTATACATCGCTAGCACACACCAGTTGAATGTATACATACATTTATTTTTATTTTTTTTTCTTGGGCACATCATACGGGTATCGTCAAAAACTGCGGTTAATCATCATAATTAATAGTGTAATAATTATTGTATGGGTTCGTATCGGTTGGCAATCATTATTAAATATTATTTTAATACCGGCGGCTTGCAGTTTTTGCATTATTGTGGTTTTTATTTTGTATACATTATATATAATATTATACACACACACACACACACACACACACACACACACACACACACACACACACACACACACACACACACACACACACACACACACACACACACACACACACACACACACACACACACACACACACACACACACACACACACAGGCAGGCGCGCATTACATTATATCGGTTATTGAAATTAAATCAAGTGACAATAATTGGCATACAAAAACAGTGACCGCTATGTGTATGAGAAGTATACAGAATCCCGTTGTAGGTATTTTGCCGATTGGATAATGGGTTCTGATGCCTACAATGATGAATATTTCATACGTGGTGTATATAGTTATATAGTTGTATATAGTTAGATATATGTATCATGTATGGGTATACTCAACACACATTGTCCACTATGGAAAGAGAAAAATTAGAGAGAGAGAGAGAGAGAGAGAGAGAGAGAGAGAGAGAGAGAGAGAGAGAGAAACGCTTCTATCACTGCGTACAGTGGATAATACAATACCACTCTAATATAAACAATGAAC
This sequence comes from Therioaphis trifolii, assembly GCA_027580255.1. Lineage (NCBI taxonomy): Eukaryota > Metazoa > Arthropoda > Insecta > Hemiptera > Aphididae > Therioaphis > Therioaphis trifolii. The sequence goes on from CM050404.1 coordinate 86,249,650, forward strand.
TAAACGTGGGTTATTGTAGTAAAAGTAATATTTGACGATATCTTAATATTATATAGTACTTCGATGAACATGTGGTATAATAGTTCTGGGTACTGTAGGTTATGTACGCCTATATGTGCACTATAAAGTAAATTGCGTGGGCCGCGTGAATGTACTAATATACATAAGTAAGTGACCGAGTATAGGTTGTACGGTCACGTGATATACGACTTTATGTCATCTATATAATGAAGTATAAATAATATAATTTTATGAAATTTAGTATCATTTAAATTTGTACGGATAATATATTTTAAATATTCTAAATATTTGAACAAACGTAGTAATTAGTAATTACTATATTTATATGCGCTGTAGTATGTCTACATAGTGCTGCTTTTACGTGCAGCTGATTTTTATGAATTGGTGGCGTACAAACAAATTGTTGGTAAACATTTCAAAATCAATATGACATATATAATATATATATATATATATATATATATATATATATATATATATATATATATATATATATATATATATATATATATATATGTATCATTTTAGTTTACGTCGGGTCCGAGTATTGAAATGATTTTTTTAAAAGTTTAAACATCCTTATAAATCTTTAAAAATAATAAGTATGAGTAGTAACGCTTATGAGTAACGTGATACAATAATGTGATTAAGGTCTAGCGTGAGATGTAGGTATATCCTTAGTGAAATATTAATTTTTGTTTTTGTTTAATTTGCTTTTATTGTACATAGTGAAATATGTAATGTGTGATTTGCGAGGAGCTGTGCCAATTCTATTTCTCTTTTTTCAAATTTTTTCTCAAAAATTGATCAAAACTACTTAATCATTAAACATTATTATTTATTGTATTGTTTTAATGTTTATTATATGTACTCATTCGAAATCTCACTGATAAAAAATAAATTAATTTAAAAAATATATGTACTCATTTATTGAATATTTTTAATTAAACTATTAATGAACATTATATTTACATATGAAGTTACTGGCCATTACATATTCTAAGAAATATTACATTTCGCATTTATACCGTTCAACATTTTTTTATATTGTTCAAATTGTTCACACCACAATAACCAATGCTGAATATATACATTATACACATGTAAAAATTATGGTGAAACATATTAATTAATAATCAAATAATGATATGAGATGGATATCTCCAAATATTAATAGCCATATTTATTTTTGAGGAGTCTGAATAATTTTAAGGGGCTTTTTTTCAGTTATGACCACCGTGCCGTAATTTCGTACATTTTTACGCATATAATATTTTAAAATCAAATAGGTTATTTAATTTAATATTCAATTCAGTCGTGCATTATCTTTGATCGACAATATAGTGTTTATTAGGTTTAATTTACTAACGTAATTTCCGTTTGTTTTTATTCTGAAAAAATCTGAAAAATGTTGCAGCTGAGATACACGTAATAATTTACGCGTTTCAAATGGCATTTAAACATTTATGATTCTGATATTTTAATGGCAGATAATAAAGACACGGTTAAGTGAGTATTAAAAATCATTTGTTAATGTAAAATCGAAAAGAAAAAAAAATAACCGCGTAGAAATAAACGATCGAATCTTGGAAATATTCATCGCACACATAGGTGTTTATCAATTAAAATCATTTCCAAAAGCGTGTTCATTTAACTTTCAATTTTTTTTACTAATACAAACTCGTCTGCCGATCGCAATGGTATATCATTAATTGAATCGTCGATACAATTGTAAGCCGCGCTTATTATCCAATGTTAATCCTGGAAATCGCATCCGGATTTATAATAGGATAAACGCGTAATGGATCACACTATACGTACTATATGTCACATCGTTGGTGTTTCTTATATTAAGCGAAAGGTTATATGTATGAAAAAATGTGATTTGTCCTCAGCTACGTTTTCACGGTCAGATACAGTGGTGGTAGGCTACTGGTACAGGTGTATCCTATTTAATATATATATACATAGGTATATCTGGAGTAAATGGCCGGGCTGTCGAGTATAATTTGTTTTTGTAAGCACGTATATTTTTCATTAATTCCGGGAGCACCTTAACACAACAGCCAAATAACCATTAAAATTTAATAGCCCTCTCAACTATATCACTTGATTTCTTGATTGTTTTTTAATAGTATTCGACTAGTGCGGGGCTACTATGTATACACTGCTCTGCTGAAAACGAGTCTGCGTGTCTATTATACCTATTGAAATAAATAAATAAAATAACCACCCATATATCTTCGACAGAAAGTAACTCCTGCGTTTTCAGTATTTATCGTTAAAATTCAATTAAAAACACCTGCAGCTGTTCAATTAGTTATCGATGCGAAAATCATTCTGTTTTTGGACAGAATGACCAACGGAAATCATCCAAAATAAATCGTTGTTTTATTGTATTTGTACTACCAATCTAATGTGTTGGGTCGTTATATTACATGATATCTACACCGAATAGCTACAATTAATCGTGTCTACAACGCGTGTACGACGACTATGGGAAGGTATGTATATGTATATATATATATATATATATACACATACATTTTTGTTTTTTTTTTGTTTTAACTAACCGCTGCCGATAAACATGTTACCCCTATACCATAAAAAAAACAATTCCCATAGAAAAAAATGTATCCATTTCGGTATAGTAAACTAATTAACATCAATTGTACCTCTTTTTTTATGCCTGTGGAAAGACTCGTTTGAAAATACCAAATAACATTGTACCGGTCCACTAAGAATGTATTTTTTGTACTCGTTGAAAAATGTCTGTACAGTGCTTTTTGTATTCGATTTTATGTTTACCCTTATTTTCTAAAATTATCGACTCATTAAAAATGCGTACGAATAAAAAAAAAGTTAATCGGTCTAAAAGAAATGTGCAGTCAACATTCTGTGTACCTTAAAATAATTATTTTTTCACTAAACCGTTCAAAATAGTATTGTACTTTTGAGTATAAAATAAATCTAAAATATTAAATGCTACAATGAAGTTATAACAATTATAAAATTAATTATTATGACAATGTTAATAGGCTATACAAACAAAATCATACACTTAATTATTATGAATAATCTATAGTATATAATATGCAATACCTATGCATAAATAGCAAGTTATCATTGCGAACAATTATTTTAAAATTATACATTTTTAAAAAATCATCTGTTGAATAAGTATTTGAAACATATTATTTTGTTCCTTTGTTAATATAAAACTTGACTTACTGTGGGATTTATTTGGGAAAACAGGTTTTAACAACAATTTGTACAATAAAAAACGTTGTCTTACCTTGAAACTGTCAAGCCCTCAAATTATTGTAATATATATAAATATATTTATACATAGGTACATACACACACATATTTCATCATATATATATATATATATATATATACACATAATATTATATAATATATCATAAAGTGAATAATTATAATGCAATTTAGTTTTGTTCAGCTCCAAAATTAAAGATCATATTTTTTTTTTATCAAATAGTGTAATAATTTTTAGTTTTACGGTAAAATAATTTTTCATTTATTAGCTTTTATTTGATACTTGCCTTTATGAAACAAATTTGTTTTATTTGAATAGTGGAATTATTTAGTAAATGATTAAAATAAAAAAACGTATCTGTTATATCTGAAATATATGTTTTATATTACACTATACATATGCATATAGGAAGATTTAAAAAAAAATCTTGTATGCAAATTTTTGGGCAAGAAAAAATAAATCGATCAAAAGATCAATGATTTTTTTTTTTATATTGTTGCTACATAGCGATTTAATATTATACAAAATATAATCTTGACTGGCAGCTGCTTCCTGAGGAATGTTTAAAGACGAAAATATTACACTGTATAAAATGTTAATGGTCTGATCTCATCATTTACATAACACGTAAATTAAATAATTACTCTTAATTACGAACAATAATTTATAATGACTTTAAATATACGTTTAAATAACATTATTAACACAATGGAAATTAGTTACACGGTGGTATTTGAAATTTGAATACCACGGATCGTCGTACAGTACACCGATGATCCGCCTACGGTTTAGAAACGCTTCGAGTAATTTTAAATGCTTGTAGCACTCGATGGTGGTAATGTTTGTGTGTACTCGTATACTTAGTTATATTTCAAACGAGATTCCGAGATTGTGTCAAAAAATCCGAATAAAACATAGCGCGTTACGGGCTGGAGGAAAATTCCGATCTATACAATAATAATAATTCGTTTCGTTCGGAAGCCGCTTTGAAGCCGATGAAAATAGTTAATATTATCGTTTTTTCCCTTATAATAATAATAACAATAATTTTGTTACTGTACATCATACGGATGCGTTCCGTGTGTCTTCCGCGGCCGCGTCGTCTGCGGCAATACCTAAACGGTTGAACACTGGATAGTTTTTCTGGTGGCCGTCATGGTCTGGCGCAATTGCTTGGGTCATTAAAAAAAAAAAAAGTAACACCATTGAATGAAAAATAAATATACGGTGTTTGAGAACATGATCCGGAATGCGTTAAGTTATTTTAATAAGATAACATCGATTTGAATATTATATCCCGATGCGAGATTATGGGAACAAAAATGTACGTATTTTTACATACGAGTATACGGCCGTGGATCGGTGGAGCCAATTAGTGTTTTTTTTTCTTTTTTTTTTCGGCTCCCGTGTGTGTACGTATGCGACTACGCACGAGTGGATTCGCGCGCGGCGTATACCGATAATTTATGATGCGTTTGTGTTTTTGCGTACACACACGCACACACTCACCAGGTGTATTTACTTGTATTATTGTATTTATATTTTATCGTGTGCGCGTGATAGTAATTTGTTTGTTTGTTTTTTCTTCCGGGTTACAGGTGAAAGTGAAGATTTTGGACAAAAATGACAACCGACCGATGTGGCCGGCAGCTCCGATCGAGTACAAGGTATCTGAGGAAATACCGATCGGGTCACTGGTCGCCACGTTGAAAGCCACTGATCCCGACTTAGACTCGACGCTGACCTACACGGTAATCGGTGGCGGCGGCGGCGGCGATGACGACGACAATGGCTCGCCGCTGACGTTGGACGCGCGCACCGGCAACGTGCGCGTCCGCAAGCCCATAGATAGAGAGACCAGCCCCAGACTGGTGCTCCCGGTACGGGTATCCGACGGCAAGCACCACAGCGACACGTCCGCAGTTTTCATCGTGAGTAATCAAAGTCATTTTCACCGTTGGTTTTTGCGTCGGACATATTTCCCCCCTTTTTTTCTCTTACTGCAGCTCGTGTGCAGTCGTTTTAATGATTATTATGATAAACCCCCCGTCGGGAGCTGCTGCCGATGTCCGCGTATTATTATACACGTGTGTTATTATATTTTCGTAGTCTTCTATATCGCTGTCGGCTTCACGACGGCGTAACCCCCGCTAGTAGTTTTTACCAAATTGTTCAGTAGAAGCGAAACACTGTGGTAGGCAAGAGGACTAAAATATTTGTCAATGTATATGCCAATCCTATATAATTCCTCCACAATTCATGACACCTTAGATCTATTTGATTCAACTTTTGTCGTAGACATTTGACCTTAGCGAGATATATTATACTTTAATAAGTTGATTTTTAGAACATTTGAGATAGGCAAGAGGGGAGACGGAGTGGCCGAGTGAACCAGGCATCACTGCCGACGCACACTGTCACCGGTTCAAACCTCGGTCACGGGCGGCTCTCTCTCTCTGGGCAGGCGACTGTCTAGAGAGAGAGCGGCCGCCATCTCCCCTGTGCAGAAGGCAACGGGAAACCACTGCACAGTAAACCCTTCTCAAGTAACACCTTCTTATAGGTGCAAACCAACCCTCGGGTTGTGACCCTAAGAAGAAGAAGAAGAAGAAGAAGAGGTTTTATTAAAATTTTCCTCGTGAAATTCATGAGATTTTATCAGTTTCTGGACAAAAACTGGCCAAACCTCGTTGATCCGCCGTTTAACTTTTGCTGATAGACACGCATATTGTATGTTATCTTTATAACAATATGAAATAACCGCCAAAAACCCGCTATTAATATGTAGAGAAAAATACCGTCTATTTAATGAAAAAAAAAAATGATTTTACAACTTATCTAAGAGATTTTTCTATGAAGCCAACTCCTGATGATATTGTAAATTGTATAAGTTGAAAACGAAACATAAGAGACTTTAACGAAGGTAACATAAGTATGCGTAAGTCACCTGTCTAAAAAAATATGTAAATAATATTTTTATTTATCCAAACAATTAATGTCTTATTGTGGTTAGTTTTAAAATTTTTCCGTTTCAAAATTAATTCTCTGAACGTTTAACAATGTACATGATTTGAAAAGTGTTATGTTTCTTCTCACTCACAGCCGTGCCCCGGATAATCGGTATCGCGGCTACCGGTGTTTATCTCACTTGCTTACGTTTCGACTACATATTGGTGTGGTGATTCACACCCTTAGCCTATGTTGTTTATTTTGTGTATTCTTATATGTTGATAATATATCCCCCATAAATCAAATATTTAACTCTCCGTTATATGGTGCACAGTGTATAGTATAATGGAAGTAATATCGTTTATTTTTATCATTTGTTCTAAATTTATTTAATCGATGAAATTGTTTAATTGAAAGGAAGCCTTTAATATGCCATTATAATAGTTGTTTAAAATGTAATGTTTTAATTAATATTTTAAGTTCTTTGAAATCTAAGTTTTCTGACTAAAATTGTTTGATAGTATAGGAATTTATTCTTTATCTATATAATATATGTATCGTTAGTTATGCTTACTATATAGGTACACTGATTTGATTATATTTATTATTTATATACTTATAGACATTATATAATATAATATCGAGTTTATTTGAATTTATTTTTGGAACGTTAAAAACCGTGTTAACCATACAAAACGCCTAAAATTCATCAATGGTGACGTTATACCTATTTTAATTTTGCTCTCATCTAACCTGCAAACACGTTCACTCTTGAGTTCCACGTACTTTGGCACGTGCTATAAAATAATGCCATAGTATAATCCAACCATTCACAAACATCACGTGATCTTTGACTATATTCGCCCGTATTTCATTAACTAGATTATACTTTTTATTCTATGTACATTGGCCGTAAAATATATTTATTTAAATCATTCGAATTTTGCAGCTGGAATAATATTATTTAAATAGTAAGTAACAGTGATAGAAATAATTAGTAATAATTATAATATATGTATACAATGAAAATGCACCGTATTATGAATGGTATATCGGAGTTCCCATTGCATATTTCATAAATGAAATCGAACTATAAAATATTATCATAAAAACAAATAAAGTTTTACGGCAGGAAAAGTAATTTGAGTAATATTTCATTAAAGTCGTTCTAAACGTGTAAGATTAAGATTGTTGTAGAAACGTATAGGTATATATTTTCGTAGGATACATAAATTCTTGACAGGAGCTGGCCAGCTGCTAAAGCTGCTATATAGCGTCTAAAAAAAACTAATATTTTTAACAATTATATTCCTAATATTATTATATCTCGTTCCTCTCCTAATTAGTTGTACTAAATACTATACGGTTTAAAATTTCTTTCATATTATAGTCATTATTTATTATAAAATCGTAGATTCTGTACGAATATCATCGAATATTATGTTACATAATAAGTTATAACATTTGGTCAATGATCCAATGATCACTATTTGCATCACTATTTTACTATTATATATATATATATATATATATATATATATATATATATATATATATATATATATATATATATGTAAATGTATATATACTGATAATAATAAATACTAGTATTTGATTTTATGCATTGGTTAGGATTTAATGATTAGATATAGATTAGTGATAGAAAAACAACACGTGAAAGGGATTAGCTATCAATGTGTCTTTAAAGACCCTAAAAAATTTAAACAAATAATAATATAAACTGCTTTTATTTATATCAAGGTTGATGGAGTTAATTTTGTATGGATTAAGTTTAATGTATACGAATTGAAATAAATATTTAAATAATCTGATTAATTTTTGGTATTGAGAATACTATTCTCGTATTGATAATTTATTAGTTAAAAATTCTTAAAGAGAATAAATTAAAGAATTATTTCAGCTCTTGGATGCGTCAAAGTATTATATATTTTTCTGACACCGTTTTGATACACAGACGATTTATTAGATCACATATTATTCTCGTAACACTAATATAATTATTAATAATAAATGTGCATGTTCTAAAATAATGTATTTTCGGCATTACAAAGTGTATATTATTATTTATTAGATATTGATATAAATTATTAAATGTTGAAATATGAATGTTAAATGACATTTGGAGTATGCGGAAAGTAAATTTCTCTTCGAGGATATGGTGAAGTAACCTACATCTGGGGAAAAACTCAGGGGGTTCAGGCGGCTTTTTTAGATACGCGTAATGACACACCAAATTATTAATACGTATTTTTAACATTTTTGTAGATTCTCGACACCAACGACAATGCACCGTCGTTCGCTAAAAACGTTTACTCGCTGGACGTGAGCGAGGCCACGTCCAGGGGCGCGAAAATCGGTGACATCCTGGCCGTTGACGAGGACGAGGGCGTGAACGGCGTGGTCACGTATTCAGTGATAAGCGACTGGGCCAATGACGTGTTCAACGTGGATCCACACACGGGAGCTTTCTCTCTGACCGGGAAACTGGACTACGAAGAGGTGAGTGTACGAATACGAACACTAACACGATTACAATGCCGCACGATAATACGAAAGGAGCTGTCTTTTTTTTTCCCGTTGAAAATTCTAAATGATTTTACGAACCGTTAAATTTCGTCGATGAAGATGGCTATGACATGTTCTAGAGACGGAAAGTCGTCCTTTGTTTCAGTCGAGTCTTTGACGAACACATCATCCTCGCACACTTCTACCGCTATCGCGTGTGTTATGAATTAACACATCGACGCGACGCGTCACCTTTACGTAGGGACACTATTATGCCACAACCACGGTTTCCACCTCGACCCTACCTCTCGAACACGTGGTAGAAGTAATTCTTCCCCCCGATATCGTGAGTTATCACAGGTCCTGTTCTACCGCGTCGGACCTCCGAATACACATAAAACATGTACGCGCATTATGATTTACGTATGCACTTGTGACGATTGTGTACTCGTTATCATATATTATTATTATTATTATGTTATTGTAATATTAACAAAACTCTTTGGTGTGTTTGTTTGCGCACAGGTGCAGCATTACATCTTGACCGTGCAGGCGCAGGATGCGGGAAAACCGATGTTGTCGTCTACAGTGACGGTGTACATAAACGTTATAGACGAGAACGACAACACGCCCGTGTTCGAGACTAATAGTTACGTTGTGGATGTTTACGAAAACGCCACTGTCAACATGATCGTGGCCACGGTTACGGCGATCGACCGGGATTCAGGTAAGCGTTTTTTTTTTTTCCATCCGGGGTCTGTCGTGATGGTCCGTTTTTTCGCTTCGATGGTCGAACACGAGCGCGCGCACGGCACGTGCATCGAGTATTATTATTATTATTATTATTATTATTATTATTATTATTATCAGTGCGTGATGTACTAAGAGCGACGAGCTCGCCGCCGCCGGTGTTTGGCACATTCTACGAGACTTGTTCGTTGTGTTGAATATTAGTCAAAGATTTGTTTTTTTTCATTCTGTCGAAGTATTAGCTCGGATGGTATATTATTATAATAATGTAAGACGCGATAATGATTTCGATCTGTCAACTCCGAAGCAAGACCGTGGGTATCTTATACGTCGTAGCTTATTTTTCGTCTTTCTTTTCTGTACAAAATATATGAGTGCATACCAATTTAAACGTTATTTATAATAATACGCGCGCGTGTTGGCCAATCTCGAGATGCCAAAGTTGAGGGATCAGCACGAAAAGATAATATATAATTATATGTAAATTTTTATCGATCGCGTGTTTAATTTCATTTGATATAAATTATTTCTTATGCATTTTTTCTATCGGTCATTTATAAGATATTAAAGTATTTATCTATTCTCAATATTTTATTTATGTAAAAACGCTTCAGTGTGCTAACATGTTCGTTTCGGAATAATTTTTTTTTCAAACAAAGTTGGTTAGAACGTCTTCGTGACTATCGTTTCACGGTGTGTAATGCATGACACCTATATGTTTTCCAGGAATCAACGGAAAAATCAAGTACTCACTTCAATCTTTGGATCAAGAAGATAATGACTTCACTATTGATGCGGACAATGGTACTATTTGGCCACATCGCAGTTTGGACCGTGAGACCGTGGCGTCATACAATCTTATAGTTGTAGCCAAGGACGAGGGACGCCCGGCGGGTTCTGAACTCTCGTCCACAGCGCAGGTAATTAACACCACTCTTGTAATTTAAATACACGAAACATAATATCATTGTATTGTAAAATTATTAATGAGTTTGCTTCGTGTAGATGACAATTACAATCAAGGACGTTAACGACTGTTCGCCTCACTGGATTACACCAAACACAACCGCTGTCGTGGAAAACGTTGAAATGGGAACCATCGTTACTGTTTTAAAAGCCGTAGATAACGACGAAGATAAAAACGGATTCGTTGAATACTGGATAAATTCAGGGGATGAAAAAACATTCACCTTAGGATCTGTTGACGGAGTCCTAAGAGTAGCTAGTTCTTTAGATCGAGAAATCAAATCTTCATATCAGCTAGAAATTGGAGCTAAAGATCGCGGCGATCCTTCATTGAGTTCAATAATGAAACTCACGGTCAACATTTTGGACGAAAACGACAACAGTCCGATATTCGATCCGAGGCATTATACGTCGTCTGTACCTGAGAATGTTACCATTGGATATACGGTCATTCAACTATTTGCTACCGACAAAGACGTTGGCCCTAATGCCGGCATCAGGTACACAATTACGAACGGAGATGAGAACTTGGATTTCAGTATCGCTGATGACACTGGTTTAATACGAGTAGCAAAATATCTTAATTACGAACGTAAATCTCGCTATGTGTTAACTGTCAAAGCTGAAGATAGCCCCCTAGGTGTCGATAACCGGGTCAATTCCGACGAAGTCACTGTAATAATTTCCGTCTTAGATATAAATGATAACTATCCAGTTTTTCCAGACTCTCCTTATGTTATTCACGTTCTCGAAGAGTATATGCCCGAATCTAAAGAATTTCCAATAGCTATAGTGAAAGCGACTGATGCTGATTCTGGATACAATGGTAGAGTGAGATATTATTTAAAAGACACTGAATATTTTAGTGTAGACAGTGTCACTGGTAAAATACATCTTGTAAGGAGCTTAGACAGAGAAGCTCAGTCTGAACATTTAATCACCGTAGTAGCTATGGACTCTGGTAAATATAACACAGTTAAAATTATATCAATTAAAGGTTAATTCAATAGTAATAAATGTATATTTTAATTATTATTCAGGTATGCCTTCATTAAGTGGAAATGGATTTATTCGTGTGATTGTTCAAGACGTTAATGACCATAGTCCACAATTTCAGCAGCAAAATTATGTGGTATATATCGATGAAAATATTCCTATCGGATATTCTATTACTCAATTAACAGCAACAGATTCTGATATTGGGTTGAACGCTAAAATTAAGTATGTTTTGATGAATTTTCAAAATAATTTTTAATTTTTTTACGAATTCTTATGTAATTTTTAGGTACAGCCTCTTGGGAAATAAACAAGATAAATTTCAAATGAACGAAGATACAGGAATACTTAGAACTTCATCCAACTTGGATAGAGAAGAAAATGAAGTGTATTTTTTAACAGTAGTAGCTCAAGATTCAAGTTTGACAGAACCAAAAGCATCAGTAACTAACTTGACAGTGTTTGCTAGAGATATAAATGATAATTATCCGACATTTTTGACAACACAAAATATTATTTATGTATCAGATAAAACTCAAGCGGGACAATTTATTTTTGGAGTAACTGCCCTAGATTTAGATGCTGGAGATAATGGAAAAATTGTTTATCATTTAGTATCAGGAGATATAGAAATGTTCCATATTGATGAAAACACTGGTGTAATCGAGTCAACACAAAAACTTAGTAAACAAATGGAATACAAGATCAAAATTGAAGCTAGTGACAAAGGAAAGATACCTAAAACTGCAGAATTTGAGTTAACTGTGATTCTTTGGCCAGATCGAGACTTCCCAGTAGTACGACATGTTGGAGCTCATCAGTTATCGATTGTGGAAAATTCGAGTCCTGGAAGCGGAGTATCGCGAATTTTGGCAACTTCTCCCAAAAATGGATCAAAAGGAAGTTTACGCTTCTCTATAGCTGGAGGTGATTTCGACAATACGTTTGAAGTAGATTCAGTAAGCGGGGAAGTAGTAATTGGTAAAAATGGAATTGATCATGAAAAATCTAGTCAGTATAAAATTTGGATCGAAGCTTCAGATTCAGATGAACCGAAGCTCAGAAGCGCTGTGTTATTAACTGTTAACGTTACTGATGAGAACGACAACCCACCTGTTTTTGAATATCCATTTTATACTGTTTCTATTCAAGAAGAAACTCTTCCTCCGACTCCTGTTATAACTGTTATAGCAATAGATAAAGACGCTGGAAAAAATAGCATCATTACATACAAACTGGTTGATGATATTAACGGACTTTTTAGTATTGACGATATTTCTGGAGAAATTGTAACCAACACAAAATTGGACAGAGAAACTGATGATCACTATACATTGACAGTCGAAGCGGTTGATCAAGGCTATCCACCGCTTACTGGATCTGCAATGGTACACATAACAGTTCTGGATATCAACGATAATCCACCTAGATTTACTCGTTTATTTAGTGTTAATGTGACCGAAAATACAGAAGTTGGTTCATTTGTAATTGGTATTACAAGTTCAGATTTAGACGTTGGAGCAAACGCCAAAGCGACTTATAGATTTACCGAAAACCCTGGAAATATGTTCAAAATTGATTCAGACACGGGAAAAGTATATGTGGCTTCTCCTATAGACCGTGAAATTCAAGATGAATATTTATTAAACGTTGTCGCTGCAGATGGATCATGGCAAGCTGAAACACCTCTTACTATTACCATTCAAGATGTTAATGATAATGCACCTGAATTTGAAAAATCTGTTTACAAGTTTAATTTTCCTGAAACACAAAAGATCGGAGCTACTGTTGGTCATGTACTAGCAACTGATAGAGATAAACAAGGTTCAAACTCCGTTGTTTCATATAATTTAAAACAGCCGTCAGATGTGTTTTTTATAGACCCAATATATGGAGATATATTTACTAAACGTGCATTAAAATACAAACATTCAACAAAGGATATATCACCGGAAAACGAGTACACATTAACAGTTTTAGCTACTGACAATGGAAAACCTCCCTTGTCAACTGAATGCTTAGTTCTTATCAACATTATTGATTCAAACAACAATGCACCACAATTTAAAAAGAAAAAATATTTCTCACCCATACCAATAAATTTGGAAGTGTCGTCTCCTTTGATTACAGTAGTAGCTACTGATTATGATTCAGGAGTAAATTCTGAAATCGAATACTTTGTATATGGTGGAAATGCTACAGATTTAGTTCAAGTTGATAGAATTACAGGTTTGGTGACTTTAAAGAAAAATTTAACGGATGCAGATTTAGATAAAAGTTACGATTTAGTAATTAGAGCGACAGACCACGGAGTACCGCCAAAACAAGACACTACTGATGTTACTTTTACAATGACTAGTGAGAACCACTTTAGCCCTGAATTTTCATCTTTTAGCTATCAAGTATTTGTACCCGAGAATGAACCTATTGGGACTACAATACTAATAGTGAAAGCTACAGATCAAGATGAAGGACCTAATGGTCTAGTTAGATACTTGTTTGAAAATGTATCCGAAAAGTTCAAATTAAACCCAGAAACTGGTGCTATAACTATAGCTCAAATTTTGGATTATGAACTTATAAAAGAATATAAACTAAATATTATTGCAATAGACACAGGATTTGAACCAAAACAATCTAAAGCTACATTGTCTATTATGCTCACCGATATAAATGATAATCCACCGACATTCAATCAAACTCTATTTAATGTATTTATCCTTGAAAACTCACCACCTGGAACTTTTGTTTCACAAATGGTGGCCAAAGATTTAGATTCTCCTAAAAATGCAATAATAAATTATTCTATCATTGGTGGAAATGGAGAAAATTTATTTTATTGCAATACTACATCTGGTTCTATTTACTCAAAACAAGTGTTTGACTATGAAAAAGAAAAGTCATATTCTTTGGAAATTTTAGCCATTAATTCGGATTCAACACTTTCTGGATCTACAAAGGTTATAGTTCATATCGAAGGCGTTAATGAATATTATCCAACATTTAGTCAATCAGTTTTTTACTATGACGTACCTGAATCTGCCGAAATCGGTGCTAAAGTTGGTGCAGTAAAGGCAACAGATTTAGATGCTGGAAATGATGGTAAAGTCTACTACTTTTTAGTTGGGTCTAGTAATGACAAAGGATTTACTATTGATCATAATACCGGGTCATTAAGAGTTTCTAGGCATCTTGATAGGGAAACACAAAATCGAATAATATTAACAATTTTGGCAAAAAATTTTGGTAGTATCAGAGGAAATGATACAGACGAAGCTCAAGTTATAATATCAATTCAAGACGGTAATGACCCCCCTGAGTTTGATCAGGAGTATTACGAATGCTTGGTTTCTGAAGGTACTAGACCTGGGGCAAAAATATTGACTGTTCATGCCGTGGACAAAGATGTCTGGCCTCAGAATAATCAATTTTCTTATTCCGTACTCAATAATATGACAAAATTATTCCGGATTGATCCTCAAAATGGAACTATTGAAACTGTTGGGCAATTTGATAGAGAAACTATCAACTACTATGAAATTATAGTTGGAGCTGTAGATACAGGATCTCCACCCCAGACTGGTAGTGCTACAGTTAAGGTTATGATTACTGATGTTAACGATAATGGTCCAGTATTAGCCATTGACAATAATGTGGGATACGTCTCAGAAAATGAACCCATCAATACAAGCATAATGGTTTTAACAGCAACTGATGCAGATCAACCCCCAAATGGGGCTCCATTCACATTTCGAATTGTTGGTGGACCTCATAGGGAATTTGTAACACTGGACGAATCAAGTGGACTTCTTAGAACTGCTAGATCAATTGATCGTGAACAGACCCCAAACCTTAGTATTGTGGTAATTATTAACTATCAATTAATTATCTATTATCAATTATTTGATTAATATTAGTGAAATGTGTTTAAGTTTATTTTAAATTTTAAATTATAAATATTGGCTTAAAAATGTTCAATCAAAAAGTAAATAAATAAATAAATAAATAAATAAATTAATTAATTAATTAATAATAATAATAATAAATAAATGTAACCTAGTACATTATACATAATACATGTATAGAAATTATATTTCAAGAATATCCAATTTTAGAATTGAAATATTATTAAATAATAAAAAATGGTTTCAAATTATTTTTTATCATGTACAATAAAAGTACATTAGTGATAAGTAAATATATATCTATATTTTTTAATTTATTTATTTTATACCTACAACTGTATAAACATTGTTTTTATTATGTGTATAAACCTTTACTAACTCAAACGTATTCATAAAACTTGGGTTTATTTTTTTTTTTTTAGATCTCAATTACGGATAATGGTTCTCCTCAAATCACAACTGAAAACTTATTAAATGTTGTAATATTAGACCAAAATGACTGTCCATCTAGTCCGAGATCAGTGAATGTTCTTGTGTACTCATTAAAAAATGAATATCCGGTCGGGAAAATAGCAGATGTAAGACCTATTGATCCTGATACAACAGGAGACTATAAATGTTATCTTGAACAAAGTAGCAATGATTTTTCAATTCCCGAATCCTGTGATTTACACATTAATAGTATTTCTAAACCAACAACTATACTGCAAGTGTCAGGAAATGATGGAAAACATGATTCTGTCATTAACTTTGTTAACGTCGAATATCAAACAATCGATAATATTGTTATAGAAAATACTGTTTTCACGAAAATTGACAACATCACATCTTCAGATTTTATCGAAAACTACTACATAAAATTTATGAACATATTGAACTCGACATTTGAGGAGAACAACCCTTTGGTATACAGTATTAATGAAGTAGATGACGGTATTGAAGTCGCAATTGCTGTTAGAGGTTTGACTAAAGAGCTTGTAAGTGACACGTTAAGAAGTAAATCAAATAGTATTTCTCAAGCTACAAGACTTACGACATTCTTCGATTATTCCGCCTGTCAAAAGAATATATGTGAAAATGATGGTAACTGTTCTATTTCTCTGACTATATCAAAAGAACCACGGGTAACAAACAGTCAAGATTTCATTTTTACTTCACCTACCGTCTTACAAGAGTTCGTTTGCACTTGCGCGGAAGGATATGCCGGGAAAAAATGCGACAAACGTCAAGATCCGTGTGCACCAAATCCTTGTCAGTACGGAGGCACGTGTAGAAGACAAGGCATTAGTTACCAGTGCTTCTGCCCTTCGGATAGAGAAGGTTTAGATTGCGAGAAAGAGCGTTACGATAAGTGTGATAACAACCCTTGTATGAACGGTGGTAGTTGCAAACAAACTCAAGACAACATAGGATACTTCTGTTTGTGTAGACCAGGATACCGTGGAAACGTGTGTGAGTTATCGGCTGATTCGTGCCGACCCAACCCGTGTTTAAACGGCGGTTCCTGCGTTTCTCTGAAACCGGGCTATAAGTGTAACTGTCCAAACGGCTTGCATGGAAGACACTGTGAAAAATCGTCGTTCGGGTTCAACGAGTACTCGTATATGTCATTCTCACCTTTAGACAGCATCACCAACGATATTACGCTTGTTTTTTCTACATCCAAACCGGACTCCTTATTGTTGTACAATTACGGAACACAAGTAGGCGGAAGATCGGATTTCATTGCAATCGAGTTGATTGAAGGAAAGTGTGTGTTCTCTTACGGCGGAGCGAGGAGTTCAGTCACTTCAATAAGTGTCGGCAAGAGTGACGGGACATCGTTGGCCGATGGTGAATGGTATAAGATAACTGCCGTGAGGAACGGTAAAGTGCTATCGTTGAGTGTAGCGTCATGCATTGATAACGGTGACAATTGTCATGAATGCAGACCATCGGACAAATCATGTTATAGTGACAATACAGGAACTGTTGGGTGAGTTAAGATAATTAATAATAGTTTAAAAGTATATCAAGTTGAATAATCGTCATGAAATAAAATATTAAATAAACACATAAATAAAATATAAATAATTTACTACACTTTACATTCGCTGCATAGTTACATTACCGTTTTTGCTGAATTTTATTAATTCTTTTATTATTTAAACATTTAGTTTTAATATTTAATGAATAACCACAGAACGTATTAATTATTGAAATTTCATAATGATAAATATTTTCCAGGACTTTGAACTTCAATGGAAATAATTTGTTAATTGGCGGAGTGACTTCTGCAGATCCCCTTCTAGAAAGACCTGGACAAGTACACTCGGATGATTTCGTTGGATGTGTGCATAGTGTTACTATCAACGGTTATGGCTTGAACCTTAGTAGTCCAATATCATCAAAAGCCGTAGATCCATTCTGTAATCGTCAAGGTCAATGTACTCAGTCATCATCAATGTGTGGCGAAGGATCGTCCTGTTTAGACCGATGGACTGGCGTGATGTGTAAATGCGGAGATAATGATGTGCTGTCACCGAATTGTTTCCAAGCGTTCAAACCAGTATCCTTGGGCGAAGGCGCTTTCCTTGAGTACAAGATCACAGAGAAGC
Organism: Therioaphis trifolii; assembly: GCA_027580255.1. NCBI lineage: Eukaryota > Metazoa > Arthropoda > Insecta > Hemiptera > Aphididae > Therioaphis > Therioaphis trifolii. The sequence continues at coordinate 86,267,640 of CM050404.1, forward strand.
ACAGACGAATGCATTTGTTAGAATCTATTTATAATGGGACAACAGTTTGGCGACAACAGCCTAGAATGAAAAGAAATTCACCAATCGTGACTCCTGTCAAAGAACTAAGTCTGATGTTTAGAACAATCAAGTCAAACGCAACCATACTTTTAGCAGCTTCAAATTCTGATTTTACTCTAGTTAATGTGCGTATTAATTTTGGACAAATTTTGATTCATTACATTTTTCATTTATAAAAAATGTTTTTCTGTTTTAGCTCATTAATGGTAAACTACTTTATTCATCGTTTTTAAGTACTTCAACGTCGACTGTGAATATGTCAGTAAACAAAAATTTAGATGACGGAAACTGGCATAATTTCACAATGGCGATTGGCGCTAAAAGTTTGAAATTGTTTTTGGACGGACAAAAAGTTGGAGAAGAGTTAGATTCAGCTAGTGTGCATGATTTCTTAGACCCATACTTAACGAAGATGTACTTGGGTGGTGTCGACCGAGAATATTTTTCCGGAAAAGTCGATACTTCGAGTGAGATATTTTTATTTTCTTCATTTTTTGTTGTGTATTGCACATATTTTTTACAACTATAACGATTTTTTTATAACTTTCCTTATAGGTTTTTCTGGATGTTTAGCTAATTTAACAATTAACAAAGAACTTCAACCTTTCAATGGTACTGGTAGTATATTTCCAGAAGTTTTCCATGTTGGAAATATATCTTTTGACTGTGATCTATCTGGGCTGGCCGCAGTAGGAGTGGACGTTACCGACCCACTTAGCCTCGGAATAACATTGGTTATCGTGTTTTTTGTCATACTATTGATGGCGATAACGATAAGTTTTGTCGTTTTTAAAATTCGAAAACAGACTAAAGGTGACAAAGATTCGGATAGCGGCAAAGATCATTTCCAAAGTGGTCTGCATTCTGAATCCCCGGCTTTGAACACAATACCAGTGTCATCGTTCATGTCCGAGACCGGTGATGTTATACGACATCATATGATGCCACCGGAATTAATTTCGAAGCGCTACAAAGACCAAGATATGGTCATGAGTGATACGCACAGGCCGCACAGACCGGATATAATCGAAAGGGAGGTCGTGGGAAAATCTCCGCCACCTCAGAGAGACGAGCTCAGTCAGCACATGAAGAATTTGCATCAGCATGACAGTGTGACGGGAGATCACGATATGCCCGAACACTATGACCTAGAAAACGCTAGCTCTATAGCTCCGTCGGATATAGATATCGTCTATCACTATAAAAGTAAGAGATAATGTCGATAGTTTTAATATAATGTTTATTTTAACCCAAGCCACTTTGATTTTGCTACAAAGAGTTTTATTAATTTCCAATTCAGGTTTTTCATTAACATTATATTAATGTTTGGTCTATAATACATTAATACACGTTATGTTAAATATTCGTTTTATCTATGCAGATTTAATTCAATAATTGATTTGAATATTAGTTAATATGCTTTTAGAGACTTTCATTAAACTATTGGTCGTTACTCATTCGCTAAGTGTTTTGCATTAACCATGTGCAATTTAAATGCATTATTTATTTGAATGTCAGTTTTCGTTTCGTTTTTAATCTAGAAGTTGTCATGCATTTTTATTCGTACATTTCGAACACGTTTAATGAATGCCGGTTTTACACTCACACACACACACACACACACACACACACACACACACACACACACACACACACACACACACACACACACACACACATAAATGAGATATTTTTCTACAGTAAAATAAACTTTTTTTTTTGGTTTTTATAAATATTTTTTGACGAAAATTACTGTAGTACATTTACCATCATAAAATGTGGTGTCGTTTAGGTTACCGAGATGGAAACAATTTACGGAAAATGAAGTCTCATCTTAGTCCCGGGTTACCGTCTAACATGTACCACAAACAAATGCGACACGCGACTGGTTTTCAATCGCCACATTCCAGAGATAGTCGGTCAGCGGCACCGCCACCCCCGCCACCTTTGGAATCTGCCAATCACATGCAACACCAAAGCACACCGCTCGCCAGGCTTAGTCCCAGCAGCGAACTTAGTCAACAGTTACCTAGAATACTTACGTTGCGAGTAAGTACGCCTTTTTATTTTTTTCCGTTAGGTTTCAAAATTTAATTACAGTTGGTATTTACGGGGGAGGGAGATATTTTGTCCATAAAATTTTACTTTTATTTATTTTCTTTTATTTTTTTGCGTACATAGAACGCCGGTACTTGAGTTTTTCTGATCTCAATTATTATTATTTTACTGTCCAACTATGAAAGTCTAGTAAATAATTTGACGGTTGACATATAAAAATAAAACTTTATGTAATTACATACCATTTAAAATTATTAAGCGACTTTTATAATGAAAAAAGACATAGAAACATGATTAGGTACAGGAAATATAGATGAGCAAGTTTGTTATTATTATTATTATTATTATTACTATAGTATAATATTATCTGTTTCGTGAAATATAGCCAACTGCAATGATTTGCATATATGTATCATAGCGATTCCTATAGTACAAAGTGTATCTAGATACGAAATCATAGTTTTAACGTACCATACACTATTATTACAGAAATTAAATTTTTAAATCGTAGTGATACGATGAAATGCGTAATAAATAATAATTACTATAAAAATGCATAGGTTTATTCCGACAACTACCATAAATGCGTTAAACTTAAACTATTTCGTCTTATCTGTTTTATTACCGGAACACTTAAAACAGTTGTGACTACATTTTTTATGTTGACAATGTTTTTTCGTTAGAATTAACCGCAAATTTATTCAAAAACTAATGGTCTTGAAAACAATGTTACCAATGCCAATATTGGTATCACACACACACACACATAATATCGTTAGAAAACAATTTTCTGAGATTTTCTTTTCAAACTTAATTATTATGTACTTTTAAGTTAACATTTTCGAACGTATACAAATTCTAATGAATTATGTTATGATCATTGGTCGTTTATAATGAAGCCATCAACGAATACTGTTCATAAGTTCAAAAAGTGTTTCTTAGAAATAGTAAGTTTACGATGGTGTAAAAAATTTTTAAACTTATTAGTTATTACATAAAAACCTCATCATCGTTTGTAAAAATTGTTTAAATATTTAATATAAAATAAAGCACAAGTTCTCTTCTGGTGATTCGCTGCAAACACAAAATAAATTTGACACATGTCTTTTGATGGCGAATGGACAAATGAAGACGCTGCAAATGCCGCTGCGGCTTGATGTGATGAGATCTCTTTAGAACCGCTTATGCAATTTACAGCCGACAATACATCTAAACGTTCAAATAAATTTAATTAAATGCCCCGATGCATGCCTACTTGCGTGTGTGCGCTTTGTTTAATGACAACTTGTCAGATAATGTTGTCGCCACCTAACCGCCATTGTCGGTCTATAAACCGTTGTATTCATATGCATGTGCCATGTATATATGGTCATTCTGAGTGGTTATCACACGTTGTTAAGGATTTTCTTTGTTGTTTCTTGCGTTTTTTTGTTGAAATTTCATGAGATATAATTTGAAATGAATAAAAAAACCCGATTTTAGTGTGCGTCACAATAATCACTCACTTTTATATAAATTTTCTAATTATCTACTGAACTTTCTGTTGCGAGTAATTTAAAATGATCAATAATTCGATACGCTATGCTAGTGACGAATTCTCATCAGATCACATTATCGGATATTATTATTTGACTCAACAATAATATTAAAATTAAGGAAAATAATTGCCTTTAATGTTAAAACGAATCGTAATAATTATACAAAAAAAAAAAAATCTAATTAACTAACCTAATGTTTAATACAATAATTTATGCACCGAATATGTTTTTATACAATGGGTTTATAATTTTTTATTATGTACAACTCTGAAATATATATATATTTAAAGTTAGGAATGTTAGCAAATCGACAATTATACATTAGCTTCGGAGAAAATGACAAGTAATTTTTTTTTTGATACCTAGACTTTTTATGTCTCCGCGGAGACGTATTCTCCGCGGAGAATAAAAAAATACGCGTGTTAACGTTGTTCTCGTATTATAATTTTAATACCTACGAAATAATAATTTGGAATGAATGAAAAAAATATGTACATTGAAATACAAATTATGTTATCATGAACCTATTTATATTTCCCCCATTGCTGTTGAAATTTATCCTGGGTGATAAAACATTTAGTTTGATTTGTTATTTTATTTGCATGGGTACACTCCATTTGAAGTGTAATAACTGAAACCCAAGATAAACCAACATCAGATGTCCATTATATGTGTCATACGTTTCCTTTGTAGAATTTCACTGACAACTGTTGTACCAAGTGCAATGTACCATGGACTGGGTTTCGTTCAAATAATTTTAATGTTCCGTAATTCGAATCTGTATAGTTCATTTTAGTTAGCACTGTATAATTTAACGGTTTTTGTGAGTGTTTGCCGACACGATGATGCCTAGACGTAGATTTTATGATTTGCGTACATGAAAACCATTATGATGCAGCCATTGTTCTATAGGCACTATTCATTACAATAAGTCATACTCATATATAAGCGTGTGAAGACTTCAATTCAGGTAGGGCCCGTCTCAATTTTAGGTTGTTCTGCATTTTTACACTGTAGTACTTGTATAATGAAATAACTTTATAGGCTTATAGTTTTTGACGAATCATTATCGTATACTTGAGTAATAATAAAACGTGTATGTTTATATATAGGTGTATATATATATATATATTCTATAAAAATAAATGTTAACTAATATTAGTACATATAATCACAAATGATTATATGAGTGAATGCACTGATTTGTTGTGATGAGTATTCTTTCATTCAATACTATTAAAAATGACTTTCAATAATCCTTAAGATTGTAGGACATGTACGTCGAGTATCCCTAAAAATATCTTGCTCGCCCCGTATGCACACGTCTGTAGATGAAATGTATTTTCAATACACAATTTCGTATTAAAACGTATTCGTGTAACTACTCACACAAATAATAAATTATAAATCATTTACCGATTCATCTCCATTTAACAATGTGTGTATTGCCGATAACACATGTCGTTAATCTACCATCGTATGTGTAAAATTAATTTAATCATACTGGCTTTTGAAAGACTATATATAATATGCTGTAATATAATAATTTGTAATTTTTTTTATTGATCAACCGTACAATAAGGGTCGGGGATATGAGTGGCAAACACGATAGGACGTCGTCGAATGGTATTCCGATGGAATGGGTTTGGCGTGTCCGTTGAAAATCGAAAAACACTAACCGAAAAAAAGCCGATAAGATAATGGTGGTGGAAGTTCGTCCTTCGTCGCTTCGCTCCTCGGACAAGATAATGGTGAGGAGTGTATAGCACTTTCTATCATGGGATCACCTGGTTTACGATAGTTTAGTTGTATGGTACTTGACATTTGAATGCAATGATAAATCATTGTAAGTTAAGTACAGGATACAGTAGTTGGGTGGGATACACGAGATGCATTGCTAGATTAGGCATTATTGGATAGATTTTGGAATTATTTTATATTATAAAAAAAAAAACGATTCTGAACGAAGATGAAGATGTCAGCCTTAAATTGTAATATATATTTTATTTTAATATCCTAGATTGGGTTAAATTTACATTTGTCTATTCATGTGACTTCTGCTCGTGAGCATTGGACAAACCAGGATGTGCATAGATAGGGCGTAGGTAAATACCATATTATTTGCCTAAATGCACTATCGTGACGGTACCACCCGACCCCGCCGTCCATATATGCTGAATGCTCCGTGGCTACGTCTATTTAAATATTAATAATTAATAATAATATATAAAATCCGCATGTTTATGGAACTGATACACACATTAAAATAACTGGAAATTGGAAGTTAGTAACGTTCTATTCAACCATGTAAAGGTACGTTATACACCTTGTGTTTACAATCTACCAATATTTTGTATAGAACAGCTGTCAGCTACTGATTATATTATAATAAACTTAATCTATTTAATTATCTTTATCAGCTGTGATATTACATAATATTTTCATTTCTTATCTTTGAATACAAAAATTTTTATACATTTTCAACTACAAAATAATTTGCAAATATTCGTGATTTTGACAAATTTTGTCGATTTTTGAACTTCAACTGCTTATAAAAAAAAATTGTGCCTATGTATTTGAATAATTTTTGAATCACTCTTAGATCAACTTATTCAAAACCTTCTATTAAATTTTCAAGCGATTTGGTAGGGCCAAAAAATTGTTATCGACTTTTATAAAAAAAAATCTAAGAAAAATCGAATTATTCAAATGCCTATAAATAGCTAAAAAATAAACGAAATATTTTGAAAATACAACTATGTAAAGAAAATGCCTATTTAAACATTTTGTAAAAGTTTTAAGTTTCTACGACCTATACTTTTTGAATAAGAACAAATATCAAAAATCAATGATGCCTAAATTGTTATTTTACGCGATTATGTGAAAAAATTGTAATTTCAAACACTCATAAAAATTTTTGATTTTATTCCAGTGCAAATTTTTTTACAGATAATTGAAGGAAAACGTATGTCAAACTTTGTACCGAATTTACAATTCTTAGTTTTGAATACTTAAAATTTTATGAATTTTCAACTGCAAAATACATAGCAAGTATACATGATTTTGACGAATTTTGTCAATATTAGCACTTATAAACGCTTATAAAAAAATTTTGTGCCTATGTATTTTTATAATTTTTGAATGGGAGTTAGAACAACTTATGTGGACCCTTCTATTAAATTTTCAAGTATTTCGTCCGAGCTACATTTTTTTTATCAACATTTATAAAAAAAAAAATAAAAAAAATCGAATATTTCAAATGCCTATAAATTGATTAAAAATGAGTGAAATCTTTTGAAAATAAAATTATATAAAGAAAATGCCAATATAAACAACTGATAAAATTTTCAAGTTTCTACAACTTATACTTTTTGAAAAAAAAAACAATTAGCAAAAATCGTTTGAGGCTAAACCGTTGTTTAACGTGTTTTTGTAAAAATTTAAATTTCAAACACTCATAAAATTTTTTTGTCTGAATCCGGTAGAGTTTTTTTTGCAGATAATTGAAGAAAAACTAATGAAAAACCTTGTACCAAATTTTCAAAACTTAGTTATAAAAGAAAAAAATTTTACGATTTTTCAACAACAAAATTATTTGCAAATTTTCGCAATTTTTACATATTTCGTATAAATTGGAACTTTGAGCACTTATAAAAAAAAATTGTGACTTACGATTTTGGATTTTTTTTTATCAGTTATGGAACAACTTATAAGAAACCTTGTATTAAATTTTCAAGATTTTCTGGCAAAAAAAAAAAATTTTATCGTTATTTTAAAAAAAAATACTTAAAAAAATTGAAAATTTCAATTGTCTATAATTAGCTCAATAAAAGTCAAAAGTGTTCAAAAATTTTACCACGTATAGATGATTTCAATATAAACATTTGGTGAAAATTTCAAGTATCTACAATTTTTGGTTTTTGAGTAACGGCTAAATAAAAAAATCGATTTCGTCGAAAACGGGTTTTGCACAAAAAGTACCGTTTTTTCCTCATTTTTTGTTTGTTTTTCCCGTGGCATTTGAAAACTTTTGGGAATTTTCACTTGTGACCTCTCTAAGGTACCTCCGATATTCGTTTTGCCACCGAAAACATACCCTGAAGTTCAAAATTGAAGCATTATTTCGAGTAGTTATGGTGTACACAGACACAAAAACAAAAAAAAAAAAAAAAAAAAAACACACATCATAGTAAAATCAATACATTCTTCACTTCGTTCAGAATCTAAAATAAAAAATTAGCACCGTAAAAATATTATACCTACACGGCATTATGGTAGACACAAGTGCACGTCACGCTGCCGCCTGCCGGGAACGTCATGCGACTCGTGTATAATCTAAAAAAGAGGACCGTTATGGATAATGCGGACCGGGCGTAATGATAAAGCACGTGCCCCCGGTGGCGTGTGGGCGCGACGCGGCGGGGTTACTGCGGGTGTATACTGCAGTTGTACCTAACGCACAGTGTTATAGATCGCGATTGAAAAATCGCCTCCCGGGGGTACTACAAGGCGTGTGCGTTTGCGTGCGTGCGATTTTCGAACCGAAACACGTTTTGTATACATAGTAATTGTAAAAAAACGCACACACACACACGCGCGCGCGCGCGCTTACTCGTTGTAGTTATAAAAACGTGTACGCGGGTATAAACACATACACTTACACACGCACATAAAACATTATGTAATAATAATAATAATAAATAATAATAGGTGTATGCAAAAAAATGTCGAAAAAACACGTTCGGAAAAAAAAAACTTAAAATCGTAATCGGAAAGAGGGGGAGGGGGCAGCAGAGTATGGTGGTGTTACGCGTTTTCCGGCCGGCCGCCGCCACTCATTACCATACCGCAGTCGTACCGTGTAAATATACGTGTGTATATAATAATAATATAATACATAGACGCGGTCTCGCATGTGAGAATCGAAGTCGAGTGCGAGGTAATTAATTGGAACCCGTCGCGGCGTGCGCGCTGCTAGTCGTCGATTCACTCGGCGCGTGCAAAGACGATGGCGACGATATATATATATATATGCATATATGTTGTTTCTATATAACATTATATACGTCCGCAGACGCGCACAATGTGCACTTATACACTGTATTATACATATTGTAATAATACATACCTGACGTCGTCGTCGTCCATCGCGCGCGGCAAATGTGTTCTCGGGTCGTTATTTTTTTAATTTTTACTAATGGACGGGCGCGCGCGTTGACGGTTGAAATCTGTTGGAGAAGGAGCGGGGGTGAAGGGAGGCGGTATCTGATGACGACTATAAGGTACATCGCATGGGTAGGTTAAATTACGTACATACGCGGTTATTGTGCCCACGCAAACTGTCGTTTTTACGTAATGCTACATAATGGTATCTACCTATATGTAAAGCATTTTTTTTCGACCAAATGTTTCGGCCTTGTCCCCGAGACCAATGGCGTTTACTGTTTTTTTCTACAACGTTGACATAGCTTATAACTTGGTACGAAGACTCATTTCCAACATTAGGTTCATCGAAATTTTTTTCCAATTCAATTGGTAGAGCTTACATATACTACGCGTTATCTAAATCCTTTGGCTGTACACTAATCGCGTCTCAGAAACATATTTAAATACGACGAAATAAATGGTATGGCAAATCATTCCACTATCATCATACGTGTCGTGTTTTTCAATGACCACACCTTATTGCGTTCTTACAACTTGATTCATTATCATACATCATACGAATAATGTCATCGTTGATGATCACGTTGTTCATCAGTGTTTATAGAAATATACGAACGATACTGACATGTTAAAACTATGTATTGCTCACTTATTATGGTAGAAAACTAATTTGAAATATCTAAAAAAAAAAAAAGGTCCGAGGGAAAGCATGGTGACATTACGCCAACGGAAAATTAACATGATTCGATTAAATTAAAGCGGTTTCCTTTAATGTTTTCAAAAAGCATATTTTTTGTTGAATACACTTTTAAAGATTGGAAAATAGCACGATTGTTTAATGTGTTTTATTATTATTTTAATTATGTCAGAAATAAATGTTTTATGCCAATGATACGTATTTTCAACTTGTATTAGGTATATTGGGCATTGATATTTTGATTAAAAACAAAATTAACACTTTATATACATATTTATAAATTATTTTTATAACGTTATTTAAAAAAAAAATCGTAACATGACAGTTTATTCAAATGGTTGAAACGCTATTCGTGTGAAAAAGCGATTTCGGGACGTGATTCATGTGCAGCGAATCGTTTATCATCAGGGTGCAGGAGTTTACATTACACCTTTTATCATAATTGTTTGTTTACATAGGCGATTAACACAAATCGGTGAAGTCTACACAAGTGCTCGTACTGTCATTATGCATTTATAATACAATATAATACCTACGTCATGCTAGTCGCCGGTGCGTTGTGTGTTAATGTCGTAACTACAACGGAGACTTTATCTGAAAATCAAAGCCTACCCCATGAGCAAGACGCGGATACTGTTATTGCGGTTTTCACATTAGAATTTATAAATGCTATATGCACTTAATCTATAGTCGCCAGCGACCCCGTAATAACTAGTCCCACGTTTGTCCGTAGAATCATTAGCCCGAGTGATTTTCGTCGGGAATCCTAGTGGTCGGGTGTGTTTTGTTTTCAATATTGTGGTCCCTTGACAAGGGGTTTTGACCATTCGACATAGTAACGAAGTAGGTAAACTGGGAGCGTATCGTATTCTCGGTCTAAAAGTTAGACGACTTATTCATTACTATCATAATGTTTGAGACAGTGTGTAGGTGGTGGACAGGTGACACGCACAAATCACTTAAGAATTATGATGTGAATACGTAAAAACGTCGGACTTCGTGCGGCGGCTTCAGGCGACTACATTCGATTTCAATCGTGCCAAAATAATATTAAGTAATATTAAGTTAAAAGAATATTAGATCCCTTATTTTCATGTAGATAAGTGCGTGTGAAATTAACGGGCAAACGTCTTGGCGAAAAGACCTAGTTATGCAATCGTTATTACCGCACGTTTCTGGAATATACGTAGAAATACTAACACTGACCTAGTCGTGAGCTTAGTTGACTTTGAACATTGCACACTGTATATTTGTGGCAGTAAGGTGTTTTTCGGTAATGCTGTTGGCCATGCAGACGGATAATATTCGACTCGGTGATGCACGCTATTTTATAAAAGTACACAGGCCGTGTCAAGTGTTATCACTCCATCATCGTATCGTTCACTCCGAGCAATTGAACTAATCGTAAAAATGCCTAGGTTCTGAGTTAGCATCACCAACACCTTAAATATCCCAAGAGCAAAGAGTTACATCAGGCACGTAGCCAGAATTTTATTTTTTTAGGGGAAGGGTGTCCATTTCAGATTGTAATGATATTTTCTCCGCTACACTGAAAAACATTAGATCGTGTATTTTATGTTTTTGAGTTTGACCAAATACATAAATAAATAAATATAAATAGTTAGTAGTGGTTTGGTAACCAAGCGTTACTAGGGACTAACTTAAAGTATAAAAAATAGGTTACATAAAATCGGTCAAGAAAAAAAATGTGTATCTAATCCAAAAACATACAGATGTTAGTAGGAAAATTGTATGTTTGAAATCCAATAATTTTTTGTTCTGTAAAAACATATTTGCACAGTTTATTATTTATTGTAAATTACTACTGTAATCTATTAGAATTTGTAATATTTACATCAGTTATATATTATACTGAGTCCAGTTGACTGTGTGTATCCAAAAATGCACACTTTTTGCCCATCTAGACTGATAAAAAGTAAAAAAAAGACAAGTGGCATTCGGGGACTGCCGCGATAAAGCTATTGCGTATTAAATAAATAAGAAGTTGATATAATTTAAAATTTTTTTATTATTCTAGTTATTCAGCAATTTGTATCATAGAAACTATAGGCCTATGATAACTAAAATATGAAACATAAGTTTTTTTTTCTCATAAAATGAGTTTGTTTTGTTGGTATGACAATACGGTTCGCCGCGCGGTAGACAGAGAGGGGGATTACGGGATTCCACAGGTAGTGGTCACGGTTTTTCGTTACGAAAAATTTTTTTTCAGTCACTACACCAGACCTGCGATAAAAGCTATGCAATAGCTTAAAAAAAAAACAAATACGTAACTTATAATTGAAATTTTAAAGGATTCTTGTAAGAATATCTTTTTGGTTCTCATAAATTCGTAGGCAACCAGCTAGGTACCGGTCGCGTACGAAAACCACATACTTTAGATAAAATATGTAGAACAAAACGGGCTGTTTGAGTTAAGGCGAGTTTGAAAAATTGCAATGTGTTACAACGAGTGATATTAGAATATTGTAACGTGCTGCGGTGAATTACTTTAGTGTTCTGCCTTCTGCGATGCATTTGGCAAGTACTTTATCAATGCATTTCCTCTCTTATTTTATTGGTAATATATTAAACTATTGAATGTCGTTGACGGACGAAATAAATGGTTGATTTATATAAATGTTTAATTTTTTTTAAATCAATGAATCGATGGGGGTTCAAAACCACCCTATTGGATACGACCCTCCTACCCCGTGAGACAGATGGGATAGTTATTACAATTCGGTATTTTCGTGTGTTCCGCAGGATATTAGCGGGAAACCGCTGCAGACCGCACTGCTGGCCACCTCGTCGTCGGGCGTGGTGAGCAAGGACTGTCCGATGCACAGCAACAGCGAGCGGAGTCTGAACAGCCCCGTGATGAGCGGCCACAGCCTGCAGTCGGGTAGCGGCCGGTCCGGCGGTGTCGGCGGCGGTGGTGGCACCACCGGCAGCAGCGGCGTGGGAAGTGCGAGCCGTTCGCAGTCGCAGCAACAGCAACAGCAACAGCAGCAGCAGCAGCAGCACGGTCGACCGTCCAGCCTGGTGAGCACGGTGGACGCGGGCTCCGGCGGCGGCGGCAGTGGTAGCGGCGGACGGCCGACCGGCATGGCAGACGACCACGGGCCGCACCACCGGCGGCTGCACCACCACCAGCCGCCACCGCCGCATCCGCCACACCGTCGGTCGGACGAGGACGACGAGGACGACGACGATGACACGGGTAGCACCACGTCGTCGGACGAGAGCGGCAACGACTCGTTCACGTGCTCGGAGATCGAGTACGATAACAACAGCGTGTCCGGCGAGAAGCTCAGTGACGTGATCTTCAACAAGATCGGCGGTGGCAGCAGCGGCGGCAAGAGCGCGTCCGGTTCGTCGGACCGTGACTCGCAGCGCCGGCGCCGCAGCCGGCTGGCCCTCCCGTCCCCGCCGCCCCCGTCCGATGTGGTCATGGCCACGCAGCACCAGCACAAACTACAGCAGCAGCAACACCAGCAGCAGCTGCAGCAACAGCAACAGCAGCAGCAACAGCATCAGCAGCAGCAACTACAGCAGCAGCAGCAGCAGCAGCAGCAGCAACAGAAGCAGCAGCAGCAACAGCAGCAGCAGAGTCAGCAACAGCAACAGGACCTGCAGGAGCAACAGGTGGCTGCCGGCTACGACACGTTCGACTCGTCGTTCCGCGGCTCGCTGAGCACGCTGGTAGCGTCCGACGACGACGGGCCCATGTACCGGAACGTGCGCACGCCCAACAACCCATCCGAGTCGTCCAGCAGCATACCGGTGGGCCTGGGCTGGGACTACCTGCTCAACTGGGCACCGTCCGGCAACGGTATGCGGCCCATCGTGCAACCGCCGCCGCCGTCGTCGCCGCCGTACGCCGACCGCGATCACCTGCACCACGTGCACCAGCATCAACACCATCACCACGTCATGCACGGCGGCGGGCAGTCGACCGTCGTGGACGCCATGGCCGCGGTGACGAGGGCAGGTGACGGCGGCGGGTCGTCGTCCTCCTCCTCGCCGACGTCACCCAAGTCGCCGGAGGAGTACGTGTGAACGCGCGAGTGGAGGCGCTTTGTTTGTTCCGTCGTCAAAGTCCGTTCGGCCGTCGACGGCTCCCTACCCCCCTAATAAACGGTGCTAGTCCAATTTATTATCTCCCCTTCTCCTCTTAATTCCCACCCGATTATCCCATGTCGCCATTATTATTATTATTATTATTGTATTTATTTTTTAATTTATGAATTTTTTTTCGTATTCTCTGTCTCTTTCGAATCACTTTTTTTTTTTTATGTACTCGTAATCGGACGCTGTGCGCGTGAGCGTGCGAGTAAACCGATCTGTACCATATTATTATAGAGTCTAATAATTAAATTAATTATTAATTAATAATGATAAGAAATATATTGCATATAAAATCGCGTTTTGTACAAAACAATATACATATTTTATACATGATACATACCTATTATAAATACATATGTCGTGCGACGACACACGCGAGTGTACATAATATTTGTGCCATATAGTTTTGTAAGTATATATATATATATATAATATGTATACCAATGAATAAAAAATTGACTGATTTTCTTATTTTTCAATTCGTAGTTTTCATTCGTTCCACAGGTACCTATAATCCGTCGTATAACCAGTGACGTAGCCATAGGGGTGTTTTGGGTGTTAAAACACCCCCCTTCTTCTTTAGCCATTATTATTCCGATTATATATTTATACGTTGTGTTTAAATTAAAGGAACAGTCGTGGTAAACTCTATTGATACAACCCTGGGTTATATCACCCTGTGTAACAATAATATGCCACGATGTTCCCCGACTAAAGCTAATGACTATTCGGCTTAGGGTGAAATTGCATTATTGGGAAGAACAAATTAAAGCAAAACTTATCAAAAATGTCGTAACTGCTTTAACTGAATGTAATGAAGACATATATAGGTACATCGATATACGGGCTTTTAATTGTTTTAGCTTCTTTACCTGCAGTAATACTGCAACTAGTGAAAGATCGTTTTCAACCCTTCGGTGAATAAAGACCTATCTGAATAGTACGATAAGTGAAAATCGACTTGACGGGTTAACATAACTAAACATTCACCGTGACATAGAAGTATCTGTTGAAGAAGTCGTAGAAAATATGGCAAGAAAGACTGTCTCCCCGCATTAGACCGAAATACAATTTTATTGTTAATATTTACATTATCATTATTTATAAAAAAGTATAACAATTTATTTTAAATATATATATAATATATATATATATATATATATATATATATATATATATATATATATATTTATATTTATATATTTGGAAGTTAAACGCATATTGTAATTTATTTTAATAAATAATGGCTACATTATAGGGATCTTTAATTATAGTCAACTCTGGCCACGGGTCAGATCCATACTTATCATCAATTTTATTATGAATGAACTGGATCATAAATTCTTTAACTGAATTCCACGTTTCTACCAAAGTCGAAAAAGGTTTCATTGTCATTTTCTCTAAAAGATGATTCCGTCAATGAAATATTTGCGAACTCCGTAGGTTAGAAAACATTCGAAATTCTATATTTTATAATGAATGTCAAAATAAAAGATTTAATCAATAACTAATTAGTAATTACGTACTAAAAAACGGGTTATTTTCTTCTACGATATAATAAAAGCCGTTATTCTTTGTCAATATCAAAATGGTATATTTTTAAAAACAATGTCACTCAATGGAAACGTCAAAAAAAATGTACCTGTAAAATGAAAAACTGATTTACTCGAAATGATTATAAATAAGTATTGTACGTGGTTTTCAAAGTACGAGGGCGTACCCAAAAGAAACCGAACTGATATTGTTCTGGACTTAGTAATAGTAGTGTCGCATTTTTGCCGATAAGGACGTATAGAGGTACTTCTCAACAGTCGGTATGCCAACGGCTGTCACTGTAAAAGGTTTTGTAACATTGGTGTGATCGTTTTTTTAAAAGTTATTTTGCGTACTCGTCGTTTTTTCGTTATGGTTGATTCACGTGAACAGCGCGTGGCTGTCAAGTTTTGCTTCTAGTTAGGGAAAATGGGCACAGAAACCCTTGAAATTTTGGAAACGGCTTATAAAGGACGTGATGCTTTAGGGAAGACTTAAGTATTTGAGAGGTTTTCCTATTTCAAAAGTGGAAAAATATCGATAGGTGATCAAGCTCGCTCTGGACGTTCTTCGATGGCGCGAACCGACGAAAATGCAAACAAAATTCACAAAATTATCCTAGAAGATAACGGCAAACCATCAAAGAAGTAGCAGAGAGATCTGGTGTGACATGAGTTCAGTACAGAGAATTTTAAGTGAAGATTTGGGGATGAGACGGGTGTCTGACAAAATTTGACAACGCTCCTTCTCACACAGCCCTTTCTGTACGGCGGTTATTGACCAAAAATGGTATGACCACTGTGTCCCTTCCACTTTATTCACCCAACTTGGCCCGCAGAAACTTCCTTTTATTCCCTAAAATGAATAGGGATATGAAAGGAAAGCGATCCACGGACATTGATGAAGTTAAAAAAAAAACGACGGAGGCGCTGGCAAGCATCAATAAAGATGAGTTTAAAAAATACTTCGAAAATCGGAATAAAATATTAGACAAGTGCATTAACTCCGACGAAGACTAAATTAAAGGAAATTTAATTATTTTTATAGAACAATTTGATAAATAACATGGTATAAAAATAGTTCGGTTTCTTTTGGGTACCCCCTCGTATAGGTATTTATAGAAATATATTTTGGTGGTAATAGAAATCAAAATTTGATATTAATGAATATTTAATATTTTTTTTTTTTTTACGTATACCGGCATGACCTAAAACAAAGAATTTTTTTTTTTGACAGAAAAAGACTATGCTTCACAAAAGCACACGGGTCTTAACAGGGACTAGACACGAATTGCCTCGTGATATATTATTTGATTGACTATAAAGTAAAAATAATATTTAAAGTAAAAAAAGTAGATAGATAGATGTCAATCAATGGATCATTTTTCCATTAATTTTATCATAATGATTATTCATATTTTGTTGGAGTAATTGAAATGTAATAGGAACTAAAATATTTGAAAAGATGGGAAACAAAAAAACAATAATTTTGGGCATAAAATTCGAGTAAAATATTTTTAAGAGTTAATGAAAATACTATGGCTTAAAAGAAGAATGACTAAAAAGACCTTAAAAACGTGAGTGTACAAAAAAATTAAAATTGAAAAACTTGTTATTTTTTCCGCTATGCACTACTATAATACAATTAATGTTTTCGTAGCTCGCAATTAATAGCGACTTATTTATGTAAACTTCGTTAGTAAAATCGAATAATTTTAATAAAATACTTCTCATAACGTTTTATAATATAATTATGATACAAAATCGGATACATTTCTTATAGTGTAGTATTCTGGTTTCCATGGTAACTTTTATGTAAAATCAGTCAAAAAGTTAGAAAAAAAAATTGTACCTACTACCTTGCCGAAAAATAAATTGATATCTATAATATTTCTATGGTCAAAGAATATATCTTATATAGTATGAGGTCTAGGGCAAGAACTTCTAGCAAAAAGTTAAACTTCATGATTAATTTAACCATTAAGTCACATTTTACAAATAGATTAAAATTATATCATTGATACATTTGCCCATGAAAATGCTTGGCAATGGGCATTAAAATTTTAATCTTTTTCTTTCTAACTGAATTATCATACATCAGTCTTATGATTTTATAACCAATATATTTTATAATATGCACCCACAATTTTGTACTAATGTCTATTAATCTGAGTTATTAACCAATTCATCCGATTTTTATAACCCTTTTAAGATAAACTTTTGAAATTGAAAACATAGATTAATATTAAGTAGCTTATGACACTGTAAAAAAATTGAGTCTTTAATATTTTGCCTTTTCAAAAGGTAAAAATTTCAAGATTTGCATTTGTATTACTGACTGATTGACCATAAAAATTATAAGGCACTTTCCTTATAGGTAGATACGTGAAATATGTCACTAAGACTTAAATTTCATTGTGCAAGTAAAGGGAAAAATTTGAAAATTGTGATTTTCTCAAAATAGTGTCACTTTAGGAAGAGTATCTAAATGCATGAAATGGCGCGTAATTGTTGCTTCGCATCACACGTAGTCGACAACATCGGCGTTGACTTTGATAAAGAATGTAGGTCTAGACGAATATATTGTCTCCGTTCAATCTAAACGCATGAAATCCAAAAATATAAATTTTGAAATAAGCATTAAAAATTTTTACTAACTTAAGTATGTTTGTTGGATGTACCTACCTGCCTAATTTTTTGAAAAATGAAGTAATTTTCTTTAGAACAAAATACTAATAGTTTTATAGGTATCTGTGTTTGTAAATTATATTAAATTTGTAAATTTGAATTTTTATTATTATTAATTAAAATTTTTGAAGGTAGACTTAACGTGTTTCGCATGAACGGGGCGATATTATATTCACGTCATTGCTTATGAAAATAATGCACGGTAAATACATGTGAAATATATCTTTTTTTCTTGTTGGAATTCGTGAACAGGGAGGGAAATATGGATTCCCATTGCTGCCTCCAACATGCGGAATATACCTAGTAATTACCAAATTAAAACTTTATTCCAATTAATAAATTTTTTAGTTGCATATGTAGGTACATATAAAATGTGTATACATTATATCATAATATTCTTTTTAGATTCTGAGTGAAGCAAAGGATCTATTGGTTTTACAGTATTATTTTTTTCTTGTGGAGACACTTTTTGGTGCACTTAACTTTGTCCAAAAGTTTCATATAATTCAAAAAATAATGTTACTAGAACCCAAACGTTTCATCATACATATTGATGATATATTGATATATTTATCAAAATAAATTTATATCATCAATATTTAAAATTAATCAAATGATCATTATATTGAATTATTTTTCAAAAAAAATGTACTTCATTTATAAAAAAAATTGAAGAAAAAAATATTTTATTAATTTTACTTGTACTTAGTTCAAAGTATTTACTATTATGATTGAACAGATAAAATACCTGCTGAAGTAAAGTGTAAGACTGGAAATACATACACAGTCCTGAAATTAATTGAAAATACTGTGTACATATAGGCAAATAGTTTTTATCTGTTGACAAATTAAAATTTGTTGTCTTAATTAAAACCAAATACATTATTGATACTTAATATTAAAATATACATTCCAATCATTTAAAGTTTTATATTGCTATAGGAATACAGGCGGGAATAAATAAATAAAAAAAAAACATTAAATTATAAATGATTATTTTTAATAATAATATTACATTATTAAAAGCAATAAATATCAGGGTACATACATATTTAATAATTGAGTTTATTAATGAATATGAGTAATACAAATAATAAACATATTAGAGTAATATTGAGCTTCATAGACAATTATACTAAAAATAAATAATAGCATGTTCTATATTGGAACAGAAAATAAGGAGTACACATGGTACTATATAAATTATTAATAACAAAAATAGGTAGGTACAGTGAAAGCTTGTAAGAAGAGTAATATAATATAGCGAGTAATAAATAGTTTTTAATAAATAATACATTACAATAAAATTATTCTAAAAGAAGGAATGTTATAAATAGTTATAATTTATACAATATTACAACCATAAAAAATTAAGTACATAACAAATATCTATTGCTAATGACTAGGGCTTGGATTTATATGTAAATACTTGTTTTTTGAAGAGTACAATTTACTAATTTTGAAAATTATAAAATTAGTTACAGAATATTTTTTACTAAATGAGATTACTTTTATCTTACATATTTTAACACAATATATACACTTCTTTATGCATAATTCATAATTTCCTGCAGTAATTTAACACTGACAGTGACTGTATAGCAGTTACTGGTTTTTATGATGAGATAGGACAGTGACTTATAATAATAGCTTATAACAGTCATAAATACTAAAGTCATAAAATGACATACCTTCTATAGTAGTAATGTTTACTATGGAATATAGTGTTTTTAGCAACTTAATGTTCAATTATGACTTAATAATTATTTGGGCAAATCATTATAAGGCTTCCAAAAATAGATTTCGTGAATGAGATTTGTCCATTTTCACATACACAATTATAATATATGCCATCATAATGTTATAACATTCCCTCAGTTATTGACAAACAAGGTAGGTACAATATTAGTATGATCTCAGAGTAAGTAGCTTGTAGTGTTCTGTTATCGATATTTTTATTAAGTAATTATAAAAAAAAAAAAGCTCTTAAATATTTTTTTTATACAAATACTTATTAAGCTACAAAAGTGATGCTAGAATTACAGTCAAGTGTATGGTAAAATTAAATTGATAAATTTAATATTTTATATGTGTTAATCTTTTAATCTTTTATACTTTTAACAGCTATTATATTTAAATTAAAAATAGTTTAAATCCAATCAATTATCATCCTTCATGAGTTTGAATATCAAAATTTCAAAAAACAATAGTTTAAAAATATATGTGCGATAACGATATTATATTTTTACATTTATCATCAACTTTACTGTATTTGACTGTTTGACCTTAATGTGATTTGTACTAGTGTAAATTCAGTTAATTTTTGTAACTTTTTCATAGGTCATTGAAGTGTTGTGTCCCAACACTGCACAAGATCACAATAATATTATTTGTATAATCTTTACTAAAAGATAAATACATATTTAAATTTTTTTACTACATATAAATCCGAGCCCTATTAATGACAAAAACTATACAATTCACACACAGTAGGTTAAGTGCCGTAACCAATGGTAGTCTAATGTTAATAACTACTGCCACTTTCTAGGCTAAATAGATTTTAAAATAATTAAATATATGCAGACGCAATGTAGAAGTAATATCAGTGAGTTTAAGGAAGTTTTCATTTTTAACACGTTAAAATACAATTTGAATAATATATGAAATACATAAATAGAAAAAAACTGATGAATATTACATTGATCATGAAAAAATCTAGTGGATCCCATAGAAATGTTTGAAAGTTTATAGGCAGGGTTCAAACTATTGCTTAGGCAACATTTTTTTAGGAAATCAAATTTATTGCAGAGTGACTTACACATTTCTTTCATTAAAGTTACATTAAAAATTAAAAAAAAAAAATTGTATGATTGTTGCTTTGTTTTATTATTTTACTTTTATATACGCTATTTTTGAACTTATATGAGGAGTTTTAATGTTTTTTTTCATAAATTAATGAAGTTGGACACATTATTGAAAAAGAGCGATGAAATTATGAATTTTTTTAGCAGTAGGCACTAACGATTTAAGGATATTAATATAATAAACTAAAAATTCAATTTTTAATGAGTGCGCACATTAAAATGTTGTAGACTGTACACTGCACAAAGACGCAGTTCAAATTCATAAATCACAAACAGAGGATTTTTTAATCCAATATTTTTACTAATGCTATTAGTTTTGTTGCTTTTTTATGATAAAGTTTGAGCTCTAGTAATATGTTAGTACTTACATAATACATAAAATGAACATTTTTAATGGTCCTTGGAATGTAGTAATATATGGTATTTTCCGTGTTTGGTTAATGAACAACTGTTTGAATTATATTAACATTAATTTGTTTGTAATACTGCAAATTATGAAATAAAAAGTATTCAAATAGTTAAACGTTATTATCAATAAAAATATGAACAACAATACATTTTATCATGAAACTATAATCAGTAATTGACTAGCAAAAATGCGATCTATTTTGGAATAATTTTCAAATACATAAGTATAACTAAAATAATCAGTGAAAATTGAGAATAACATAGACTTGGTTATTGATCATTGAAACACACTATGATTTTAATAAAAATTAAAAATAAATAAATAAAACGTAAGAAAAAGAAGGAATAATCAAGAAAGTAGAATTTGTTTTTTAAATTATTTTATAATTGATTTTATATAGTCTTTTAATTATTAAATATTACAGCTCAAAAATCATGTGCATAAGGGAATCAGTTTATTAATATATCAAATTAAATCAATATTGAGAACAAAAATAATAGCGTAAGTTATACTAACTCGCCAAAATCAGAAATTAAGAAAAAGTAGGTAAAAATCAGTTTTGTAAGAGGAAGTCAATCTAAAATTATATGGAAAATGTCATATTCTAATAGTTATTTTAAGGTCTAGAAAAGAGAATAAATTAAGGGACAATGATAGATCTGGGAAATGAGTAAATAGTATCAAATATATGTATGATGTTATAATGATGAAATAAATAATTATACTTCTGGAGATCAAATCTCTGAAATTAAGGATGATTAGGTATAGAATGGGAAATTCTTTGAGATGTTAGTAGAATGGGAAGTTCTTTGAGATGTTATGAAGTGATTGGTAGTTTTAATTCCAAAGATCCCAATATTAAAAGAAATTCAAAGGAAATTGATAATTTTTAGGACAGTCAAATGATATATTAAGGATTCAATGTTGAGAATGAAAAGCAAAATAGTTATTAAATGGATCCAATGCAAGGAGATTTTGTAAATTTGTAGATCAACTATCAAATAAATCTGGATATTAAAAATCTAAATGAATAAGCAGTGTAAATACCATGTTGTTAATTTATCCAAATGTTTTTTCAAGATTCTATACATGCAGATTAAAATATGACTACTCTAAATTTATGGATAAATAAGATCAATTTGATGTATTAATATCAATTACATGACTTCCAAATAAGCGTTGTGTATTAACCATAATAATCAATTTCACTTATTTGTCAATAAAATCCAAATTAGGAATCTATAAAAATAAAACAAATACATTTTATTTCAATAACTGTATTTTGTTATAAGTATATTAAAACTTACATTTGGTTTAGTCCCAAAATCATTCTTATTTCATTATTAAAGTTCAGTAATCATAGTTGATGTTAAAGCTTGAACTCTTTTGGCGTTACAACTTTTACAAAGCACATGGTCATCTAATGGATAACACCCTCTTCCTTCAGCTTCTGATCCTAACAGCGTATCACAATCCTAGAATAAAATGGAATAGAATAAACAAATTTATAAAAATAGTTAGATGGAATTATTACTGAGAAAATAGTTACTTTTTTATATTTTTTAAAATATTTTATTGTATACTAACTTCACATCTATAACACTGCACATGAAAACTTCGGTCCAACGCTACAAATCTTACAGTTTCGTCTTGGCCGGCTTCTGGCATAATGGGATATTGACAGACACTACACTTTGGGGCAAATTTTCTGCAAACAAAAGTTAATATAAGAAATCACATAAAACATATTTATTAAAAATCTTGGTATTTAGAAAATAAAGGCAGAAAAAACATTTCTTATTTATTATTGAAATAAATTATGTTTTTTTTTTTTTGTCGTGTTAAATAATTAAAATCAATTGACTTGAATTTATGCAACCAGTAATATGAATTTTCATTTATTAGTAATAATTAGGGCCCGGATTTAAATGCATTTGCATTTTTTTTTTCATACAGTCCAAAAAGTAGTTAGGTTAACTACAAGTTTGAATGACAGTCAATAGATCAGAAATACAAAGTTTTATTTTGTATATTTTTGAATATTATGCTATTTTTTGACATGCATTGCATATCTCAGTATTTTTCGATTTTTTATTACATAGAAATGGTTTTTAAATGCGTAATATGTAATATTTTGGTTATATCAATTAAAATATTGCATTTATATGTAAAGTCTATGTAATTTGACGAAGTTGTTTTCTTATCTTATATAGCCACATTATTTATCTAAAAAAAAGTATTTTTGATATTGATTTGTCAGATTGAAATCACAATACGTTGAAATAAAATAGTCGGAAAAAAATAATATAAATACAATATAATTTTGTGTAACAAAATTTTATACATGAAAAATGATATAAAACAAAAGACTTTTATAATTAGATTTTTTTTGCATATTTTTTATTTTTAAGGGTATATTCCTACGAAACAAGAGCATAAATTCATATTTCTAAGGCTTTTAGAGAATATAAATCCGGGCCCTGGTAATAGTTATAAATTAAAAAGATATTATCTTATCTGAATAGCGTCTTCATATCCATATAGCTTTTACTTTTTCCTTATATTGTTTTAAACAATAAGCAATATTATCAACCTACTCGTCTACCCACTTTATAATTTCAAAGCAACTTACATATTTCTTTTAATTATTTATTATAGTTTTAAATTTAAATAATAATACTAAACAAGACATTTTACTTGTGAAAGTCGTCGATACAATAAATTTGATTGGCAGCATCAATGGTAAATGGTATACCATCTAATAATGTAGAACAAACAATGCACCGAAAACAGTGTGGATGATATGGGCGCCCTGTAGCTCTTAAGATTCTATCCAAAATTGGTATTTGACAAACAGAACATTTTTCCAATGTATCCTAAATAAAATATAAATAATGTATAAATGATTTTATTGAGTTATACTACAATAATAATTAGTTGTATACATTTTCTAAGAGTTATCATACATAAGAAATAAATATTATTTTTATAATAAAAAATGGTTGATATATGATAATTTCAACAAAATTTAGGAGTAAAAATATGTTTTTTAAAAAAATTGAAATTTAGATTAATGAAGCAAATATTTTTTTGATGTTTAGCAAAAAATAAATTTTAAAGTTTATCACACATTTAATCACCTTAATTTATGATTAATATTTTCTATATCTGTTATTCATTAATTAAGTTATTATAAAATATAGAAGAAGTAAGGTAGATTAGTCCTAACAACAAGAGGCGAGATGGAGGAGATAGCCAGCGTGTGGCACAAATGTAGATAGCAATATAGACATGATCTATGACCTATGCTAGAGCAGATAATAACTTTGACTGCTAAGTATAATACGCATCATAGACTGACATAAGAGTACAGAACTTCTTTTAATAAATATCACCTGCCTAAAAACTCTATACTACTCATAAGTTAGATCGAATCTTGAATTTGGTTCACTCATCTGGCCATGTGATTATTCAACATAAAATACTGATTTAGATAGTGTCCAATTTAAGTTTTTAAAAAGAATAGCCTATATCATTGGTTATACTTAATCAAATTGCTCGGTAAGTCACCTGTAAGATTCTATAGGTCTTCATCAGCTTGAAGTAAGAAGAAAATTAGCAGATATAATGTTCATTTTTGACATTCTAAATGGTTTTGTTAATTTTCCTGGGATCTTAGCCCAAATTAATTTCCGTATTTCTCATAAAAACACAGGTAACTTAGATATGTTTAAAATTCCATTCTACAAAACAAACATTGGTACAAATTCATTCCTCCCAAGAGCCCTTCCACAAGTCAATATAATTTCCACCCCACTTGATTTTTTTAATATGTTTTGTTATTCCTTCAAAGATAATACTTTAATTTTACTTAATAATTTATATAAATGATCCACCTCTTATTTAGAACTTGATTTTTATATTATATTAAAATTTGTATTTATTAATGTTTTGGAAAAATATCCAATTTATTAATTTTTGCATTGTTCTGTTGTTTTTATGTAATAGCTTTAGTCTGTTATATTTATTGTATAACTTTTAGCTAAAGGACTTTTGTCCATTGAATATATAATAAATAAAATACAATACATGATGTGATGGGTTTTTTTTTCTAATAAACAATGTCATTTAGAGGAAAGTAATGGCCTATGCTAGTCTTAATCTTAACGACTAATTTTAATTAAAAAAAAAAAAAATTAAACTGTTAATAAAAGTGTAAAACTAAAAAATAACTTATATATATATTTATATATTTATTATGTATTTAAGTATAAATTATGTTTTATAGTCATTTAATCCAATTTAATTGGGCAACTTTCAATTAAAAATAATTTTAAGAGATTTTTAATAAAAATTATTTGTTTTTATACATGAAATAAACAATTGAATTAATGTGTAGTAAATAATAATGTTAGATAAAATTGAAATACTTATTAAATGATATGGTTGATGATACATATTTTAATACATTTTTGCTTACCAAATAACCTTCTTCACAAAAAGGCTTATTGTCAATGTGATAAAATGGTTTTCCTTCTAACTGATCTCCACAATGTGTACAAGTAAAACATTTAATATGATAAATATTCCCCATTGCTGTACACCCAAGGCCTTCCTCCATAACTTTTTCGCCGCATTTGGTACAATTCCCTAAATATAATGAATAACATCATTGTTATTTTCATCAATCAGAAATATTCATATGTACATCACATATTACAAGTGAACATTAGTTTTCTTAAATCTAGTACTTACAATTTAAAGAACTTGCATTACTATCTAAGCTTTTTTTCCCATCATTAACAGACATTGAATTCACAAGAATATCAGTAAGAGAATCAACTTCGGTTTCATGTTCACGAGTAGCAATAGATTGTGAAAGACTGTTCATAGAATATGTAGATGATAGTTCACTGGGTGGGCGGACAGCATTGATTGGTTCATAGAGTGATTCATACATTTTAGATGCCTAAATTAATACTCAATTAGGTTATTTATTCTTTAAGTAGTATTTAATTGTCTGAACTCACTTGCGAGGATGAATTGTCAAAGTCTTTTGTGTCATCTTCATAACTGACTGCCTTTTGAAGTTCTGAATAACTAGAGCTGACTGGAGATGGCGGGCAACGTAAATTATCTTTGACTATGAAAAAATTGATAAAAATAATAAATTAAAGAACGTTGAAATCAAAATGAATTAATAACAAACCTATAGGTTTTAAATTGTCATATAATGCATATTGACTATTTTTGTAATCCGGTTTGGCCGTTTCCGTAACATTGGAGTATATGTTGTTGGGTTTTGACGGGTAGTTAACCACATTACTGTAAATGCCATGGGATGGTTTAGGCGCTTTATAAGTCACCGTATTGTAGTAGGTAGGTTCCTTCGGAGCAGCCAAAATTTCGTTTTTATACTTCACACCAGATACATTGGCGTACAAAGGACTAGACGGTTTTTTGTACATATTTTCAGTTCTTAAACAACGCCGAACAAAAATATAAGTAAAAACTAGGTATTAGTCATCTTAGTGGAATTTGAACACGATGACGAGTTATAAGATAATAAAAGTGTACGTGACATTTTTCTTACCTGGTTTCAGTCCCGTGGCGTCGCGTATGGCCCTTGTGTTGCGGTTTGATCAAATCTTACACCCCGACGGACTACCAGTGGGCAGTGACAAATGCCAATTAGTTTGAGTATAGAACTATAACTTGTACTTTTTCATAATGCTAATTCCCAGATTGTGATGTATTGCATTATTGTAAAATATTTGTTTGATAACGGTATGTCAGGAATGATAACAATTTAGACACAAAGTATTGATTTCATGGAGGAAAAAGTGTCAACAAAAGGAAACCGGAAGTGCACCTGTTTCCAAAGTTGAATAGGTTTTTTTCCGGAGTGAGTTCTTGAAATTTGTAATGTGTTTAGGTGAATAGGCGTAATGAGTTTTGGGTAGATATAAAAAATATGTATTTACGTGTTAGTGCGAAATTTCACACAATGCATCTACAGTCTTGTATTTTAACAAAACAGGCACTGTCCGTGAACAATATAACTTATGTATTAATGCATTGTTTAAAAATGTATTTTATTATGATAAGTTCACAAGTTTGATTAAATAAATTTATCAAAAATAACTTGTATGTATCCAAACTATTTTTTTAATTATATTGTAATGGTCACTAAACTAAAATAAAATTTAGCTATCTACACGAATTGAAAAAAAAGCAATTGAAATGTTTGCTTTAAAATTACAGTCCTATTCATTATATAGGTATATATGTATATTAGTATGTAAGTAATACGATTACATTACAACTTTAATCTTTAGGTACTGATCCCAAGTTTTTTAACCAAAGTCTAATGTATTCATAGTGACTTTGTGTAGATGAATACTTGTCTAAATATAAATCACGTTTTACATAAAACTCGTTCGAACACTATTTACAATTTTGATGCGGACCAAACAACGATTTGTCGAAACTCATTACGGTTGTTTTTTCGAATCACAAAACGGTTCGCGCAACTCGAAGGAATGGAATTTTCATTACTTCTGATATAAGACGTCGGTAACGTCGAGCCAGGCAAAAAAATACTCCTGAAAATTATTTCTTCCCGATTCAAAATAAGGTAAGCTTTGTGTTTATTGAATGTTATTCGCTTACCAATATAGATGGACAATTATTTAAATCGTATGATACAGGTATACCTACTGAACTCTTAAGGTATAGTGTGGATCGTTTGGAACAATAAAATACCAAGGATAATAGTTTTATGTATAAAAAAGAAATTTTTAACATCTAGGTTTTGAGAAAATCCCTTCATTTTCGAGTTTGATTTCAGCAAACACGGGCCTCTTCAATAAAAAATATGATTTAAATCAGATTGTGATGTAAGAAACTTCCTATATACCTACCTTTTTTGAATAATTTGCATACCGTTGGTGCGATTAATTTTTCAAGGACCACCTATATTTGGCTTGTAATCATTTACGGGTACCATCCATAAAAGTCTAAACTTTAAATACTTATATATCTCATCTGTTGGTTGAATAATTGAAATAGAAGTGTTCAAATTTCCAAAAAAAGCTTTTTCTTTCATGCAGGATATTTTGTTTCAAATGTTAAATAGTGATTACTTATTAAATATAGCTAAAAAAGTTCATACACAAAGATAACAAATAGTATCGTGTTATTTTTCATAAACATGTAGTTCCATAAGTGTTTAAATTTATCATGGAAAAAAATCAAATTTATGCATTATTCAGGTATAAGTATTGGAAAAAATGTTCTTGAGATACCAAGTATAATACACATTATTCCACTATTTAGTATATTTTGTATTTTATAATAATAAATATAGGCAATTGCCAATAATTATTGTTGTCCGAAAATATTGAGAGTTGTTTGGTAGGGAAATAACGTACTGATAGCAAACGTTAAAACACATTCAGGCGGGCCCGAAAATAGTGCAGAGGGCCCGAATTCTTCTCTCCTAATCTAGATTGGCCTAATAGATACTGCACGTTTCCGTACGAAAAAGAAAGTTTATTATTTTAGGTACGTACATTTAATAAATACTTATATAATATTATGTTAGTGGTATAACGGTATTTTCGTCGAAATGATAATAAACAAAATACGTACTTCGTCCCATGGGATATTCTTCACTCCTCGGACGAGTTAATGTGAATGGGTATATTGAATTTTAAAAGAATGATAGATCATTTCTTTAATTAAACAATTCTGAGCAAAGCTTCAGATTTTAAGTATACCGTTTCGTTGGAACCATTTCTTTAAATAAATATTTAAAGTTTAAAATTTACGTAAAAACAGTTTATTATTACCTAAAAATCGTAAAAAAATTTACTTAAACGCTTATAAAACAAAATCCTTTGTCACAATTTTTGAAATCTTTCAAGTATCATTAGTAAAGTATACGAGTGGGTCATATTACATTTTCAGAAGTTTTCATCAAATATTAAAAATATACCGTACATATACTTCATCAATTTTTTAATAATTTTCGAAAAATTTGTTTTTAAAAATTATCTGAAGTTTTTATATTTCACAAAGAAGACAATTTTTTTATAATAATATTCAAAACAGCTTGTTCTATCTGTATTTAAAGTTTCATTATGTTTGGATCAACCAATTTCTTCAAATAAATCGTTAAAACTTAAAATTGAAGTAAAAACAGTTTATTACGTATAATAATTTACTTAAACGCTTATAAAAAAATCTGGAGTTACGATTTTTGAAAATTTTCAGAATCGTTGGAGAAGTGTATGTGTAAAGTCATATTAAATTTTCAAAAGTTTTTGTCAAATATTATTAAACTTTAAAATTACTAAATTCGATTTAATGAAAACGAATTTCGCCGATTTTGGTCCATTTTAGGCTGTTTTTCGGTTGCCTGGAAGGACTATTGACTATTGAGAGCTTTATAAACGCGCAAAGTACCATCTACATCGAATTTCCGATCTATAGAGTGGCTGGATAAAACTTTTGGATAAAGTTAAGTTGAGCAAAAAGTGTCTCCAGATAAAAAAAAAAAGACATCATTGTAAAACCATAAGATCCTTCGCTTCATTCAGAATCTAAAATATGTACAAAGATGTCGACAACAATGTGTGCCAGTCTAATATTTAGATACAGGTACATAAATGTTATATTATGCTTGTTACGAGTTTCCAACGTGGCTTATTCACTTAACCTAGTTTATATAAGTAGAATGTAGATAAATTGTTTAAATTTTCGTTTGTAGGAAAAAATACGTTTTTTATTATATTTAGAGTCCCAAATGACATAACACTGAATACATGGAGATTTTCGAAAAAAAAAAACTGCTATATAGACCTATAATACTTTATATGATATAGCATAATATCGTAAAATACTGTTTATCATAGAAAGAGTGAATGTCATTGTCGTAATAATTCAATAGATATATTGTGAATAACTGTTTAGGTTACATATAAACTATAATCATTAACCCAACAACATTACGTTATTTATGTTTATATTGTTGGTATATGTTATGTAAGTACACTGAACACAAGGAACTGAATACACAATACCCGGTGAAGTCTGAGTCCTGTTCTGATGATTAATTAATTGTACACGGTTTTAATGAGACACATGACTGTATCTATTATAATCACTGTGCGTTCTTCGCTAGATCTTATTATAAAATTAAATACGGTCGTAGAGAATACTCTTTAATAATTTACTAAATTATTGTCACTAATTTCATTTTCAAAACTCAAAATATGATTGCTCAATACCTATATCTCTAAAAATATAAAATTCAATAAAAGTGATTGCTTTAAAAAAAACTAAGAAGGTAAAGAGTCATCAAGTCCAACATGACAAATACTGAAAAGTAAGAATTCCCCCCATGTAGTATTTTTCGCTCTAAGAACAAGTTAATGGGGGTGGGAGTATTGAATTTTAAAGAAATGATAGATCATTTCTTTAATTAAACAATTCTGAGCAAAGTTTCAGATTTTAAGTATATCGTTTCGATGGAACTATTTCTTTACATAAATATTTAAAGTTTAAAATTTACGTAAAAACAGTTTTACCTAAAAATCGTTAAATAATTTGCTTAAACGCTTACAAAACAAAATCCTTTGTCAACATTTTTGAAATCTTTTAAGTATCGTTAGTAAAGTGTATGAGTAAGGTCATATTACATTTTCAGAAGTTTTCATCAAATATTAAAAATATGCCGTTTATATACTTCATAAATTTTTGATTAATTTGCAGAAAATTTGTTTTTAAAAATTATCTGAAGTTTTTATATTTCACAAAGAAGACAATTTTTTTATAATAATATTCAAAACAGCTTGTTCTATCTGTATTTAAAGTTTCATTATGTTTGGATCAACCAATTTCTTCAAATAAATCGTTAAAGCTTAAAATTGAAGTAAAAACAGTTTATTACGTATGATAATTAACTTGAACGTTTATAAAAAAAAATCTGGAGTTAAGAATTTTGAAATATTTCAGAATCGTTAGAGTAGTGTATGTGTAAAGTCATATTAAATTTTCAAAAGTTTTTGTCATATATTTAAAACTTTATTAGAGATAAACTTTAAAATTAAGGTATTTTCAAAATTCTATTTTTAGCCTACAAGTTGTCGAATTTTTTTGAAACTATTTCAAAGTATGTAATAGTACGTCAATATAATATATAGTGAAAGTTTTAAGTTTCTAGTAACATTAATTTTGGAGTTATGATGAAATTAATTAAGTCGATTTCATGAAAGTGTCGTTTACAGCTAATTTCGCCGTTTTTGCTCCATTTTTGTCTGTTTTTCCGCTTGCCTGGAAACGCTATTGAGATGAGAGTTTAATAAACCCTCAAAGTATCATTAAATGTACATTGAATTTATGATCTATAGAGTTTCTGGATAAAACTTTTGGAAAAAGTTAAGTCGGGCAAAATGTGTTTCCAGATAATAAATAAATAAACATCATTATAAAACCGATTAATTGTAAATTCGCTTCACTCAGAATTTAAAAATTATTTGTTTTCATAAAAGAGTAGTTTAATTTATGTTTTAAATCGTGAACGAAAAACAAATAAAATGTATTAGTTATAAAAGTGCTTAAAATATTGAGATCATGATTCAGATTTAAAAATCAACACGTATACAGTGTGTAAACGCTATATGAGAGCACTCAATATCTCTACATTGAGTCCTAAAATTTAAATTCTATTTTTGAGTTGGTCGTTGTTACGTAAAAATACACATTTTTATGACCCTTGAATTTTTTTAACTTTATTAGACTGGCGCATACGTAGTACAAATTTTTCTTAAAAGCAATCACCTATTATGGCCACTAATTATTTTCGCCTAATTTTTTTTATGAATATTGGTAGTTTAACCAACCTTCCAAGTCCGAAATTGACCAATTTATAGTAATTAAAAAAAACAATGGCAAAATTCTGAAAATAATTATTCTAGGATTGTTAAGGCTTGACATTTCCACCCCCATTTTTAAGTGACATTTACACGTTATTATAATTTCATAACTGCTGTATAATTATCACTTAAATTTGTATATGAATTGGGTTAAATTCAAAAAACTTGAAATCGCGCGCATTTTGCCATTGATTTTTTAAATTGCTATAACTTGGTCAATTTTGGACTTAGAAAGTTGATTAAACTACCAAAATTCATAAAAAAAATTATGTTATTATAATTAGTGGCCAAAATAGGTGATTGCCTCTGAGAAAAATTGTACTGCGCATGCGCCAGTCTAATAAAGTAAAAAAAAATGCAAGGGTCATAAAAATGTGTATTTTTACGTAACAACAATCAACTAAAAAACAGAATTTAAATAATAGAACTCTATGATATGACTCTATGATATTGAGTATGATATTGATATCTAACTCTATCATATTGAGTGTTCTCAAATAGCGTTTACACACTGTATTCTATATTTACGAGTTTATATTAAAGATTTACACTAAAATCTAAATTTATATAGACATGCCTACATGGCTACATAATATATACCCGTCCGACGGCGACACTGTGTTGCAGTGTGTATATTATTATAATTTTATTTTACATTCGCGTCGCATTATTATTAAATTATTGTACTTATAAAATATGAGGCCTTCGATGGTGCGAATTCGTTTTTATTTGACGGATACGCTGGAAGATTTTGGTGTAATGATTATTATCGTGCAGTGTGGTGTTATTGTTATAACTTGTTGGCAAGCACTTCGCAAGAAGAACGTCGTGCGACCAGCGAATTATCGTCTTTGGGTTTCTAATATGGGTTCGGTCGTCGAACCGCTCGAAACGCTGTATTTAACCGGTAGTTATGAGTAAGCCATGCCACTGCGGTGCTGTGTATTCAGCACACGAGTTACATATTAATAATAATAATAATAATAATAATAATATATTATATATATACGTCGGTGTATTTGTTTACTTCAGTTTCTTTGTGTGCAGTCCATACTCAACCGTCACATAAAAACGAACTCAATTTAATACATATAACTACGTATACCTGCCAGTATCACAAAAATATATTGTAGTCGTATGAGTGACACAAGCGTTTGCTCATCGCATATTTTAATATATTATGCTCTCTCTCTCTCTCTCTCTCTCACTCTTTTTCACTCACACACACACACACACACACACACACACACACACACACACACACACACACACACACACACACACACACACACACACACACACACACACACACACACACACATACACACACACACACACACTTGTATGAATGACTTACATAAATATACGAAAAGTTTACTTTCTCCTCGATTCTGATTACATCTGACCGGATATTGAAACGCGATTATACTATTGTATGGAGGTGCACTCGTGCAATAGATTCCTTTAAGACCCGTTGTATTGTAGATGTAGACTTAAACGCGGGGCAACATGCGGAATAATAAAGAATAAAATGTATCAATTCGGTGTGCTGAATAAAATAATAAACATTCGCCGTCGTATGAAGTAGATGTTTTACGTGAGTCGTGGGAGTCGTATGACCTCAACCCATGCATAATGAAAGGCGAGAGTGATTAAAACTGGGACAATATAGCCTGTGTACACTTTGTTCTTATGACTATGTCCGAAGATATATTTTTGTAATAGGTCCTAGGCATTTTACGATTTTTTATAATGATTCATAAGATGATATAAATATTAAAATATTTCAAATATCCATATATTTTTTGTTTTTTTTCTTGTTAATTTAATACCAATTTATTTTTATAGCACTCGTATAAAGTATACCTATTAATATTTTTCCTCAGAAAAATTTAAAGAGATTTACTTTCATACATGTTACATTTACAATAAATTAGGTGTACATTTTTTATTTATTTGTTCGATTATTTTTTTCCTGTTTGCTTTTTAACGTGTAAAGGTGAACCTACGTGATTTTTAAGAGCTCATGAGCTGTTTCTGAATTTTTGTTCTTTTATGTGTTTGGTATCATTCATTAATACTATTAAGTCTCGAGCCAATACTACTTATGATATCGCTATACCGATGGGTATAATTTTTTATCACATTTTTGAAACTAGCAAAAGAATAATTTTAGACATTGATTGAAAGATGATTTAAGAATTAATTGAAAAAAACGATAGTGCGTAATAACTTACGATCTTATTTTTTCTGGTTCATATTAAAGTTTAATTTTGCGCAAGAGTGCTTTAAAATTATTAAAATGGTCGAAATCATTATTCTTAGTATACATTTGGGAAATAAAATACATCGTTGATCATTGGTCTATTTACATTAGTAATCAGAATTTACCAAATCATAGTAAATAGTGTCTACAACACGATTTCGCAAATTTTCATGATAGTATAGATTTAAAAAATCATATATATATATTATGATCGATCCCGTATGATTTTTAATACAACGTAGCTATATTTTATTTTTAGGTATATAGTAATTAAATAACTATTAACTATAAAGACCAAATTTAAAGTTTAAAAATTTATAATTATTTGTATTATGTATAAATATACGCGTATAGTATCTATATACATTATAATTTGTTTCTCCAGATAACGTTGGTCAATGAAAATTGAATAGTAGAGTATATTTTATTTTCTTTCATTTATATGATTTATACTCATCATAGGCGCGTACAAAGGGCGGAGGTTATTTTTTAAAGTTATTACCAATACGATTTTTACGGAATAGAATTTTTTTATATTGATTTTTAATTTTAAATGTTTATTAAAGAATTAGTTCATTCAACCATTATGAAACATTGAATACAGATTAAATACATGTTTTGAATTTTCGGGTAATAGAGAATATTCTCATTCTCACACAAGAAAACTTTAAATAGGTTTGATAAAAAAAAAAAAATATCCGGACAATTAAACGAAGAATGGTTAAATATATAAACGGTATATTTCTTATACCAAAGCTTTGTTCAGAATCGTTTATCTAAAGAAATGATCTATTATTTCATTAAAAATCAATGTACCCATCCCTATTATCTTGTCCAAAAAGCGAAGAATACCCCATAGAGCAAAGTCAATTTTTAATTTTTTTTATTTCTGTTATGGATTATGGTTATCTCCATTGTATCCATTGTAGAAGCCACCGAATAATTAAAATAAAAGCTAGAACTGTTTCAATCTTTTAATAGACTCCTAATTATTTAACTTCTAATTACCTATTATCGTCCGGTTTTTATAGCTATATTTTAATAATTATAGCCCGATTGCGTCCAAAACGTTATCACTAATTATTTTGTTATAGCCCTAATGTGTCTGCAATATCATTATTTATGATTTTGATATAGCCCTACTGCGTCTGCATTGGGATTACCGATATTACAACTTTTATAGTATAGCACAACTATATCTGAAATAATTTTGGTATAACCGTTATTTTATTTCGATACCTCTTATGTTACTGATTACAAATTCAATATAATTTTGTGTTTTCATGTGTCTTATACATATAGCACAACTAAATCTAAATCTAAAACAATTTTGGTGTAACAGTCAAGATTATGCAGTGTATTGAAACACTTTTGTTCTTATTTGAACCATGTCGTTACCAAATACCTATGATAAGTCAGCACGGTAAAGACATTTTAATAATTAATAGTTATAAAATGAGATTTCATAAAATATTGATGGATGATGTACAATGGTGGTGTTGTGTGAAGAAAACGTGTAAGTCTTACATGAAAACAAATATGAGTGGAGATATAATTATTGAGAATAATTTAAATCATAACTATGAAATAGAACCTGAAGGGAATATGCTTAGACAAGTAATAAGGTACTCTGTGAATAGAAAATGCCAAGAAAAACTTTGTGAACGTCCAATTAAGTTCATTTATTCGGAGCTTAAAAATAGAAATACGGATTGTTTAGATATACATTGTATTCGGAAAGGAATTTACTCTATCCGCCGTTCAATATTCCCAAAAAACCGACTGATATTCAAGGCGTACATAATTCATTAAAAATAATAGAAGTTAAGATATTAACGAGTCATTTCTACTAGTGAATGATTCAACTAAAAACTTAGTGATATTTGCATGTGAAAATAATTTAAATACTTTATGTAGCGTGAAAACAATATACGTAGATGGTACATTTAAATATTGTCCAAAATTGTTTTATTAACTTTTTACCATTCATGGTTTAAGAAATGGTTATTAGTAATAAAAGTGAACGAAAATGAGTATTTTGTATTTTATTTATAGGTATATTGGTTGCTAAAAAAGTTTTGCACAAACATTTACTAAAAGAATTAATTTTTGATGTAGTTGGTAAAAGTTGTTGAATCTTTTGTTGTTGGGCGCCGAGTCGTTGAATACCACGTGAGTGCTTAGACGTTTTAAGATGTTGTAAAACTGTAAATCGTTTTTCACATATAACCTTCAAATCACCTCACATATTTTACAAAACAATATATTTCCATCCGAAGAAAATATATTTTCTCCAAATTCAGAGATGTAACTATTGACACGACTAGTGTTAGAAGTTTTTACTTTCGGCGTTTTAAAACCAACTATTAAAAACGTTTAATATCGCACGAGTATAAACCACGATGACGAATTCGATGGATACGATAAAATATAATATTAAATCTAGGTGATTATAATATCTACGGGCATATAATTGTTGACCCTAATGATTAGCCATTAAGATTAGCAGGTAATCTAACCTAACTTATTTGTATGATTATAAATGAGTTGAATTACCCAAAATAAGGTATATGAGTGAAACAAATTAATATTTTATGATTCCCGAGTCTTTATAATGCTAAATATACAATACTAAAAAATGCCATAAAAATGCAAAAATGTCATGATATACAAAAATATGCAAAATA
The DNA here is from genome assembly GCA_027580255.1 of Therioaphis trifolii. Lineage (NCBI taxonomy): Eukaryota > Metazoa > Arthropoda > Insecta > Hemiptera > Aphididae > Therioaphis > Therioaphis trifolii. Next base: position 86,304,676 of record CM050404.1, read on the forward strand.
AAATTTCGTATACAGCATCATTATGTTAAGAAACAAATTTTGGTATTAACTAGATATTTTTTTGACCAACCACTAAAAATATGTAAATTCATACAAGTGTTGGCCCTAGTTATTACATACCATTAGTATTTGTTTTACTTAATAGCAAACAAACAGAAACGTATTTTTCATGTATTACAGAATAGTAAATGAATGTTCAAAATTAAATTTATGTTTCAGTCCTGAGATTTTGTATGCAGATTTGGAAAAATCCATTCATTTAGGAGCGCAAAATTTTTTTCCAAATGTTATAATTAAAGGTTGTTGATTTCACTTAGATTAAGTATGGTGGCGAAAAATATAGAATTTAGGTTTAAGTGTTCTCTATCGTAACGAAACAGAAATAAGAAATAAAAAAAAAATGTGTTTGGATTATTAATGCTAAATGAACACGATGTTCAAACAAGTTTTACCGAGGATTTTATGCCTGTTAAGACTGACGACGAAAAACTTAATGAGTTTATAGATTATCTAGTTAAAAATTATATTGATTCAGAATTGGACTTTTTTCTAAAGATGTGGTCAGAAATGAATTGTAGTAGTGAACATACGACAAATGCATGCGAAAGCTTCTATTCTAAATTTAACTCTTTGTTTAAGGTACTTCATCCCAGGGCTTATTTTTAAGTTTTTTTAGAATTGCGCAAAAATAACGCCCCTCTCACACTCCCAAGAAATTATTCCTTGTGTATAAACAAATATAAATAAAAAATATACTTTTAAACACACACACACACACACACACACACACACACACACACACACACACACACACACACACACACACACACACAGATATATATATATATATATATATATATATATATATATATATATATATATATATATGTATGTTACGGTAAATGATGTTAAATGGAAATTAACGTAATTTACCGGTTATTAACGTTATTTACCAAATACACAGGTAATTGTTGTTATAGAACAGATATACACATGAATCTCAAATACCTACTAGAATTTTTAAAAAAATGCATAATTATTTTTTATTTGTTTTTACAATTTGTACTCCCATGACATTTACTATTACATAATTTTTCAGCCCCACGGCAGGCACAACGTTTATTATTACAACCAGTCTTGCAATGGCAACGCTGGTATAGGCCCAGTGTTCATCTCATCTGTAGCCGATAATGTTTTATTGATTTACCCAATTAGTACCACAATATTAGTTTAGCGATCATTTTATCATTGCTCGTTGGACATTATTTTAAAATAAAATCAACATTTCCCAAATCATACGGTTATTAACGTTATTCACTAGAAAATAACGATAATTCCCACATTCATAGGTAAATAACCTAAATAACTGGCGAATAACGTTAATTTCCGATATAACATCATTTACCGTAACATATATATATATATATATATATATATATATATATTATACCGATATACGCAATCTATAAAGCGTGGTTTACACGGTGCTAGTTTACTAGCAACTAGTGAGCTAGTTCAGCGTGCTAGTAAACTAGCAAACTATTTCGATACTACTAAACTAGTTTGCGAGTTAAGTTAAATATTTCAACTTTACTAGCAAACTAGCGCGCTATTTTATCCGATGCGAGTAAAAATAGTATCATGTAATAGGGAAATAGTTGTTAATTTTGAACTATAAAAATATAGTTTAAATATAGTTTAATATAGTTTTTTTTATGGTAGCTTGTATTTCCCCGGCAGTGTGTGTGAAAACAACGGCAGTGAGTTTGTGATAACTAGGGAACGGATTTTAATTTAAATAAATATTTTTATGTAGTAATAGCATCGGAAAGTTTTCGATATATGTTTCCGTTTTATTTAATTTCAAGTAATCTGATGCTATTTTTATTTTAAATATCACTGATAACACTAAAAACGATACCGAATATTCATTATTCAGATATTATAATAAGTTTTAATTATTTATTGTTTCTGTTAATTTTCTTGTTGAATATAATCATAAACAAATTCATGATGAGTCAAGTGAAGTGGAACAATGATGATATTTTCCAATTTCTCGATGTATACGAACAATATCCAATATTATGGAACATTAAACATACTACTAGTATACTAATATCGTGTATATGAAATAACTATTTTACTATGTACTATAGTGAGATGGTAAGATAGTATGGTATTTCACTAGTCGCTAGTAAACTAGAATCGTGTAGACTACGCTTAAAACACACGTGACCTACCTCCTCAAGTATTATTATTACTTTTTACCGATAAACAGTCTATATCGTATCATAGTATTATTTAAATTGTAAAGATAGACAATCCGATTACGACAACTTCGATGCTACGCTAATCTAAAATCCCGGAAATCTCACTGTTTATATTACGAGTATGTAGGTTTATTTTTGTGAATAAAAACAATATTCTAAATATAAATCTATATTAAATAATGTATAGACTATTTTAACAAAGCATATTATTAACATTTTTTTTTCCAATATAAATCACCACACGGGGACCGAACTGTTTGCACATTGCTTAATCCCTAAACATTGCTTAATCCCAAAACATTGCTTAATCCCAAATATTATTAACATATTAATATGAGTTACAACTGCGCGTTTTTTAAATTAGAGCTGCGCATTTTTCAATTAGAGTTACGCAAAATGTGTTAAAACGCACGTTAAAATAAGCCCTGCTTCATCCTGACATAAATTCAATTTTAGAAGTCTTGAAATAAATTCAATCTGAGATAAAAATTAAGATTCAAACTTCAAATAACATTATACAAGAAAGATCAATCAATAAAACAAAAATTAAATGCATTTAAAAAAGAATTAATAAATATGAAAGCCATCAAACTACGAGGCTTAACTATGTGAAGTTGATAGTATTGAAAATCAACCAAAAACTACATTGTATAATTAGAAAAACAAAATTTTGAGGTGTAGTCCAGTTTGCCTCCTCGTGGTGTACCCTAGGTAGCGCTAAATGAATTGAGACGTACAATTATTTTATCATTTAGGAACACACACACAAGCTACGTGAAAAAATCTTTTTATTTAGGAGACACTCGGGATACGAGAAAAAATTAATCTTATTTTCTTGGGACGCACTCAGGCGATACTTTATTGCGTACGCACTCGGTACATTGGAAAATAGTTATATCTTGGGACGCACTCGGGAGACAGTCATCGAGATTACATACAATTTATAGATTGTGATTTTTGATTCTGGATAATCTGCATGAAACATTGGGTCCATTATAATTTATAACATAGCTCTAAAATCTCATGAACAACAACAAAAAAAAAAAAAACATTATATAATTAATGATTTAATATGAAATGGCAAGAAAACATTATAATACTAATACTGAAACTAATTTTCATGTATATTTGAATGTAATATGCCTAGAATTAAGGTAATAATATGATGTAATTATGAATTAATATTATCCGGAAAACCCAAAACTGAAAAAAAAAATCAGAACACTCTGTGAAATTTGGACAAGAGTGCAGTAAATGTTTGACAACGTGAATCTTTTATAAAGAAATGTTTTGTTAATTTGTTATTTTTTATCCTTAAAGAATAATATAGATTCTTACAAAATACATTTATTCTTTTGTTGGAATTAATAACTTTTCATGACATATTTTTGGTGTTAAAATAAATGAGTTGCAATTCAAATCATAAATTGATTCAAATATAAAAACTATTAAAAAGTAAATTTAAACATAAACATAAATCATAATATACATACATTTCAAACAAAATTACTCATTTATCATTAAACAGGAATTTCAAGACATTTTATAAGGATAATTTAGTCAAAATATATGCAAATGTTTTAAAAATTTTTAAATTTTAAGTTTATTATTTTTGTGATAATTGATTTTTTGTAAACGTTCGGTTGTTTTGAAATTTTACTAGTACATTTCCTACATTATTTTATTGTTATTTTACGTACGATACCATACCTATAAATTATAATAATATCATTGATTATAGAGTATTCTATGATCAGTACGAGATAGTTAATTACGCAAATGTATTATATAGATACATTTTAAAGTATACATAGGTAATTTCATTTAGTTTTGAAATAATTTTTTTTTTCAAGTAATATATTTTTATACTTAAAAATAAACTACTTTCTTTTCTACAGTTAAAAAATAGATACTATAAAGATTTAATAGTGTTCATTAGAATAGTACATAGGTATACTTGAGTTTATTTTTTTCAACTGAATTTATCATTTATATTGTTTTTATTTTATTAATATTGGTATAAATGATTAATGAAATCGATACGTTTTTTGTAACTGGATATTTATTTAACTATGAAACAATAGGAATAATATTTAGAAATAAATAAAATAGTTACTTATTAATATTTATAATTCGTTACAGTTCGATATACAGTAATAAATTGGTACATATGTATTATATATATATATATATATATATATATATATATATATATATATATATATATACACACACATTCAATGAATTAATACAAAATCAAACAAAGCATCAAGTATAGGTACTTAAATAATTTCTTATTTAAAAACAAAATCTATTTAAAGTGAATTTTCAGAGTTTAATTGACAATAAACCAAGTACTTTCATATTTAATAAAGCTTTAATAATAATACAAATAAAATTAAACAATTAGTAAGTATCAGCATAAGGAAATTCAACATTTAACTAAACATTCAAATCTTATAATATACTGATTAAATGTACTAAATTTTGTAGATGAAAATTACTAGTATGTACAGAGAATAAATATAAATAAAATTGAACAAATAATGAATAACAAAAAAATACCTTTAAATAAATACAATCAACAATAACGTAGGAAATACATTACTTAAAGTTATTTCGTTTGCATACGATTTATATTGGGTTTCTTTCATAATTTAATTTATTTGTAATGGTTACTATGAAATTGAATTTATATAATAATATCCATTTTAATATTGAGGTAAACAGAAATATACAATATAGTAATAACATTAATAAGTGCCTAACAGATCTGCATATATATTTTAATATAGGATAATATATTTTTGCAGATGGATAAATAAGTTAATTAAAATAAATTAATATACTTCTTAAATACTAATTATGACCATTAGGTATGCAAATGTAATAGGTACTACTTTCTGATATGTATATATTAATATATACCTATATATATACATTTAACTATCATATTATAATTTTTGTCGAAATGACTGTGAATAAATTATGTTTTTAGAGTTAATCTGACTTTTCTAATCTTACGATTTGTATACGGTCTACCTTTATTATAATTTAATGACCTCCTACTCCTCTTAATGGGTTCAGTTTGCTTTTCATTTTCAGAGTTTTTGTCTTCTTGTTGACTGGTTTGAAGCATGATTGGTTCGTATGATCCATTTAAAGCTCTTTGGAACTCAATGATATCTTCGTTATTTCTCATCCTTACTACGTCATAATCGAGATATCTGAAATACACACAAATAATAGTTGAAATTTCATAATACTTACTCAATATTAGTTATGATATAAAAACATTTAACACATGCTCTATTATATGGAATTTAAAAGTATTATTTTGAATTTGTAAAAATATGGTGGACAATTTGGTGGAAAAAACATTTTTTTTGTTTGTATTTACATTTTATAAAGTGAATGAAAAGCATAATTTTTCAGTGTGCTCTATTATTATAACTCAAAAATTACCATGTAAAATAATTATTTCACTTTTCAAGTAGCTTTTGTTCAAATTAATTGTTCCAGCGTACGGTTTTGTTTAAATTACAACTAACGTTGAATAGGCATATTTTGTTTGAATAATGACAAAAAAAAGACTGTACTCCTGCTTTTCTGATATTATCATAATACACCCTTCGTAATTCTACGATATATTCACGATTACACATCCATTATATGTATACGACTACATAACAATAATTATATGCTATATTATTTGCACAAGATAAAACACATATCACGTATACGTATGTAGATGATGATGCACACGTGTACCGTTGCAAACGACATGTAAGTATGTGTAGTTTCTATTCTATGAAAGCAACAATAACCGATTTTCGATTCTACATAGTATTTAACCGTCACTGATAAATGAATAACATTCAGTTAGGCAGAGAGTAGAAAATTGACGACGGTCGGTAATGGAAACGGAAAAATATAAATAATAATTCCGCCGGACGCGTATAAAATTTTACCTATCAAGAAAACAATAAAAACGACGATGATCGAGAGATCAATAATTAACAGCCGACGTCTTCCGCTAAACGCGTCCGCCTGCATCAGTGCAGTGCTCTCTAAAATAATTTTGTTTAAATTAACACAGTTATATAGAAAGCAACAATATAAATAGACGTAACAGTAACCTATCGGCGCGTCTATTATCTGTACATTATAAAAATGCATAAATCGACGCGGTGGTCCTTGGTATAACACGGATGGAAAGTGAAACGCGTCCCCGTGTTGTTTTACCATCGTCAACCACGTTTTTATTTTGATTTCAATGTCATGCTCCGTGTGTTATTTAATACTTCTTCTTCTTTATTTATCCAAAATGTTCAGTCATGCCTTCTGTCATTGGTGTTCTGAACGAATTTTTAACGATTTCTCTACGATTGTCCAGTTTGGACGACAATATATATTCAGGTATTGGAAGGTGGGTTACAGGTACCACTTCTGCGCCGTACATACACTTAAAATATTTATTCAATTGATTATCCGGAAAAAGTGAAATCCCACGTGTTTATTTGTCGCGTTTATACTTTTCTTTTACATTTTTCCGTCATCTCGTCAATATTTTAAAATTATCGCCAGTATTACAGGTAGTGCTCGATATCATAACGCGTGGGGAAATGAAAATAAAAATACAATATACCTATTACGTTAGCTCTCGTCATCGTACGCGAATACAAGAGATTTATGAGTGATATATCTAATGTGTTTTAGTAAATAAAGATGGTGTAATTTTTCGAAACTCAATGAACTTCCGAGCCGCTATTGTTGTCAGTAGCTGTTGCAATATTATTTATTATTATTGCCATTACTCACTTCGTTGATCTTATCTAACCAATTTTTTTTTATATGCGTGTGTATTACCATCGGGTGTACATATTTATAAAATTGTATGAGTCGACGAGATTTCGACACATTCGTGGGGATATACGGATTTAAAAAGAACTTACATAGGATGTGATATTTCAAGTATGCGTTTTCAATAGATATGTGAAACCGATCAAATTAAAAACGAGCTGAATAGGTAGTAGGTACTATGCCGCGTTTCAACGATGATGCATTTATATTTGAAATGAATTCAGTGGTGGATTTCCCTATTGGACACCTATTTTTGTGCATGCAAAGGTAAAATTTTAGGAGCTACAAGTTTTGAAAAGATTTTTATAAATTGATATTGCCATTCATTATTTTTATTATTATTTATTGAAATTCAGCAGCAATAAAAAAGATATAAAATTGGTAAAATAATAGTGGTGAAAGTACGTCCTTTGCCCTTTCGGTCCTTGGGCAAAATGATGGTGATAGGGGGGTTGAATTTTAAAGAATCGTAAAAAATTTCTTTAGTAAAACAATTCTAAGCAAAATTAAGTGTAATACAAACCCTTAACATATTTTATTGTTTGTAGTCAAATTATCAGTAAATTTTTTTTTTGGTGAAAACATCATACAATTTTAAATTCTATCACAAGTAGAAATGCTCGCCAAAAGATTTAAAGCATATAATTTATTTTTTATGTGAAACAGTCAATTTTTTCTAACTAAATCCTTATAAATATTTTTGACAAACGATTTTTGAGATTTTTTTAGTAAGTATATGACTGGAGTTCAAATTGATTTTTAAGTCTTAATATCAAGAATTAAAATTTTAATTATATAAAATCGGTGTATTTTCAAAGTTTTATGTTTAAAAATGGGGTCAATTTTTAAAGAACTTGTATTAAGTATTTAAGTCTGTGTAATTATTTTGATATTTGGTGGAAATGTTAAGTTTTTAGAAAATCCCTTTTGTAGTTGCGACTAAATAACTAAAATAGATTCAACGCAAAGCTCGTTTACGGTACATTGTTCCATAGTGCTTATTCATTTTGAGTCATTTACATAATATTATCAATATCTGACGAAAGCTCGCAGAAAAGTAAAATCGGTGCGTTCACTTAGTCCTTTACGGTTTACATGGCCATCGGACGAGTGGCGACGTTTTTTGATTTAAAAGAAGGAACAGTCGTAATATGAATTTCTACGTAGTCGAACGCGTGGCTCATATCGCCGAGAATAAAACCACAGTTATCAACAGCGTCATTATCACAATACGTGATATAATTAATGTGATAACGACTAACTATAACGTATTAAAACCATACTAGAACTTTGATGTGTAATATATGGATAGGTACTGACCTGCCTACAGCCACGGCGCCGAGGCCCAGCGCGGCTCCTCCGGCCACCAGTCCGAGCGCGGGCAACAATACGGAGGGCGTGGCCACCATGCCGAGCTTTTCCTTGACCACGTTGCTGAGCTCACGGTTGCCGCCGCCGAAGCCCAGATTGCCGGTGATCTTGTGCGTAGCCTCGACCAGCGGGTCGACCACGGGCCGCGTCAGGTCGGTCACCTTGTCCAGGCTGGTCCTCATCTTGTTCTTGACCAGCGTCCAGAACGAGGCCTCGTCGTCGCTGACGTAGTACGCGCCGCCGCCCGGGCCGGCGTACTTGCCCGGCGAGTGTTTGTCCGGGTACGCGCCGCCGTTGTAGTGGTGTTGCGGCGGCGAGTACTTCTTGGGCACCTTGACGCGGGACTCCTTCTCCAGGCCGGGCTCGAACGCGAACGGGCTGCGGTCCGCGTGGATGTCGTGGCCGAAGTACGAGAGCGCTTGTTGCCGGCGGCCGTCCCGCTGCACCCCGTCCTCTTGCGGCCGCACGGACGGCTGCTGCACGATCGGCTCGTATCCGGCGGCCGCGGCCGGCTCGTATCCGGCGGGCGCGGCCGGCTCGTATCCGGCGGGCGCGGCCGGCTCGTATTTAGCCGCCGCTTGCACGCCCAGCTCTGGGTGCGCGTACTGCAGCACCGGCGTGCGGGCGCTCTCCTCGAACGACAGCCGCGACGCCGCCGGTTTGGACGAGTACGCGGCCGAGTCCGGGAACACGCTCACGCTGGGCGCGTGCAACACCCGCGCCTCCATCCTGGGCTGCTGCGGTTGCGGGAACGACCGGGCGGCGCGGTCACCTCCGGACGACGACTGCTGCTGCAGCACGTTGCCGTTGATGTCCCGTATGTACCCGAGGATCTTGTCTGTCATGTACTGCTCGTCGTACGCGTCACGCTGCGGCCCCGCGAAGCGGTGCGGTCCGGCGTCCTCGGGGACCGGTCCGGTAGCCCCCGCGGTTTCCGACTCCGGCCGTTTTCTGTACACCTGCCACACGCCATTGAACATCTGTTGCTGTTGCAGTTGCTGTTGCTGTTGTTGTTGCTGCTGCTGTTGTTGCTGCGGCGACGGCTTGAACGCCGGCTGTCTGACGGCTGTATGCTGCTGTTGCTGTTGCTGGTGCTGGTGCTTATGCTTCTGCTCGGTCGTCTTGTCCACCGCGTTCGGCACTAGCACGCCGTTGATGACCCGCGCGTTCCTCCACACCTGCGTATCGTTCTCGTCGTCCGGTTCCACCACCCCTGTGATGACCGGTATGCCGTCCGCGTCCACGTGCATCAGGCTCCGCGGCTTCTTGTCCTCGTCTTTGTGCTGGTTCTTCACGTACACCGAGTCCGACCGCACGACGACCGGCTCGGGTACCCTGGCTGCCGCTGCACGGCCGCCGCCTTCAGTTGACGACGACGACGACGACACCAGTTGCATTTCCACGGCCGGGGCGCCGCCGCCGGAAAAGTGTTGCCTCCCGTCGCGCTTTTTCACCACGATGGTGGCCACGTCTCCCGTGCGCGTCTTCACCTCCAGCGTTTCCATGGCGTCCGGATCGAGATTTCTGGCCACTTTAATCGACGTCCTGGTCATTTGCACGTTGCTGTTGTTGTTGTTGTTGTCCGCGGGATCGGAATTCACCACCAACGGCAAAACCAACAACAGTACCGATATTCCGGTCCACATCTGCAAAAATACAAAAGAACGACGAATGAACAAAACTTAATGTTTTTGGCTCGAGGTTATTTCGTTCGTTATTGTTATTAAGTGTGTTAAAAAAAATTTTTTTAAATTTTTTATTCTAAGTCTGTTTTGAATTTTATCCCACAAACAGCCGTTTATGAAAAATCGGGTCAAAAACATGAGCACACTCGCGTAATACATAATGCTGTTCATGTAATAACGTGCGGGATAGTGACAAATGTTCGTTTTGTGCAAGTAATACATATTTTCAAGGCGACGTATCCACGCGCTGTTTAACATTCATATATGGAAATATTGATAGACGTCAATTTGCTCGGGAAATTATATTTTCAATGTGTTTGTCCTCATTCGTCATCGACACAACGGCTCTGTATACATAACATATAATATATGTATGCAGTGTACTCTCGATTATCCGTGGAATAGGGTGGCAGGACATCCACGGATAAACGAATTCCGCGGAAATTCCGCAAAATTAAATTTTATAATAAAAAATAAATTGGAAATTGAAATTGAACATTATTATTATTACACATTATTAAAAAAGATACACTTAAACGTATAATGAAAAATTGATAAAACCTAACCGCTCGCTTTCAAATGCAAGTGTTCGCGTTGGCAAACATTTTCAGATCAGCGGCGACTCATCAGCGCTATATACAATTAATCGTAAGATATTTTCTCTTTTTGAAGAAACTGTTCGAATTTAATTTTGAAATCTTCCGCTGCCTGTTCCGCATCACAACTAGCGGTGTACACACTTATTTTCTTTATTATATTATATTTATTATATTTGGAGGGGTGCTATATTGAAAATTAAAATTTACCATTTTCAAACAGCTATTAGACTTATAAAGAAAAATGCTGGTTGGGGTTTGAACATTCACTATACCGAATAAAATAGCTACATTACACGATCATGTACACACACGAACAGTACGCAAAGTTTTCCCGTCGAACCGTGTGCAGGTGTGTAGGTATGCTTTACGCGGTGGCATACGATGCGCGCGGGTCCGTCGCGGACAAGACTGACGACGTTCGTGTTGTAATTAATTATAACGACTCGTTCGCCGCCGTCGACGTATGTGCTGACGACGGGCCCGCGTGGAAGATAGAAATAAAACACTGTACGATTATTTCATTACACTCGAACGTGCCGAGTGCCATTGACCTTAGAATCGAAGTTTACTTTCCCTTCTGGTAACACTTATTCTAGACAGGTCCCAACGGTGAAACGCACCGTTTCGTCTTCTGTCTGATTAAAATAACGCGTGCCGAGTACACACACGTGCGATGGGGCGCGGCGCGCGTAAGATCCCGAGCGTAAAATGTATCCGTTTTTCGGAAAACGCGGACAGGCCGGAAAATTCCGGTACGATAATTTTCACCCGTGTATTATGCCGGACTTTTCAGTCAAATTTATTCATACCTAATGACATTGTAGACATAAGTAATCATGAGTTTCTCACACTTTCACTTATTTTACCGGATGCTTCTGCCAATGTCACGAACGAACGTGGTGATTGAAATAAATGAAAAAAATTGAAGAAAAAAATGGTATACAGGTAGCGTGAAAACATACAACTAATCCATGAAATTGTCATTTTAATCATGTTGTCATGATTCATTTACTGTTTTCGTTCTTTTATTTTACTAAAAAAAAAAAAGAAAAAAAGAAACACAAACAAAACATTTCATTTTGTCATTTGGTGTACAAAATTGTTATTGTGATTTCAAATCAAACTCAAATAATAGAATAAACTCGTAAATAATATTGTATCTCGTTAAAAATTGTTTTTTTAAACAATTCGTGATTTTGTATTTTATTTTAAACATTTGTCATTTGTCTCACTTTATTCGAGATTTAACCACTGAATGTTAAAAAAGTATGCACCTGAAATCGATGGAAGAGGCTTTTTTGTTTTTACCCATAGATTCTAGGTTTTGTTCAAAATAAGAAAACGATCGTTATCTCATATCTATTAGTGTCCAGAAGATTAATTTTTTTAAATTTGACTGTAAATATACTGAGATATATTACCACCCTTGACTCTCTGATGTAAATTATTTGTGTACGATACCTTGGATATGTGGAGTTAATTTATTGATTGTATTGTAGTAAAAATTATTAGCATAATCATATTTATTCATATATTGTTAAATAAAACAGTAAATGATTAACCCGTATGATAAAAGATGTTTAGTAAGGGAATAATACATTTTTCAAAGTAACGACATCAGGTTTTCGTAACGATAGTGATTCGAGAAAATATACATTATAAAAACATCACGATACGAATGAGTTAGTAGTGTAGTATGAGAACATTATCGACCGTCGTAATGTTTTACATAAAGATTCAAACCTTCTTTTTAATGGTGAAAATGTGTATTCTTCAGTAATCTTAATATTCGTGTGATACTCTTAAAGAAACTAATTTTCAAACTGGTTTTCGGTTTGATTGTTTACACCCCGTGGTTTGTATTATTAATCTTTCTTTTTTTTTTCTTTTTTCGGAACGTCCAAACCGGTATTGGAAAACATTTAAATAAACAGTCTATTGTTACACAGCTAAATCTTTTTCATTACAAAATTCATATTCATATATATGTTTACTTATTATATTAATATGATTACACTATAAAACATAGCATTTTTTTACGTACGGGTTATTCATTCTATATATTATATATACCGTACACGAATGAAGATTTTTGAATATTATTAACGTGAACATTATTTAACGATTCTTCGTGTACGTAAAAATGCACCACGCTGTTATTATATACAATCTAATTACTGTTGTACAATGTGCATCTGCCATCTGTACGGTTTTGTAATATTATGACGCGATTTATTTAACAAGATAACTGTTAAATTTTATAACATAATTATTTATTTTTTCATATTGATAGGACTTAAATGTATGTTGTTTTGTTAATATTTATAAAAATAATCACGAACAGTAAGAATTGGGGGAAAAAAATTGAAATTAGGTAATTTTACCAAAGGGTACGTTATTTATAACCAAACGTTACATTATTTATTAAATTGTCAGAAAAATAAATGTCCATATAAATGGTTTTAAAACATAACGTTGGAATAATGGAATATATGTACATTTTTATGAAAAATCGTTTTATGATTTTATAAATATTCTACAAGGTAAGTAATTATAATGTTGACTTACTGTTATGATTCGGTTTTGCTATCCTCTAAACGCACTAAACACCGAAAATGTACTAACGTAACGTTATCCAACAACGCTGTAAACGTACACTGGCTCAGTCTTATCGGAATTTTAGTTCGGAATAAAAAGTAAGAATATTCACATTTCACTTTCTACCAGCGGTCGTAGCGTACTTACAACAAGCCACACAAGACTAACCCAATGTCGCAGTACTCCAGTCGGTACGCACCGATGCTTTCTTTCACTCATTAACTAATTTCCCCTGCTCTCACGTGGCTCATGTATACCCACTATACCTACAATATAGTTTACCCACTGTTATAATATACATCTGTATATAATTATGACTGAAAACGATAGTTTTCGAATGAATAATACGACGAATGAAATAATTCGTATACCAACACGTATAATATGATGAGTGTATAATCATCAATAGTATATGATTCATCATACGGAACACATACTAGCAAGATATTGTGGTGACACTGACAAATGCGGGGACGTTATAGTTTGATGTGATACTTTTAATCCTAAGTATCTAAGCAAACAAATATTAATAAACATGTTTGTTAAATTAATAGATTTAACTGTGTGTGTGTGTGTGTAGGTTAAATGATAGAAAAGAAAGTAAAATTAAATATGCTTATTTTGTATGTTATACATTTATACAAAAAATAGTATTTGCAGAAACGTAAAATAATTAATTGAGCAAAAAGCGAAAATCAAAGTCACTAAAGCGCAAAATTATGTCTTAAATATTGTGATAAAATCTTTAGCTTCATTATTTTTTTTTAATTATAAAAGTATTAAAATGTGTTTTTAATTCTTATTGAAGCTTTTTTTGTTAAAATTTACATCAAATATCATTAAGAAAACCTAATATTTTCACATTGAAAATTAATGCGAAGAAATAATCGAAAAGAGAGAATTTTTCTTTCATTAGACATTTATAGGATTGAAGATAATCAGATATCGTCGTAATGATTTTTGAGGAAAAAGCCTTTATAATAAATGTTCTGCACACAATGAGTTCAAACTACAGATCAACAAACTTTACCTTTATGTTAAAGACATGGATTTTATTTATAAAGTTTTAACAATAATTTGTAATTTATTAGTTATTCTATTGGCACTCATCGATGTAGGGTATTCTGAATGAATAATATATAGGGTTATTACATTTTGAGTGTATAGAAAGTTTTTGAGTCTATCGAAAATCATATGATGTATACATTAATACACTATGCTTGTTCATAATGGTTAATGCATTTTAACTTATTTGTTGTTTTCTTAGTCATCTATCGAATTCGGGTTTTCACAGCAAATCAAGTGTTATTTTTGATTTAAGTGTTGGCATGAAGTTGTGCTGCAAATAGTTGGAGATAGCCCAATTTCCAAAGACGTATCTAGGTAATTTGTACTCAAAGTAAGAGAAAAATCGTCCCCTCGAAACCAAAATTTCTTCAGGCATATATTTGCGAAAAAGAAAAACACATCACGATGAAACCAATGCATCAGTATTCACTACACTCTGAATTAAGAATCGCATTAGGTATTTTTTATACTTATGAGATAAATATGCCACATCGGTAATAATATTTGTTTCTCTAAATATCTTAAAAAATGTGCGCCTTTTAACTCTAGTGTCCATGGGCAGATGCCTGTCTGTCATTATTTGATCTGGCTCTGATTATACTACATATTATTTAAGAACACGTAATAGGAATAAAGTCGTATGATTAAGCATAATATGCTTAATAACGCGGGCTCAGTATTCTGATTTTAATAATTTTGTAAGTAGTAATTATTAATTAGTATTCACTGTTAGTTTTACAGGTTGAAGAAATGTATCAAAAGTACATTATTATACATTGAATATCTATTTCGTTGGTACGTTAAAACGATCATTTTTGGAATCTGTTTACTAGTATTTTTTTGTAATATTGAATAAAAATTAAAAAAACGAGCATACAAATACGCCTTTAGCCGCACCACGATTGTTCTTCACTTCTCGAACGAAATATTGGTGATGAGTGTATTGTGATTTAAATAAACTATAAATTATTTCTTTAGTTAAACGATTTTGAGCTGTGCAATATGTAGTAGTATAATTATATGCTTTTTTTTTGAACACTCATAAAGCTGGAATTCGTAGTAAAACAGTTGGTTTTGTTTAAAATTCTAATTGAACGCTTAAAAAAAAAAAATCCTGGTTTAATATTTTTGAGACTTTTTTCAGCATAATTTGTATTGTATATGAGTAAGACTGTATTCAATTTTCAAATTTTTAAATTCAAAATCAAACATTTTACTATGTACAATTTTTTTTCTAAATTCTTAAAATAATTGAATTTACGAAACTTTTATTAAGTCTATATACGAGTATTTTTAATATTTGGTGAAAATTTAAGTGCCTAATTTCATTATTTTTGAAATTATAGCTAACTAACTAAATTTGGCAGCATGAAAATCTCTTTTTTTTCTATAAATCTTATCGTTTTTATGGTAAATTTTCTCAAATGTTGGAAAACTGTTGAAAATAGAGAAATATTGTCAATTAAAATAGACAGAAGAATCAATTTTTGATTCGTTGAGAAGCTGAACATAGATTTCGGATTAATCTCTATACCTGAAAAAGAGGTTCAAAAAAATAAATAAATAAATAAAATAAAATAATAAAAAACACAGAAGATCCTTTGCTTAATTTAGAATCTAAAATTATGGAAATTATTTAAATATATTATTTTGTTCAAATTCTAAAAATATAAGAATAATGTTGGTTTATACTAAAAATGTCTAAATACTAATTATTTTATGGTTAGAATTTAAAATTGTATTTCAAAACAATTTGATACATTTTAAGCTAACATTTAAAATTTAAAGAACATTAAATTTTTTTTTTTCAAAATTTGAGAAATCGTGCGTGATATTATCTTAAAAGTAAGGACTTTGATAGAATTGATTATTTTTCTTTTTATTTCTATGGACAACGACGATTTTCATTTTTGATAACGTTAAATTATTCTATTGTTTTTACGACCGATGACGAATCAACATTTTTTTAATAAAAGTCTATAATTTTGTTTTAGGTTAGCTACGAAAACCTGATAATTTGATTCACGGTTGGTAATAATACGTAAAAATTAATTTGTTATTATTATTAGTATATAAAAATTAGAAAAGTCAGCTTCAACATTTTTTTCGTTATGAGTGCTAAGAGTTTGAACTACCGTGAAGTATACTCGTACCTATATCAATTTCATGAATCACGGCAATATAGTTAATAATTTATTGAACATTTCTCTTGGTGAAATGTATAATTTTGGATATTATGATAATGATTCAATATAAAATTATAAGATTATTTTCTTATATCCTGCATAATACATTTAATATATTCTGATTATTTTGACAGCCTGTGTTTCTTTACACAATTATTCTAAAATTGAACCATTATATTCGAATCTTTAAAAATTGAGACCGATAATATTTCTCTATCCATACGACTATTTAAAAAGATATTTTGTTGTTTTGAATAATAATACTTGACATTTTTACAAAAGCTCCCTAGTGTTTTATTGATTAATTAATTTTTAAAGCGCATTATTTTATTATTTATTATTAAGTTATGTTTTTTATATTATTATATCAAAATTTATCTCATGATTTTCAATGTTAAAGTTTTTTTATTTTAGAAATACAATAATCTAGGGTCAGGTATTATTATATATTATCTATTGAATTCACTATTTTCAATTAGAATTCTCGTATTATAATTTTTCATATTCATGGCGTTTTTTAATCGAACATTTTCATTTGTCAACTGAAACTGTTTTCATTCAATACGTGTTATGTGTGCATATTTTTACATGGTGAAAAATCGATCAAAGAAGTTATTAAATTATTATTGAAAGTGTTATTGTTACAATATAGAATCGCGTGCACAAATCGACTGTAATGGAACAAAATCCATCGAAGATGTTTTTAAAAACGTATATATAATAAGCATCATATTGTCATCACGCTAAAGAAAATACGTTCTCATGATTTCAATGATACCCATGATGCTTCGTCTTACATTTATCCATTTTCACACAGAAACTATTTACGAGCATTCGTAGTAACTGTATGTCTGTTTTTTACATAATTGTTCATAGAATAATACCGTGAGGCCTACATAATAAAGCAACAGTCACAATCTCGTCGGATCGTTCGTTAACACGTGAAAGCTAAATTATCAATGTCACATAAACACTTCTACGGGGGAGCATAATAATTCCTTTATTATTATTATTATTGAAAAAGATTAAGAAATTACTACACGTTTAGTGCACGTTGTACTCGGTTACCAGTATTCAGTCCGAACGTCTGAAGCACATTCATGCATGAGAACTTGATTATACATTATATTATTTTATAGTATTATATTATTTTGTACTTAATAATCATGATGTATCCATCGATTTTAATTGCGTCAATGTAATAGTTTTCATACCAAGTAACTTATTTATCATAGATTATCTTACATTTTCCAAATCACAAAGGCATCATATAATTAATATGTTTTTAAGACGAAATGTGGGAGACAAATAGAGTGTATGGACGCTCTACTTATTTTTATTCCCATTGTATTTTTAACTGGTCATTAGTGATTTTAATGATACATACATCATACATTCATATTTTGAACACACAATGTCTAGTTTGAAGAAATAAATTTATATTTTTATTTTGTTTTCATAATTATTACATTAATTTGCAAAATTCTACAAAAAATACGGAAAAAATATTTTATAATGATATGCCAATTAAAACACTTCTTAAAATATTTACATACGTCTATTAATTTTTAAACGATAATTTATTGGTCCTGTTGATTTATAGTAGTTATTACTATCAAAAATGTAATTTATTTATTTATTTTTAGGATTTGAATGTACTAAACATTTTGTAATTAATTTTTCGTTGATTGACAACGCATAAATTTAATAAAAACCGGGCATACTTCTCACCATGCGGTATTCTTCGCTCCTGGTGCAAGATAATGGGGGATGAGTGTCTTGCATTTTAATGAAATAAATAATAATTTAAAGAAGATAATTTCTTTAGTTAGTCGATCCAGAGCATAGCCTCAGTATAAAAATAACCATTTATATATATATTTTACCGTTTTTATTTTAAATATTCGCTGTAGGTTTTTTTTTTATCAAAACCGTTTAAACATTTTTTTCTGAACATAGGAGACATTTTTTTTTTACCAAAATATTCAAAACATGTTCTATTTGTATTCAATTGTTCATAATGATTCGATGGTTCAATAATTTTTTAAACATATTTTAATGCTGACAATTGAGATAAAATCAGTCAATTCCTTAAAAATCGTATAGTGGTTTACTTAAACACATATTTTTAAACTATTATAATTTTTTGAACAATAATTATACTTCTATAAAACCGATTGGGTCTCATTTATATGAGCACTAGTAAACCTAAACCATATGCTTACTTACTTATTACCATGGGGTGTTCTTCGGTCCTCGGATCAGATACTTTGAGATGGGTGTATTAGGTTTAAAAATAATGATGGATCATTTCTTTAGTTAAACGATTCTGAGAAAAGCTATATATATATATTATACTATTTATACATATATTTAATCATATTGAGTTAAATTTTCGGTAGGCCTTTTCATTAAACCTGTTTAAAGTTTTCTTGTTTGTCAAATGAAAAATTGTTTTTACCAAAATATTCAACCAAAATGTAACATGTTGGCATCAAAAATTTTGTAATGATTGGATGAACCAATTTTTTTTCATAAATATTTAATGTTGATGATTGATGTAAAATCAGACAATTTCTTCAAAATCGTATAATTATTTACTTAAAACCTTATAAAAAAATCCTGTATCATGCATTTTTACAATATTGTTAGTTTAGTGTATGATTATAATATTATTACATTTTTAGAACATTCTAAATATTTTAAATATTTTCAAGATAAACTTAAAAAAACAAGGTATTTTCATAGTTGTATTTTTAACCTAAAATTTCTCAGTTTTTGTTTTAAAACTTATGTTAATTATGTAAGAATATGTCATTAATGTATGGTGAACATTTTAAGTTTCTAGGAACATTACTTTTGAGTTATGATTAAATAACTAAAATTGATTTAATAAATGTGTTGTTTACGTATATGGCAAAATTGTACGGTTTTTACAAGTTTTTTCTTAAGTTTTTCTTCACACCTGGAAAAATTAATGAGAGGAGAGATTGAATCTTAAAGTATAATCTACATGTGATTTTCAATCCATAGAGTTGTTGGATGAAAGTTTTGAATCAAATTAAGTATACCAAAAAGTGTTATCAGAAAAAAAAACACTAATGTGAAATAAAAAGATCCTGCACTTCACTCAGAATCTAAAAGGATGGAAACTATTCGATAGGAAAATGTTACGTTTGCTCAATAAAAATACTTAATTGACATTTTATTTGTTTTGATTGGCACCTAAAGTTGCCAAACTAACTGTATCAGCTAATCAATGTTCAATAGGCAATATCGTTTGTATTGATAAAATTAATAACTCACAGTTTTACCTATAAAGTTACCATCAACGCTAAATAAATGATATAAACGCCCGATTTTTTATCGATATATTCACTAGAAATGTTTTCTCTTTTTGTTATTTTTAAAGCGATTACACACGGTTACATAGTAATTAATTAATCATTTTAAATAACGATCAGTTTGTTGTAACGGAATATCTGTGTAATTGTTTTTCTTCAATTTAATCCAAGAATAACTTAAAAACATCTCAAAAACATTACAGAAATATTTAAATATTTTAAATTGAGAAGAAAGCTGTATATGTTCATTTATCACTCTTCAGTATAGTGATCGTGTTATGTAATTATATCATAACTTTGAACTGAACTACTAGATTCAAAATAATATTTTCATATAGATCGCGTATAGTTAGGTATACAAAAAGTAAGCAAGGATAAATAAAAAGTATTGAATATAATTTACTTGAATTTTTTCATTTATTTAAATTGGTTATTACTAAGTATTTATAGTTTTTTCGTTATTTTAAAAACTGTAGTTCATCAATTTCGCAAATGAAATTTAAGCTAAAATGTAGAAGAACATATTTTGAATATTTATACTTATTTCATTAATTTTATATCGTTTTTTAAACAGTATAATATATGCTTATACCTTATGAAACTTTAATTAAAATTTGAAACTCGTAAATATTATTTGATTGGAAAGTCAATCAGTCAATGTCTAGTCGTGAGAGCTCGGGCTATATCGCATATTTTTAACGCATTTTTTCGATATCAATATATTATTATTATGACCAAAGGCGAATATTTCATCATAATAACTTCAAGACGTTTTCACTTCCTTATTTAACGCAGTTTGAATTTGATACCTACTGGCTTTTCAGTTGAATAATTCATGGTATATAGGGTGTCTGGAATTTTTCATTGAGTAATAACAGGGATATCTGCTTTTGAAAGTTTAATTGTTATGTTTTTTGAGAAGTAGGTGTTTTATAATCAACACAACAATAACGCAAATGAGTTTAGAGTATTTATGGATAATAAATTATTTTAAAATGGTTCTATTTTAAAGAAATCAGAGTTAAATGATTGTTGATTATTCTTAAAAGCAAAGTGCTACATTAATCGTACATTTTTTGGATTCAAAGTGGTCTATTAAGTTGAAACCGAAATTAAAATTAACTTTCGATTGAAAAAAATGAAATTATGCTTAACAGAATCCCCAAAAACTTATAGTGTTATGATAATACGTAAATCTGCATTTAGTAAATATTTTTATTGTAGTCTAAATAAATTTATGAGTGTACATTTATTGTCTTTACGATTAAGTGTTTTTTTTTCAAAAGTTTTAGGCCACTTTTAGTTTTAATATAAACTTTGGAAATATTATAAGAACATACTAATGGTTCGTGTTCAATATAAATGTATGCTTTTATTCCACAAAACAATGATATTTAAAATAACAATATACAAGTTGCAACAGTTAATGATAAAATTATAAGGCGCTATACACCAATCAATAATATTTTGTCCAAGCAGCAAAGTAACGGAGGTTAAATTCCTATCAACATTATCTTACTAGATTTTTACTGGAAATATCATCCCTCTCTCTGTTCAAACGGCATTCAAATTAGGTTTAAGTTAAACCATTTCATATAATACCTTGTATAAGTTAGGTTAGGTTAGGTTACAAGTTATCAGGGATGGACTAGGTCTATAGCTCGGGCCGGGCAAAATAATTTCAAGCGGCCTCAACAGAACTAAATTAGTACCTAATCTAATGTTTGTTAACTGAAAAGCAGAAAATGTACCTTCGTAGGTAACTAAAAAAATATATATATTATACATAGGTACATACATATTATACATATATACATACATATATTATACATAGGTAAATTTGAGTACCTTAAATAAATAAAGTTTTCGCATAATATAATAATAATTAGTAAGTTACTTTAAAAGAAGTCAATTTAATATATTTTACATCTATTGTTCACCTTAAAATTTGTATTTTTCAAAAAAACAAGTAACCTCCATTTAACTCTGCTGTAAAATGCAAAAAAACAATTTCCATAAGAACTTTCCTTTAAATAAAAAAAGTAGCGCAATTTGCACATTTTTGAATAATGATAAAATTAATGTGAAATTGGGAAAACAAGGTATTTTTTGGGTGAATTTGGATATTTTATAAAATAATTTTCAAAAAATCAAATTATTTAACAAAATTTGAATAGAAATTTCTTTTTTTTAACTTTGAAAATAATTAATATATAGGATATATATTTTGTTTATACTTTTCATAAGTTTTACTATATATTTTTTAATTAATTTACATTTTGATGATCAAAAGTTATATGATTTATACATTTTATAAAATATTTCTAAGAATAATTATAAATAATTAACCTGCAGAAATAATTTTGGATATTATTTTTTTATAATTTAAATACTTGAAAAAAATTTTGTTCACAAAAGAAAATTATTATACTTAATTTGCATTCGTAATTTTAATCTTGTTGATCCTCAATTTTTTTACAGTGTAAATATCATTTTAATTATGATAAACCATTTTTAATACTAAAAATTCAACTGGTGAGCAAGGCGCTCACTTATGATACAAATAGGAACGTGCCTCATGACGGTTTAAAATAAATAATTTTTTTTTAAAATTAAGTTTTCAATAAATAAAATATATTAAAAAATTTATAAAATATTATTGAGTGTAAACTTTAATATTTTTTTGCCATATTTTCCCAATTTTAGGCCACTGTGTGATGGGCCATGGCTAGTAATAATTAACTTAGAGAGCATTACGTAGAAAAGAAGTAAAATAAAGTTTATTTTTCTATTTATTGTTAGTTTAGTAGGCAATAGGTAAACGCAAATTGTTGTGTATAAAAAAATCAAAAACGTCAAAATCTTCCGGCTGCCATTTTTTCATATTGTTGGGGTCAGAGTGCCATCCAAATGATAGGTAAGTATTTCAAAAATATAAACAAAGATTTATGAAAGAGATAATTTAATAAAAATCTGTGTTAAATTTTCAATTACTCAATGCATTGCATAAATATAAGAACCTACATATTAAGATGAATTTTATAAAATAAAAAATAACTAATTGATATATGTAAAATTTTAATTTTAATTGAATCAGAACATATCATTTTATACTAAAATAATTACTAACCAGTAGTAATTGATTTGAAGTCGACAGAAACTAGATACAAACATATATAGATACAAGTATGCAGCTATTGAATCATTGGGTTTGATCCCCCCCTCAAGATTTTTGATGAATACTTTTTTTTATTTAAAACTAAATTTATTTTAGCTCTATGGCTCTTTAACACTGGTAAATAGTAATTTGTGAAATATTTAGAATTTTTGACTAGCAAGTTGTGGATGAATTATCTAAAAAATCTAGGAAACTAAATTTTGTTACATAAAATAAAAATAAAATATAATTCAGAATAAAATACATTGTTGCTTTTTAATATCTGTTAACTATTAAATATAAATCATATTAAGTTTTTCAAAGCATATCTACTGTTGTTTTATATTTAATTATTTAAATGAAAAATTAGAGCAAAAAATACTCAAAATTTTACGGGGTTATTTGTAATTTATCTCATTTAAATATGTGTTTTTAAAATTAAAGTAAGTCAAACGTGGATGAAGAGAATTTTAGATGAGCCATTTTCGTGATTGGTGAACGACACCTACATCTAGTAAGATATTCGAATTATTTTAAATTTGAAACCAATGAAATTACTGTTTTCGGGGTACGATTATGAACGAAACTCAACTAATAATTTTTCAATAAACTAGTTTGCCCGTCGTAAAAATGAATAGCCCTATGATAAACAATCGGTGTGATCTTCTACGAGTAGTTTAAAGAAAAAAAAGCCGATAAGATAATGGTGGTGGAAGTTCGTCCTTCATCGCTTCGCTCCTCGGACAAGATAATGGTGAGGAGTGTATAGCATTTTCTATCATGGGATCACCTGGTTTACGATAGTTTAGTTGTATGGTACTTTACATTTGAATGCAATGATAAATCATTGTAAGTTAAGTACAGGATACAGTAGTTGGGTGGGATACACGAGATGCATTGCTAGATTAGGCATTATTGGATAGATTTTGGAATTATTTTATATTATAAAAAAAAAAACGATTCTGAACGAAGATGAAGATGTCAGCCTTAAATTGTAATATATATTTTATTTTAATATCCTAGATTGGGTTAAATTTACATTTGTCTATTCATGTGACTTCTGCTCGTGAGCATTGGACAAACCAGGATGTGCATAGATAGGGCGTAGGTAAATACCATATTATTTGCCTAAATGCACTATCGTGACGGTACCACCCGACCCCGCCGTCCATATATGCTGAATGCTCCGTGGCTACGTCTATTTAAATATTAATAATTAATAATAATATATAAAATCCGCATGTTTATGGAACTGATACACACATTAAAATAACTGGAAATTGGAAGTTAGTAACGTTCTATTCAACCATGTAAAGGTACGTTATACACCTTGTGTTTACAATCTACCAATATTTTGTATAGAACAGCTGTCAGCTACTGATTATATTATAATAAACTTAATCTATTTAATTATCTTTATCAGCTGTGATATTACATAATATTTTCATTTCTTATCTTTGAATACAAAAATTTTTATACATTTTCAACTACAAAATAATTTGCAAATATTCGTGATTTTGACAAATTTTGTCGATTTTTGAACTTCAACTGCTTATAAAAAAAAATTGTGCCTATGTATTTGAATAATTTTTGAATCACTCTTAGATCAACTTATTCAAAACCTTCTATTAAATTTTCAAGCGATTTGGTAGGGCCAAAAAATTGTTATCGACTTTTATAAAAAAAAATCTAAGAAAAATCGAATTATTCAAATGCCTATAAATAGCTAAAAAATAAACGAAATATTTTGAAAATACAACTATGTAAAGAAAATGCCTATTTAAACATTTTGTAAAAGTTTTAAGTTTCTACGACCTATACTTTCTGAATAGGAACAAATATCAAAAATCAATGATGCCTAAATTGTTATTTTACGCGATTATGTGAAAAAATTGTAATTTCAAACACTCATAAAAATTTTTGATTTTATTCCAGTGCAAATTTTTTTACAGATAATTGAAGGAAAACGTATGTCAAACTTTGTACCGAATTTACAATTCTTAGTTTTGAATACTTAAAATTTTATGAATTTTCAACTGCAAAATAACTTCAAATTTTCGCGATTTTCTACACATTTCGTAAAAATATGAACTTTTTATGCTTATAAAAAAAAAATTGTGCATTACGCTTTGAATTTTTTTTTTATACCGATAAGTTCGACATATTAGGTACCTTGTATTAAATTTTCAAGAATTTTTGTCCAGTCAAATTTTTTTTATCCACATTTTAGAAAAAAAAACAAAGAAAAGTTGAAAATTTCAATTGTCTATTAAAAGCTCAAAAAAAGTCTAAAGTTTACAAAAATTGTACTACGTATAGATGATTCCAATATAAACATTTGGTGAAAGTTTCAAGTTTTTTCGACTTATACTTTTTGAATAAGAACAAATATCAAAAATCGTTTAAGGCTAAATTATTATTTTACGCAATCATGTAATTATTTCGTAAACGTTTGAACTATAGATGCTTATAAAAAAAAATTGTGACTCACGATTTTTGATTTTTTTTAATAGCAATAAGTACTTCTAATGAGGAACCTTGTACTAAATTTTCAAAGTTTTATGGCCAACCAAATTTTTTTTATCCACATTTCAGAAAAAAATAAGTTCAAATTTTCGCGATTTTTCAATATTTCATAAAAATTTAAACTTTTTATGCTTATAAAAAAAAAGGTGTGCATTTCGCTTTGAATTTTTTTTTTATACCGATAAGTACTTCTTATGAGGAACTTTATATTAAATTTTCAAGATTTTTTGTCCAGCCAAATTTTTTTTATCCACTTTTCAGAAAAAAAAACTAAGAAAAGTCAAAAATTTAAATTGTCTATAAAAAGCTCAAAAAAAGTCAAAAGTGTTCAAAAATTTTTACCACGTATAGATGATTTCAATATAAACATTTGGTGAAAATTTCAAGTATCTACAATTTTTGGTTTTTGAGTAACGGCTAAATAAAAAAATTGATTTCGTCGAAAACGGGTTTTGCACAAAAAGTACCGTTTTTTCCTCATTTTTTGTTTGTTTTTCCCGTGGCATTTGAAAACTTTTGGGAATTTTCACTTGTGACCTCTCTAAGGTACCTCCGATATTCGTTTTGCCACCGAAAACATACCCTGAAGTTCAAAATTGAAGCATTATTTCGAGTAGTTATGGTGTACACAGACACAAAAACAAAAAAAAAAAAAAAAACACACATCATAGTAAAATCAATACATTCTTCACTTCGTTCAGAATCTAAAAAAGAATTGTAGAATCAGTAAAAGAATAATTCATTCGAAACCGATTATTATGAAAATGTAATTGTACCTATTCATATAGATGCATGTATAAATGTACGATTTCATAAACCAAAAACTACACATTTTGTGAAATTAAAACGAAAATAAATCTAACATTTTACGTAAAAAGGGTCATGTTTGAGTCACTATTCTATCTTAAGACACGTATAAGTGAGTCAATTGGTTAAACAAATTCCTACCAGATATTTTTCAAAGTTTTCTTAAAAAATATTGTTAATTTACATTTTTAATATATATATAAATCGTTAATTTTAAAGTTTGGGGGTCTCTTGAACATATTTCCTTGTAGCATAAAAATACTTATCTAGACTTGTTGGAGTCTCATGGTATATGACCATAGGCCAACAATGCATAACAAGAGGATCTTTGAGTATCTT
The DNA here is from genome assembly GCA_027580255.1 of Therioaphis trifolii. Taxonomy (NCBI): domain Eukaryota; kingdom Metazoa; phylum Arthropoda; class Insecta; order Hemiptera; family Aphididae; genus Therioaphis; species Therioaphis trifolii. The sequence goes on from CM050404.1 coordinate 86,331,489, forward strand.
CAGTTAACGAGATAGCAAACCGAAATCACAAAAATTCTATTTTAAACTTTATTACAAACCAAAAACGCTAATCTTCCGTATACCCCATACGTGACCAATCGCCATTCCTAACTATTCGCCGAAAAGATTAAAAAGAAAATAGGCATCTTTTACTATAATCTATTGATATTAGGTATATAAACTACTTATTGTGCTTCTTTATATAAAGATAAATAAAGTTTTTTTTTTAATCATTTTTTTTTTAATTAATATTTTTTGTGAAATTATTTCAATATATGTATATTATTTATGATCTTTAAAAGTAGTCAGTGCCTCTATTATTATGACATCTTTTATTTCATATTTATGAATTTAATATTTTGTGGCATCAAATCAACTTTAGGAAAATACTAATAAAAAATAACTTACTTATAAATAATATCTATTATAACTAATAAATGTCTCTACGGTGTAATTCTATAATTAATCAGGCCATATAAATACACTTTTAATACCACGATAAAAATATTTGCTACTCGATTATAATACATGATGTACTGTAAGTTAAAGATTATTGAATAAACACAATACATTTTTATCAACTCAAACTGTTGATCTTTTTTAATGATAGTTATTAATTTAATATAAATATATAACTATGCCATACACCAATGCATAAAAGCTTCCACAGCTAAATTCAACACCATTGTCCATTTATAATATTTAATGTGTTTTGCGATAACTTAGATATTGAATGATCATATTATATAAATAAATGCATGCATATTTGTGTTTATATTATGAGTGAATTAATTCGCATATGATATTCGATATTGTGTATATTTGATATGCATGTTAATCGCAGGTTGTAGTGTATACATAATACAGGTACTCTCACTTTTATTACCGTAATGTATTCGAATCTCGTTTCGACCCGGAATTTAACTCGAATACATTTTAATCCGATATAAATTTAAAATTTTATTGGAAAAAGCTTATGACATGCCGTGAGTGTACACGTTTTCAAATATATTGATAATACAACTATTACGTTAGGTCGAAGTATTAAATTATTTCTTTCTCCGTAATTTTAACACAAAAAAGTATTCAACAATATCATTACCTAAAGTATTAATGTCAAATAAGTAAATACATTTTGAAATCGTGTTTGGACCTATCATCATTGAATGTATACAATAACACATGGATATTTATACAATAGCACTTTTGTGGGTAAAAATATTGAACTATTTTGATAGTATTGTATGTTTGTATTGATTTGAGTTTAAATAATCATTATTGTTGATCAAGAAATTCGTGATGAATAAAAATGATCACTTCTGTCTACATACGAGTTCATTACATCCCTGAAAATGGAATAATTATGATTAAAGTCGTAAGCAATGGTATTTTTTATTTGTTCTCTGTGAATGAAACAACAGCGATTATTGAAAATTTTCATTTTAAGTTAGATTTATCGTCACGACATATTTAAATGATACGCAATATGATGATTAATCTGTAGTATACGTACATACTTATGGATGTAAGTTATGCTTAGGTTAAGTGACCCATAAAAATGTCGTCCCAGCTACTCTTATTCTATAACTTACTTGAAATCTAAAGTTATACTAATGTTAAATACATTAAACTTAATAATGTATATCAAGTTTAATTAAAATATTCTCGATTTTTTTTTATAACTTGTAGAAAGTTGTTTGGTATACCTACCTTCAGTGAAATTTACCGAAACAGTAAAATTCCTCGAATAACTCACATGGGTTCTATGAATCAATTATCCTCAACGATATCAAAGATTTTTATCGGTTTTACTCAAATAAAATTAGTATAACTACTAACTGATAAAATATAGGCAGGTTTTTTTTTACATATTGTCTTCAACATTGACTAATAAATAAAATCGTCTGGCGATGCTTTATGATTTACGTCATGTACTTTATTTTTTATTTGATTATACATTTTCATATGTAATTTAAATAAAGGGAAGTGAATAAAATTGGTAAATGCCGAAAACAAAAATTCTTTAATTTAGTTATGTTTACTACAGATATTGATGATCTTTACGCGACTAGATTTTAAATTATATTTGATGTTGAAATTCGTTTGCGTTAATATTTCGGGTTAATATATCCGAAGTGTTTTCATCTAAAGATTACTTCAGTATAATCAATATGTACCCTTATAGGAGTAGTTGAATGGAACTATGAGATTTTACCTATCTTTTATTTTCATTTTTTATATTTTATCTTATTTTATATAACACACATACACATTATGTGTTAACCAGTAATATAAATAGATAGAAAATTATTTTAAATACTATCTAATTTCTATGGTTTTGTTATTTTCGCCATAAATAAACATAAAAAGTAGTTGACCTTTAACTATATATTATAACAACTATACATTCCTAAAACATTTCATTTTAAATAACAAACTAAAAATATTATATATAATTTGCATTTTATATGTATAGCTGGTAGGTTATATATACGGAAATAATTATGAGTAATAAAGTATGAAAAATGATTTTCAGAATGTTAGCTTTCAAATTAACTACTTTCAACTCACCAAAAACTCGAAAAACTCATTAAAATATCAAAAAAAGAAGCGGACTATTAGTTATCTTAGAATTTCAATATTTTGCAATGAGAAAATTGCATGTTTTTCTTGATTTTCTATTTTATAATATTATTATACAAATCTCAATTTAAAATTAATTTTGAAAGTTCAAAAACAATTTCCAAAACCATTATTTTACTTGGCTATTGTTCAATACCTAATATCTATTATTAATTATGAACTATAGTTTATGTATTTAGTTGAAAGTCTATATTTTAAATAGATGATAATTTTCTATAAATTCTTATAAATATCATTAAAACATAAAAAGAAAAGATATAGTAATAAAATGTACTGGGTTAATTTCCATTGGTCAAGCTGATAAATCCAAAATTAATACATTTATCAAAATCGACTAGTATTTAAAAATAAAAATCTACTATTAACTTTATTATATTCATTAGTTTTTACATTAAGTTTTATTAATCCAATTTTAATTTTTTTTTTTTAAATAATGAAAAATATAATTTTTACAAAATAATCTTTATTGGGAGCCAGATTGTGTATTCATTGATAAGCAACTAATTGCAGGAGAACTCAATAAAGATAAAAAGACAACGAAAAGTAAACATTTAAATTTATTATTTTTAAATACGATAAAATTAATTACAAATAAATAATATACAACATAAATATATAAAACTGAAAGTTATATTTCGTGATTTTTAAGATATTTTTTATGATTTGTGTGGATGGAGATATTACTGGAATGTGTGGTGTTATTAACACGTACTCACAGTATGCGCATTAATTATGATATTAGGTCATAACACTTAAACCTTTGTCTGAGCGAGAATGTGCGTATTCACTCTCGAGTAAACACAGCGATTTAATTTCACTGTTATGTGTTGTTCTTCAGGTTTTACTTTTTTGCGACGCGTGTTAAACACTCGCATTAAATGTTTGGTTGAACCGATCGATTGACGAAATAAAATCGAGGACGTTTCGAAATAATTTTTTGTAGTTAAAAAGCTGCTTACAATAATTATTTGTTATATTACGTGATCTGTGCGTCGTTAAAATAAATAAAATAAAAACATGTGTAAAAGAACATATTAAAATATATGTACGTATTATCAACAATTATAACAAACCGGATTTACAATTCATGGTTTGAATCATATTACCGAAAAAATTACTAATAAGAAATACTATAGTTTACAATATTATAATATTATATAGTACAAAAGATCGATAATGTATAATTTACAAGACTTCATGAGTTGTGCAAATGGCTTAATAATTAATTTATGACGGGTACACGCACATACATACATGCCTATAGTCTATTCACGCGTGTTGCACACGTATTATTATGGTATGTTTGTATATTTTATACGTTATGAAAATATTTATTTCTGGAAAAAATACTTATTTTACAACAATAGTGTAATACGTACAACACGCGTATCGACCACGACTGGACGGACGGCGTGAAAATATGCGATTTTTCTCGTGCCAGACAGACGAGTAAAATTTGTTTCTTCGCTTTTCGTCTGTGATCACGGGGACGAGGCGATAAACCACAAATTTACGGCGTAGGCGCAGAGAGGTTCGAGCGATAATCGACCGTATTGCGCAAGTGCCGCCGTGGTCTAGGACCGGCGAGAATCGCGTCGAAAAAAAACCACAAAAGAAAGCGTTATCCGCTAAGCAACAATAATGTGTCATCAACCACATTCTTAGACGAAATTCATCCGCCAGATTGGTGTTTTTTACTTTTATTTATGGCTATCGTGCAACGAAAGTTCGCCCAGGGCCAAGTCGACTTCCGATACCCGGCTATTAAACGTGTCTGCATTCCGCGCATTAATGGAATTCTCGGTCCGATCGGTGTATATAAAATTGTGGTAACCGCGCGTCGATTTTAAAATATGCTACTAGGTATAAGATTATATGTAGGTATACGATTATCATACGTGCGTGCTGCGCGCACGCGAGTGTTGTTATTATTATTATTATTATTATTGTTGTTGTACACTTGTTCAATTACTGCAAATAAACACTTGACACGATTCCGGCAAAGTCGATACGGCGGCTTCGGCGATTTCCGCCATTGGGCTGTGGTGATAAATATCGTCGGTCGAGCTGCAAAAAACAAAACGGTAATGGTCATCGGGTTTGTTTCGTGTATTTTCACTGGTTTTTCGGTAAAAATAATGAAATTATCACTCCAAGTGTACGTGCTGACGTGCGCTGCGTGCGTGCGTGTGTGTGTGTGTGTGTGTGTGTGTGTGTGTGAGTGTGTAAATAATTATTTAAATTGTTTTCGCCGTTGAAACGGACGCGTTTGCTTATGGCCGCTTAGACCGTGTTTGCATCCGACGGGGTGTGTAATGATGATTATACTCCCGATGGCGTTTCAAATAATGCAAATAATTATCATCACAAGGCGTGTTCGGTCGTTATTATATTTACTCTAAGTGAGCACGGTGTATTTGTATCACGGCTTTTTGCAAACGTTCGATTAGTTTAATCGGGAATTTTAGTGTTGTTACAAAAGGCGGACACTTAAATGAAAATAATGAACTTAAGTTAGTTATGCCATAAAAAAGCTCTCGATCAAGAGTTGAAAATTCACAAAAAATAAGTTAAACTAATCAAGTTAAAAATTAAACCGGAAGCTATTTATAAAATACATTGATACTAATATTCAATACCATTAATTCTACCATACGATAAATTAAAAAACGTTAATCAATATTGATTTTGTTTTTTTTTTTTATAGTTTGAAAAATAAAACAATTTAAAATCATGGTTGTGAGAACATTTTTTACAAAAATTGTGTGTTTTTCACCAATATAAAATTCATAATAGAAAATAACAAGAAACGTTGAAGTGTACGGTGTGTTGAGTATCATTATTTCAAGAAATTATATTGTTTGTTTTTAGTAAAATATCCATACATACCTAAATATTGTTTGTATAATATATCTTACGTTTTTTTTAGTTTATTTCAGCTTTCACTTACACAAATACTTTGAGAGATTATTTTAAAATGCGTTTATTATTTATTTAGATTAAAAAAAAATGGATTGATTTTAACAGTTATCTCTTCTTAATATTCAATAGATAAAAAAGTAACTTGAATTAGATTAGGTAAAAATTCAATGTTTTTATCTTTATAAGTATGAGACTATTAGCAAAACTTCGTGAGATTTAATGCCCTAAAACCATTTGAATCGACGGCGAAATACTACGGTGCGTACAGAGCCTAATGTCTGACGCTTAATTGATATATTTTATTTTTAATACTAGTGTTTATGCGTGTTTCCTATTAGTTATTAGTCTATTTTATTAATGCAGAGTGCATTTGTTGAAAAAAACAACCGTTGATCTTACTTCAGTTTGTTGTTTTGCAGAAGAGAATCTAATTCACTCGGTGAATAGTTCGCTTTCATGTTTTCACAGATTTTCTTTTTTAGACAACCGTCTAAATATCCAGTCAAGTCGTCTTCTACGTTAATTTTTCTGCCCGTGTTCTTCTTTCTCAGCGCTTTATAACCCCCAGGGTACGAGTACACGTTCGGATGGTATGCTGTGGAATTTTTTTGAAACCTGTGTCAAACGTGAGTATTATTTTCTAACGTTAAATTCTCCTAGCACATTAATTGGTATAAGTATGAACGACAGACCAAGAATTTTTTATTCTTCTTACTGTCGGCACTTGTCGACAAGCAATTTATGTGGTGTAATGGCTTTTCCAGTTTTCTATCTTTTATTGTATGTGGAATTCCGAGTGAAATATACATATCGAAACGCATCAAATAAGTAGTTAAACAACAATGTCTTCACCGAAATTCGTTAAAGAATATTAAAAATATACAGGCTAATAACGTCTTTATCCGAGATGTTTATAGTGGTCATATAAACCCATTAATTGATTTATAATTATCAATAATAAAATTATAAAATTAAGGTAATTATAATACGTTAAGTGTTCGAGGAAGTAGATTGAAAATGCTGGGGATACGCTACCTCTACTCGATATTTGCTGCCTATGTTTATTCATGTTAATATTTTTCATCGACATAACATTATTACAATTAAAAAAAAAAAATTCTAAAAAAAATATTAGAGACCATTTAAAGTTTCAGTATGGTAAAAAAGTAGTACACTAGTACATAGCAATATGTGATTTCCGATAAAATCGGAGGAGCGTATTTTGAACAATCATTTAGACTGTTAAAAGTTACTATAAAAAGACACCAGATTATTTAAATAGTAATAATCGTTCAATAATATTTAGTGAAATAAATCAACTTGATCATAACGTCATAAACGCTTTACTAGTTACGTACAGGCTAACACGATATTTATCAGCTAATGAAACGTATTTTTTATAACACAAATATTCATCGATAAGTCATAAACTATGGCAGAGTTGTGAATATAAAAATGTAATACATGTTAATTTGACCAATGATACCTAGGATATATATCTGACGTTTTTGACGGTAAAATGCCCATGTCATGAGCATATTTTTACTGTTTTTTGGTTCGCTTAACTGTAACTATTCCATTGTACCACACACAAACACACACGCACACACGCACACACACACACACACCTATACGCACATTAGGTACTCATAAAATGACGTATGAGACGGAAAATCTACAGAGAGGAACGCAAGACGAGACTGTGGCAGTTTAAACCGGAGATTATTTTATCGTAAGTCGAAAAGTACTGCAGCAGTGAAATAATAATATTATTAGGTGCACGCTGGAGCGTAAATGAAAAACATCGTAGCCGCAATTAATTACCAATATAGGTACCTACACGGTTGCGCGCTCTAATAACGTATCTTCGATATGAACGAGAATCGGAACGTTTCACCGGAGAAAAACGAAAAAAAAAAACAAAATTAAAATAAATAAAAACAACAGCCGATCATGCACGTTTTTATCATGCCGAGGTGAGTGTCAGAAACAGAGACGTCGCGTCGTTTAAGGGATGGAAGGCCGAAAGGGTACGCATTGATAGCCCACGATTTTTACGGAGATCTTCTTCATACATTTTTTTTTTGGTAAATTTTACGCATCGAAATGAGTGATTTTGATTTCAGAATATTAGTAGTGCCATAATTGGAATTTTGTCATGAGAGATGATGGAAAGTTTTCATTCATGTTGATGAATGTCTCCAATGTCTAATATTTAATAATAAGCAAAATACAAATATCTGATTAACGCCTTGCATCACATTTTTTTATATCATTTAAAAATTTTAATACTTTTGTTACAAAGGGGCGATTGAAGAATAACTAAATAGTTCATGTTTTACTGATTTTTATAAAATGTTTTATGGTGTTCCCTAATATTTGAAAATAATATTGAAATTTCGAAAAACAAATTTGCTGAAAGTTCCAAAGCAGGTAAAATTTTTAGTCTAAAAAGATTCTGGACGAAAAATTCGCATAAATTTAATCCCCCCAAAACACAATATATCAATGTAAAACCATTTCGTTCTTCACATGGAATCCAAGAAAGCACTGAGAATTGAGAGAGAGAACTATCAAGTTTATCGCCCATTAAATGCGTCATTGACTATAAGTATGTTTCATTTTCTAATTTTGCATCATATAGGAATTTTTGAAATGTTGCCTCTGTTGGGAAGCATTGTTTTCAACGAATAATCTGTTTAATAATTATTATCGAGTCCGTCGTAATCGGCGCGGTGGTTTTCACTTTGGCCGCCGTGTACCACGGAATTTTAAGAACGTTTAACGCATGCGTTTCGAGGAATACTACACAACGTAGCCCAACTAACTGAAGCTGCAGTTGTCGTGTAATCGTTAAAATCAATATCATGTGTGCGTGCGTGCGTGCGTGCGTGTGTGTGTGTGTGTGTGTGCGTGTGTGTGTGTGTGTGTGTGTGTGTGTGTGTGTGTGTGTGTGTGTGTGTGTGTGTGTGTGTGTGTGTGTGTGTGTGTGTGTGTGTGTGTGTGTGTGTGTGTGTGTGTGCTATCACATCTAATTTGGATAAAAACATGATGAAATTATTTTTATTTAATTAATTACACTATAATAATTGTTATGTATAATATTTTTTGATTTTGTTTTAAAAATCTTAATAATTTAGATAATTTGGAGCAAATGAAAGAGAGATCCAGACATACTTTGCACCATGGGTATTGCTCACTCCTTGGACAATATAATGGAGATGGGTGTATTGAATTTTAAAGAAATGATATATCTTTTTTTTAAGTTAGACAATTCTTAACTAAACTTCAGTGTAAAATATACCTTTGATATATTTTACCATTTTTAGTCTAATTCTCATTTATTGGTAGGTTTTTTTAAAATCAAAACCATTTAACAAAATTTTTGTTTGAACAAAAAAGACAATTTTTTACCAAATAACTTAAAACATGTTGTTTTATTTATACCTAAAGCTTCATAATAATAGAACAACTTTGTTTTTTATGAGCATTCAAGTTGAAGATTAATATAAAAACAATTAATCCCAAAAAATTGTGAAAGGATTTATTGAAGCGGTTATTTAAAAAACTAAAAATCCCGACTAACGATTTTTGATATTTTTTCAGTCGTGTAAAATCTTCAAAAATTGTTATCAAATATTAAAATTTTTATAAGATATAAACTTTTTAAAAACAAGATATTTTAAATGTTCCAGGTTTGGTTCGAATTTTAAGAAAACTTTATATTATCATAGAGATGTTAGATGAAACTCATGGACAAAATTAAACGTGTCGAAAAGTGTATAGTAGTAGTAGTAGAAGAAGAAGAAGAAGAAGAAGAAGAAGAAGAAGAAGGAAAACAAACATCATTGTAAAATCAGTAGTTCTTCCATATTATTCAGAATCTAAAAAAGGAACGAAACGCGATGAAAACCGACTGGAGTGTTAGGAGTCGGTAGTGGGGATGACCTTTGTGGATCTTAGATTTCTCCGCATCGGCGCGCAGGCACGCGAGACTCATTCTCTTTCCGGGTTCCCGGACGCGTTTGCCCCGGATCGAACACGCCCTGACAGGTGTGAACGATGATAAGTGCCGGGTCCGTGCCGTTTTCGAGTTCTGACCATTTACCACTTTGGAAAAGGTGTGGCGACTCGATACCGATATTTTCATTCTGTTGATTTTGTGAAAATTTGAACTCAAAATAAAGTACCTAAATAGGTTATAAAAAAATCACGCCTTTGTAATTTTAATATTTTACTGTTATTGACTCGACAAATAAAAATTGTGTTAGTTTGTCAGCTAGTTCATTTTGTTATAGTTACACCATACAACAAAACCGATTTTGCTTAACGTTTCATACAAGCAGAGTGAACCCAGTACTAAATGAATTTGTGTATTACTACGTAATTTATTGAGTAATTATATTATTTATACTTACTATAAAATATGTAAGTAAACTTTATATTCAATTATTTGATCACTATAATTTACAAATATACCTAAAATAAACCAACTATACTTTCGTGGCGCACGTGCGCGTCTTCAGTGTGGTCTGCGGCTGAGAGGAGAACAGCGGCCGTTACATCGCACGCGAACGTCGACGACGCGACCGCGTGTTGCTGCGTTGAATCCCGGGAAAAAGGAACTTCGTAGAAAAAAGGAAGTACGGAAAAATTTGATGAGTAGATAAAGATGGAAAAAAGAACAAATATCAATTTTTGTTCCTGAAATATTATATAGCGTGTCGGTACAGTACAAGCTGTAGGTATCAGTTAATTTTAATTATTTAGCAAGTCATTTAATTGTACTAAAAAAAAAAAAAATAATAATTATACAAATTTGATTTTAAATAGTTATATGGCTAAACATATTGTTTTTGTATTTATTCGAAAACATTGAAACCTAGTTAAAAAATAAGCAATATTGTTTAAATTCATAGTTTTGTAGTAATTTTTTTAGATTCTAAGTAAAACGAAGAAGGTATTGTTTAACATTGTTATTTGTTTTTGTTTTAAACAATGTTATCTTGTTTTAGGGTAGTAATAATAGTTGAAAAAATTAACATAGCATGTCTTTCGATCAGAAATTTAATCTAGTGGGTATTTTAAAGATGTCATTTTCTCAATTATTGATAATTTTTACAAGCATATGGAAAAACTACTTAAAAATTGAGTTAAAACGAAAAAATTTGGCGTAGACCAGAATACTAGATTTACATAAAATCTATTTTTATTATTTAGTCATACATCCAAGTTTAATCATGCTAAATACTTGAAACTTTCACAAAATGTCATCAATCATACCTTTTATCAGAATTACAGACTTTACAAAAGTTTCAGAAACATTTGACCTCTTTCGGGCTATATATAAAACTATTAAACATTATTGAAATTATCTCGTTTTTCCAAATTTTTGTCTGATACAATTTTAAATCTTTTTCATAAAGTCCGGACAATTTTATATCATCTTGCTAATATACTTAACGCACAGCACTGAAAACATTTCGAAAATCGTTACTCAGAATTTTTTTTATAAATGAATACCTTTTAAATTCTTATACGATTTTTATGAAATCGGTTATTTTTTTAAAAGTTTATTCCTATTATAATTTGTAATATCTGATAAAATGTTTTGATGATTTAATATGACTTTACTCATATACTCAACTAACAATATTGAAAAATTTCTAAAATCCGTTCCTTAGGATATTTATATAAGAGTTTAAGTATATAATTATACAATTTTTACGGAATAGACTGTTTCTACATCAATTTTTAACTTAAAATGTGTATGAAAAATGATTGGATCATTCTATCAATATGAACATTTGGATACAGACAGAACAAAATGTTTTAAATCTTTAAGTAAATAAGTCTCCTTTGTTGAGACATTTTTTTTTTAGTTTTGATAACATTTTTTTTATATATACCGACAATTATTAGATTGAAAACGGTAAAATACAATAACGGTATATTTTATACTAACGCTTTGATCTGAATTATTTTATGAAAGAAATGGAATATTGTTTCTTTAAAATTCTATTCACCCATCTCTATTAACTTGTCCGGAAAACGAAGAATACCCGCAGTGCAACTTACGTCCTTTTTTTTTTCTAAAAACTTGAAAATTGCATAAATTATTTATTATATGATATTTCATTTATTAGAAAAATTAACAAGTCAATACTAAAATTATCCTTTAAGTTTCGCTTGGAATCGCTTTGAGAAAATAATGGTTTATCATTGATTTCAAATTTAAAGTATTATCATACAACACATATCGTTCAACGAAGGAAAGACTTCCACCACCATCATTTTATCAGTATTTTTTCCAAGTAAAATTAAATTTAAAGAAGAAATAATATAATCTTGGATTACTTATAACTTGTCGTGATGTCGTGATGAATTTTTATTTTTATTATCATTTAATATTATTTAAATGTATTTAATTTTAAGAGGCCTAACGGAGTTATCGACATAAAAGTCATGATCGCAGGCGTAGTTTGTGATAGGATTGTGGCAACAATAACCCATTAAAAATTGCGAAACCTCCTTGTGTCAAAATAAGTGTTAATATTAAATGTTAATACGATTTTGAGTTTTTTCAATTAATTTCTAAAGTTGGATTAAAAATACTATAATAAACGATATATTTTTAAAATTATCAATAATTAATATTGTGAGATTCAGATACGTGATAAGTACATTTATTCAGAAAATGTTCAGCATATTTGCTGAAAAACCCAACGTTTAAATTTAACTATCAATCTAATTTAATTTTTTTTTTTTTTTAGTTTTATAAAATACAATTTTGTAATAAACACTAAAAACAACGTGTGTTTTAATTTTTCATGCATTAAAAATTGACTACAAAATATTTTTTAGATTTATCCATGTTTTTCTAGACAAAAGTATAAAGGTAAACATTGGTTTTCTAGAAAATGCTCAATTTTGTGTTGATTTAAGTGAATCTTTTAAATTGAAAAATATTTTTTTACAAAAAAAAAAAAAAAATTAGCCTATAGGTTCCATAAACTAGAGAATTATACCGAATTAATTCAATGGTCATAAACTCATAACTTTACCCAAAATCTATGTACATATGTAATTATGTATTAAAATTTTAATTGTTGTTTGTTTAAATGTAACCAATATGACGTATATTTCTCACCTTGCTTAGAGTAAACATTACGAACTTCTATTATCCTCTCCTCTTCTGAAACTCGGACCCGACCGTACACATGTGATGTTAATGTTGACGATGAAATTTGTGAAACTATTTGTTTTTTTTTTTTTAGACAGAAGAATCTTATTATTTAAGTACGCGCAGAGGCGTGAAGTGTCGAATTGACATACAGATTAAGTAGGGAAGAGCAACAGTTTAAACGAATAAATTGAAATACTATTTTTCGTTGAGTGATTCCAAAATAGTTATGATTAATATAAATAATTAATTGTTTATTTCGTTGATTTTATAATCGGAAAATAAGTAGTAAGTACAACAACAAGAAAATAGGTGTATGCGATTTGTATTAATTGTAGAAAAATACGTCACGGATTTCTTAGTTCAATCAGAAAACACGACTGTGCATAAATGAGTGAGAGTTTGTCAACTAATTTTTTTTGACATTTAAATGACAATATAATATGGTCTAAAAGAATATTTTGATTTCTTAAAATAAAAATTTACTTCTCCAATCATTGCATTATTTTTGAAAATAACAAATTCAATATAGGTAATATATATTTTATAATAAATTCACCTTAAAATTTTCAGGATACAGTTATTTTTGAGGTTTAAAATAACTGTTAGTGGTCAATCACATATTGAATTAACTTTATGGATTAATTTATGTATGAGGATAACTTCAAGAAGGGAAATGTTAAAAAATATATAGTAATTTTTAATTCAATTAATTTGCTGTACGATATATTCATGTATAAAAAGTATAAAGCCATTAATTATATGTGCTGTATTAATTATTTATTGTACTTGACAAATTACGTTTTGGTTTGTAAAAAAAATTATATTACGCAGTCTATATCGTTGGTTATTAACGAAAACTACTTAGTGTTAAATGATATCCAATTTGTACAATTCATTTATGACATTTTTATAATAAAATAAGCTACCGTATTTAAGTTATTCGCCTTGAAACGGTAAAAAACACCTCAAAAATTCGTTTTTTTTATGGGAAGATTAATCTTGAAATTAACGGGATAATAGCGTAGAATTTGTTTGAAGATTACAACGAATTCTGGTTGGTGCGTACGAGATGTAACACATACACACACACACACACACACACACACACACACACACACACACACACACACACACACACACACACACACACACACTCGCGCGCATGCACACATACATATATCATTAGCTGGCGCTTCGCCGGAACACTGGACGCTTTCACTTGCACGAAATGACGCGCGCCGAGACTCCCGATTAGTGAACGGTTTTACTCCGTCGTAGTCGTCGTAGTCGTCGCCGTCGTCAGGCTATGTGTGATCTACCGTATAAGGACGCGCTTTTCACCGGGTGTGATTTAATGGCTCTGTAGATTTCCCTTTTCCCCTCGTAGTTTCCGTTTCATGTCCGAACCAGTACACCACATTGACTTTAATGTTACAGGTCAAAACAATGATTATGATGATATTGTAATAATAATTATTACAACAATACGTGATGATTAATAATAATTAATAATAACAGTAAAACTAACACAACCAGAAAATATCAAAGCCACGTTTTATGACATAATTATTGTAGTGTTAAGCATCACATTTCAAACCATGATTGAGATACCGGGGTAATGACCGGTGATTACAAATTTAGCGGGGGTGAGATTTACGCGAGGAACACTTACGAGTTACGAGTTACGAGGATGGCGAATTAGTTTATTTCAATAAACAAAATACGAGGTGATACAGTCGTATGTCTAAATGTCAAACATTTTCTACTAATCACTTTATGTATGTCTATAAATTACTAATTAGCAGAAAAAATATCTTAAAAAAGGTCCACATTAAACATTGGTTTTTCCTGTTTACCATCGTAAAAATATTTTTACTTACAGTTTTTGATATAGGTTGTACTTAACCCGTATAAAAAATTGTTTGTAATCCGAGCCTAGAAGTTCAGTGTTGAAATGGGCTTGATTTTTAGAGTATAAAAAGCAACTGATTTGTGTGTTATTTTAAATTAAGAGTATAATTACAGACTAATGTTTTAACTATATAAAAGCACATTTAGCGATACCATTATAAAATTTATCTTGGACTCTTTTACGGGGCAATTCAGATATTGAACGATCTTTCCGTAAAAATCACTTCATGTGAGAAGATTAAGTTGAGATTTATGCGTGGAAAAATACTCTCCACAGCAATATTTTCATCGCCACAATATTAGCATTGACCAATAAGGTCTATTTTTCGTAAGGAAAGTCTCTAAGAAAATTGACCAGGGTTTATAACGTATATCCGATATCATGAAACGTTTAGTTAAAAGTCTCAATATTTAATCAAAGTCTGCCACATTTTTTTCGATTACCTTAAATTAGGATAAAAAATCAAATACCCCTATTTTTCATAACTAGCAGTTATAATCATTTATCTGGAAATATTACGTGATCTCTAATGAGCATATTATTCTCATACTCTTTAAACATTAATGTTTACTCACTGATAAGGGTATTGCATAGAGTTCACTTTAATGACTGTCGGAGGAAATGACGCGAGCAGTAGACCCACCGGCAGAATAGTGGCCAATACGGAAAGGACACTCCTCCAAGGATCCTTCCTGCATATTAGATAATTGTTTTATTTAATTTACAATGCATATTTTATTTAAGATTGAATTTAATCCGCATAAACACGTAATATACTAACTTTGTCTTTGTTGTGAAGCTGTTATGTGATTTTGGAGGTTCGTGTATTATGTCCGGATAATTGGCCATCTCATTTCCATAATAATATTTCGCAAAATTTTTTTCATAGAAATCACTGTCATACGTACTGAAATTAGGTATGATTTCTCCATGGTCGTGTTTTATTGGTTTGAATTGTGGTAAGACTTCGGTAAACCTGTACGGTCCTCTGAATTCTGGACCGTTCTGCCACTTATTTTCGTTGTTATTGCTATTTTTGTTGTGGTTTTGGACGTTTTTATTGCGGTTGTTGATATTATGGTTGTTGGTACTGTTGTGCTGCAGATGTCCGGAGTAATTATAATATTCTCGAGTTGCCTGAGGGAAAACCACGTTTTTTTCGTTGGGTTTTGGTGGCATAGAAGGTACTAAATAGTTATTGGGTTTACTGAAGTATTCAGGTTTGTAAAACACTTCATGGGTGACCTGCGGACTAGGTCTTTCAAACACGGGGTGACCGTCGGGCTTGTAGTATTTACTGGGTTTAAAATCTTCGAATATTTCACTTGGTCTGTACGACTTAGTGACGTTAATTGAAGATTGAACAGTTACCGCGGGCACGGTCGCTTCGGTGACTTGAACAGTTTTTTCCGTACGTGTGACTATTTCTTCGGTAGTGGTGTCGGTCGTCTCTGCGGTCGTGGTCAGATCATCTAATTCGAGCTGTGGTCTTTGGTAAGAATGGCAAACAAAAATCAACAGCAAAAATGTTCTCTAAACAAAATAACGTTGCAGATTAATATTATGTATAGTCCGATCGATTAGAAATAACATATGCGAAATAATTCTAAATCTGATATATTATCACTCACTCTTTCCATGATCCCAAACAACGATACCGTTATTATTATTCGAGTTGATATGCAAACGGTTACTTCTTTACATTGTCGCTCGCCGCATTCGAATGAGCTGTGCGACAGAACTTTTATAATATTTCATGAAACCCATCTTCATTGTTTGTATTCAAGACACGGAAGAGTGTACAAATTAGGTGAGCGTTTTAGTGTATTAATAACGCCGCAATGCATGGCAATGGGATAGTTTTCGCTTTCTTGGACGTTTATGTAATTTGTATTGTTTCGAGTGACAAATAATGTGTATTATCTGATGTAACATGACTTTACGCATGGAAATCATTTTAAAACAATTACAATTTCCAACTAAGTGTAGATACTAAAGATATTTCCTACTGCGCTTAGTTGACAAAGTTAAGTATTATTTATAGTGTCAAAAATCTAAATATAAATAACTGAAATTGTGTAAAGTACAACACTTATACTGATAAAATGTGCAATTAATTTAATGTGGTAGAGTATTTTTAAATGATTGAGGATCGATTTTAGTTAAGTTTGTTTAAATATTAATAGCTAAATTATTTATGTAAGTGTAATTTTAAATTTAAAAACTCCATAAATGATTTTATTACGTAAATATATAAAGAGTAAAAATGTATTTAGTTCGAGAAAAAATAACTACTAGTGACATAATTTATAATTTTGATACGCACTAAACACAGTGAATTGGTTGAATTTTGAAATATATATAGTATAATGATTAACTTGAATGCCATTCGGATTCGAGAAATAAAATAAATGTGACTTCTGTTTTTCAATATTTAAAATTTCATATGATAATAATAAGAACATTGTTGGCAGTGCCCGAATTGAGGGAGGGACGCAGGCGGACGGAGCTCCCCTTCTTATCTTATTTTTTAAGCGTACCCTTTCTTATATTTTTAATTTGCATTGCTTTGAATCATTGAGTGGGACGCTAATTTTTTTTAAAGTTTCTTAGTACCCCTTCTTTTATATTTCCAATTCAAGCACTGATTGATGGAAATTTTCACCAGTAAAATATATGGAGTATAAATACTTAACTCCAATACTTAACAGTTCCTATCATATTTTTGTGAAGATATGAAATAATAATGGCAATAATTAATGTTGTAATCCAGTTGTATGGTTTTAAGAGTTGAAACGTGATTTGGTTTACTAATATAAATGAAACATTGCAAATATTACTTCTTGTAGGTAACCAAAACAAAATTAATGAAGGAAAATAAAATATGATATCAAATGTAACAAACCTTTAAACATACTATTGTACGTATGAAGTTTGAATATGATTTTATAACGACTTGTTTTTTTTTCATTAGTAATTAATAATTAATAATTATTAATGTTTTTTTGTACTAAGTGCCGATTTGTTTCATGCTCTACAAAATCAAGTATTACAATTTTTAAGTACCATATAATCGAGTTTTGAGAATTGTAATGCTGACTGTATATATTTGTTGACACTTTTAATAATTTTAAATAAATAAATAAATAAATAAATATATATATGTATAAGTTTTTACAATCGAATTATAAATTTTGAACATTGATATGCTTTCTAAAATAGAAATAAATATTACTTATATTAGTTTTTAATTCAAAATATTGATGATGGTCAATATACGAATTTTTAAGAAAAAAGTGTACGCTGGAGCTTTTTTTAAATTGTTTTGTGCAATATGTGTTTTTTAGATTCGTAGTGAATCGTAGGATTTATTGGTTTTACAATGATGTTTATTTATTTTCCTTCTTCTCCTATTCTGTTGTCACTTTTTGGTGGGATTAACCTTGTCCAAAAGCTTTATTTCGCCAACATATTGATCGGAAAATGTATTTAGTTGTACTTTAGAGGTTTTTTCTCCTATTTCAATATTAGATCAATAGTATTTTCCAGGTGTGATGAGAAACTGCCGAAAAACCGAGTAAAAATGGTACAATATGCCGTAAACAAGACTTTTAATTAATCGATTACAGTTATTAAGTCATAACTCCAAAAATTATATTGATTTAAAAGTAAAATGTTCACCATTGACACATTTTTAAATTCATGGTAAAAGTTTCAAAAAAATTTGATAACTTTTAGACCAAAAATAGAACTTTGAAAACACCTTTAAAAAAAGTTCGAATAAAATGTGTAATATTTGATAATAGGTTCTGAATATTAAATATGACCTTACTTAAATAGCAATTCTGAAAAAATTTCCAAAATCGTTAATCAGAATTATTTTTTAAATAAATTCGTGTACGATTTTTACGAGATCGACTGTTTTTACATTAATTTTCAACTTAAATGTGTATAAATAATAATTGATTTATCTAATCGGTATAAAACTTTGGATACAGATAAAACACATGTTTTGAATCTTTTGGTAAACAAAATGTCTTCTTTGTTCAAGCAAAGACAGGTTTTGATAAAAAAAAAAAACCATACGTAATACAAATTACTATATATAAAATTTGAAATTATATTATTTAATTTTCCAACTGTGCTTTACTCAGATGATCATTTCATGTTTTAATGAATGAATGTACATTATGTTTTAGTAAAACCTGAAATTAGTAAAGAAAGAGAATACTGATATGAATTAGTTGACAACTAGTTCATATCAGTATTCTCTTTTTTACTCATGGGGGCCCGGATTTTTTAATTTCCTTAAAATAATTTTTTTTTTGATTTTCTGTTTTTTGTCCCAGGCCACAATGAAAATTCTGGGCTCGGGTATAAATACCCCCGACCCCCCTCTCGTCAGACCTTGGTATGGGGGGCTTTGCACCCCACGGCTTAGGTTTCGTACTGTGTAGAGATAGGTGGGTAATAATTAATGTCTATTGCCACACCTAAAAAAAATTGGTTCGGCGCCACTGCTAGTTGTATTTAAGGGTGTTCGTAAGAAGATGTTTTTATTAATTACCCGGTTATGACTAATTTTATTTTTCTACTGCAACACATTACTTTAAGGCAGCGTTTCCCAACCTGTGGGCGCGCATCCTTGGGGGGCGTGTAAACGTTTCTGGGGAGGCGAAAGCAGTCATTAGAAAATGCAGTTTTTATTTATTAAATTATTTTTATTTTAAAATGTAGGGAAAATATGAAAAATTAATAACAACCGGTTATTAAGTATTAATGAAGATTATAATTATTTAAGATCACAACTTAATCGTTTCATGTCGCCATATAATAATTATCATCAATAAAATTGAATACATCTCAGATATTTTATAATTTCTTTGTAAAGTACACAAAAAAGGGAGATATATTTTCATGTGATAAAGGGGGGGGGGCGATGGTTTCAAAAATCTACAAAGGGGGGCGTATAATAAAAAAAGGTTGAGGACCACTGCTTGAAGGTATATATTTTAATGTTATATTCGTTTGTTTGTACGTATGAAAATATGTGTAAAATATACATACATACCTATATATATATATATATATATTTTTTTTTTTATTGAAAAGAAAAAAAGTCTTCAACATCTAATGGTTATTAGCCTTGATATATATAAAATGCTGTATAAATGAATTTTTGGTCTTTACTTTCACCTTTCTTTAATTACATTAGATGAGTAAATGCGATAAAAATGATTTTCATACAATAGGCATAACTAGGTGACAGAAATCAGATAATTATGCAGGTAAATTCTACGCTTGGATTACATTAAAATAATTTATGTAAATCATTTTAAGGATTTAATTGATAGTACTATTTTTATTTTCTTTAAAATTTTAAGCATGGTAACACTTATTATAAATTATTTTAATAATAAACCAATATTAGCTATAAACAATTTAATATTAAATAATAAACAAATATTAAATGTCATCAAGATCTAAAAGTATATTACAAATGATATTTCAAACGCCGAATTACAGAAATTAAAAAAGAAATGAATAAATTATCATTAACATAAAAGTGAAGTTTTAAAATGTTTAAGTAGATCTTTAGAATATGAATTTGTTCATAATTTTGTATGTGTTTTATTTTTTACTATCATGTGATCACAAAATTTATTTGAAAATACATTACAGTATTTTCACTTGTATGATGATCAGTAATCTGAAAAAATAGATATATTGCTACTTTAAACTTTAAAAGATTTAGTTCAATTTTATCATAACTAAAAAAACTTTTATTTTGAAAATTATAGGTATGATATTATACATTATGTATATTGTGTATACCTAAATGTATATACATGGGTATGATATTCATCGTTCAAAATTATGTTTCTTTTTGAAATGAAAATAATATTCATACATTCAATATAAAACTACGGATCAGCTCAAAAAAAGTTTTAAATATTTTTTAAGACTGGTTTTAAATTAGTTGTTGGTAAAAACCGGAATGGTTTAGGCGTGAATGAAGTTTTGGGAAATTGCTTCTAAAAAGTTAATTGCTTTGAAAGCAACAATGATAAACACGAACAGCTATTTTCATTTTATTGTGGTTGAAAATTTCTTTTTAGAACAAAATATCAACAACTTATTTTAACTATAGTTTTAAGGGCAAAGTAAACTTTTTGTGACTGATTTCGTAAAATCAGCCAATAATGTTTAATATTATGACAATTATATACATATAATATATGTATATATATATGTAGTAAAGTATATTATTATATTATAAATAAACTCAATAGTACGTGTACAGTATACGTTCAATTTATTTTATTCAACAAAATACGAAGACCGTAAAAATCCTCATTCAATGGTGTTCCTAGTAATCATGTAATAGGCAAATTGTTTACATGGAGGTAAATTTATATTCATTTATTTTGCCTTTTATACATTTCATAGTAGAGAAATGAACTATTGAACCCATAATAAGTTTATTTCTCCGAAAATCCGTTTTAAAAATTAAAAATATCGAAACAAGTCATATTAAATTTTTAATTTTAAACCGTCTGAGAGCAAAAATGTTAACTTTTTAAACTAAATCATAAATTATTATTACCAAGTACTTACAAAACAATAATCATATTGTAAATAGGCGACTGAGTATTTTATCCAAATTGTAAATATTTGTCTTGAATAAAAAATTGTGTTACAATTCAAAACACTTGATACTTAGTAATTGGCGATAATTAATTATAACATTTTATTCATATCCATTCATCAACATTTTCATTCATTTTTACAACGTGCCTAGTACGTGTAACGATCCAAATAATTTTTAAATAAATTCGAGAATTTCTTTTATATATTTTCATGAATTCAATTTAAATTGCCTATATGACACTCCTTATAAAATCATTACTGTTGATCGCAATATAATCATACTAAAATATTAAAATGAGAATATTATAAAGTGACGAACAATAACGACTTTTAAGGAGAATTATATAGGCAATATCAATTAAAAAGTTGGTAAGTGAGATGATGGTGGTAAAAGTTCGTCCTTCGTCCCTTCGGTCCTCGGACAAGATATTGGTGATGAATGTATTAAGTTTTAAAGAAATGATGACTCATTTCTTTAGTATAAAACGATTCTGAGCAAAGCTTCAGTGTTATATAATATATTATTATTTAAATACTGTTTACGTATTTTACGGTTATTTGTATAATTTTGGTGAGTTATAATAATTTATTAAAGTGTGTATAAAAAAAAATCCTGACTCACGATTTTTGAATTTTTGTTAGGATATTCAGGTAGGTATATGAGTAAGGTCATATTAAATTTTCAGAACTTTTTGTTAAATATTTAAAATTATATTACATAAAAACTTTCAAACAATTTGGTAAATTAAAAGTTCTATATTTAAGTCAAAAGTGCTATAATTGTTCTGAAAATGTTGTCCAATATAGAAAAGTATGTATTTGATATTGGATAAAATTTTCAAGTTTCTAGCTTCAATACTTTTCGATTTATGACTAAATACCTAAAATCTGAACAGTGAAAATCTCGTTTACGGCGGATTTTTACCGATTTTACCGTTCTTACTCAGTTTTTCGATCGTTATTCTTGATTACTGGAAAAACTATGGAGATTTTGGAAAAATGACCTCTTTAAAGTACCATCTCAGTTCAAATTCGAATCTAAAAAGTGGCTGGACGAAACTTTTGGACAAGGATTTCTATACGAAAAAGTTTTTACAGAAAAAAAAATAAAGAAAAAAAAAATAAACATCATTGTAAAACCATAAGATCCTTCGCTTCAATCAGAATCTAAAAAATGTTGAACTTACCACTTATCTTTTAAGTATATTTTTAATAAAGTTTTTAATATTTGGTTTAAAATTCTGAAAATTTAATATGACTTTACTCAAACACTTTTCTAACGACACTGAAAAAATTTCAAAAATTGTGAATCAGAATTTTTTTATAAGCGTTTAAGTAAATTATTATACGATTTCTACGTAATAAATTGTTTTTACGTCGATTTTTAACTTAAAGAATTTATTTCAAAAAATTGGTTTAACCAATAATAATGAAACTTTGAAGACAGATAGAAAATGAAGTTTTGAATGTTTTCGTTTAAAAAAAAAAAAATGACTTCTTTGTAAAACGAAAAAACTAAAAATAATTTTGAAAAAAAAACCTACCGATAGTTGGACACAAAATGATCAATATATGAATGGTATATTTTTAATATTTGATGAAAACTCCTGAAAATGTATTAGGAACTTACTTGTGTACTTATTTAATGATACTGAAAAAAATTCAAAATCAAGACTTAAGAATTTTTTTTAAAGGCATTTTATTAAATTATTTTACGATTTTCATGTCAATTTAACCTTTGAATATTTATTTAAAGGAATAATCATCCAATCATAATGAAAATTTGATTTTACGAGTAGACACAACAATAAGTGTTGAATCTTTTGGTTAAAAAAGAATGTGTTATTTGTCAAACAAAAAAACCTTATAATTTTGAAAAAAAACCTACCAAAAATTATACAAAAAATGTGAAAAAAAATTAATTAATTAATAAAGACAGTTACATTAAATGTATGACGTTGTCAATATTATTTTCGAAGAAATTCGGTGAAAAACGGACCGTGGAAGAAAGCGTGGCGCGGCGGCATCCTTGTCGCGTCGGCCGTCTTCGTTTTCGCGTCGCCCGTCATATTGGCTGTTATTTTGATCCACAACGATGGACCGACGAGGCCCATTGTGTGCAGTGCTGAACAATTTCCGTTGGCGAGAGTTCATGTAGTTATTCATCTTTATCGTAACGATATCAATTCCGTTACACGGAACGATAACGCGCCGGAACTGGGAAAACAAATGATATTCCGTCGACGGTTTTTGAAGAGACGACGTCGACGACGACATGCCGTCCGAACACGAACAATATGCGACGATTTGTTTACTTTTCCCGGTCAGCGGCCACGTTTGAAACATCTGAATGTCGACCTTCCGACCAAGCGCCGCCGATTTGTCGTCATTTCTATTTCCTGTGCCGGAGACGACAGCCGCCGCTCAAGACGAACTTACCCAGGCCGCGTTTATCACATTGGGCATTTAATACCGCGGTGTGTAAAAACTGTCGACATTTATCGAACAGCACGACATGCGGACGGTCAAGCGAGTGAGTATGACATTTTACTGTTGTAATGAATAATAATTATTACACTTGTACAGATGTACCATATCTGTCGATCATGACTACGATAAATGAGGGGTTTTGAACAAAACAGATCGCGAAAAACCAAGTGTTAAAAATGAACTTAAAAAATAATAAGAATCCGTGCATGGACGTTTTGAAAAAAAAATTTTACTTCGTGATAACTTGTTATATTTATGATGTATTTTCATCAATCAAATACGAACATTAAATTTTAATGTCACCATGGGTGTATACTTTTTGTACGGATAGATTCAAACGTCCTTAATCGTGTTTTAGAGGTCTTTGATTTAAAGCCGACTGCAGTGCGGAGTATCAATTTGTTATTTTTTTATTTAACGTTTTAGAGATTTGTTTAAATCACGTTCACGTGACGTTCGAGATTTCGAACGGAAAATATTTTGACCACGCGTGATTACACGTTTCTTCCAATCCGAGCAACAAGAATAATGATAATACAACACGGTACGAAAATTGTTTTATGTTCGTGCGTAGAACATGCAGTGGTCGTTGGTGATCGTATGTCTCCTGCTGAAATTATTGGTTGTCCGATTCAGTACGGCCGAACAACGTGCGGCCGATCAACTACGCGCAGACGAGGAAGCCGAAGACCGGACCGGAGCTGAACCGAGAGGTTTGAAACCGGAGTCGGTGTTAATGGGCATCGCCCAGTCGTTAATCGGTGGCAAAAAGACGGCGGCCAGTGATCAAGTATACACCCATTATTATTGTTATTCTTAATTTGGGCTCGGATCTATTTTTTATACATATAGATGTATTAAAAAAATAAAAATAAATGTAAATATATAGGTAACTAAATAATAAAAATTGCTTTATATGTTATAAAAATTAAAATAAGTATTTAATATTTATATAAAATAAAGATAATACAAATATAATAATAGTTACCGTGACCCGTTGGCTGTGATGGGATCTGATGTGGCGGGACATAACACTGTAGATACAGAACAATTACAATAATTTACTGTAGATCTACGTCATATAAAGGTCGGCAGTTGAATGCAGTTTATGATAAATGTAAAAATAAAATATCATCATTACACGAGTGTAATTATCTAACTATCGTTTTTTGACTTTACAAAACTCAAACTTATATGACAATCATAAGTTAGATTCATTTATTGGTGTTATTTTAAATTTATTAAGTAATAAAGTAGGTACAAAAAATTTACAGATAAACACATATGAAATTTAAAAAAATTTTACCCAATTTGATGAAAGCAATGAACTATATATGAAAACATGACGTATATATGTACAATCAAATTAAGTTTATTTGGCATTTAGTAACAAGTCTTCTAAACAAATTTAATCTTTGTTAATGTTGGTTAATTGGATTCTACAAAAAACTTATATTTGCATATAAATCCGAGTCCTATTTATAATGTTTTACATTAAGATGTATATCATATTAAAGGACAACTGTAGTTGGTTTTATTCGATTTGTCATAAGCATTTATACAATTAATCAGAATTAAAATACTATAGTAATACCTACACCTATTGTTTCTATTATTAGTCGAGAAAACGTGAGTAACATGTATCTTTGTGTTTTGTTATTGTAAACGTTTAGAACTACTGTATAGACCGCGACGTATACCAGAGGTCAGGCCGGGGTTTCTGCAAATTATCTTCTCTGACCACCTTGGCCAGTCCCTGTAAATTTTTCAAGATGGCAAATGGATTTTGTGATCTTCCTGATATTTTGGCTAGTATAAAATTTAATATAATATACATCATAAAACATTTAAAAAAAATAACTCACCTCTCCGCTTTCCTTTGATTTGACAAAATCTTTCGAGATACTTTTTTATGGGATGTTAGTTTTACTTTAGTCTTCAATCTTCAACCAGTTTATAACGACTGTAGTACCAATTTTACACTACACAATCATCAATAATTAAATTTGATATTTGATTTATTTAGAAATTACGGGAATCATAATTCTATACTGAAACTTGCATTCTTCCATCTATCCTCTTTATGTCTTTTAACATGATGCTAATGTTTTCTTGAAAATTTACTCTTAGTTGACTGTTGATTCATTGTGGGAGTGGCCAAACATCAGATCGCATCTAACTGAATATGCTATAAAACAAAATATTATTTAAGTACAAAAATATGAATTTGACTATATGATAAATACTAAAATATAATTTCATTGTTTATATTTTTTTAAATGTCTTTTTCAATTTATGATATTCAAATCAGTGATTCGTTTAATTTTAATGTATTTGTGCCGTGATAATTTTTTTTTTTAGTAAGTTTATTGATATCTGGATTACGTGTTGTCATCATTTTATTTCACATCTTTGTATATTTGGTATTTATTTTAAAATAATTACAGAGTTATTAAAGATGCAATTACATATAGAACCTATATATTATAGGTGTGTAGATATATTGTATTTTATGACCTTTTATTTTTTCTTCTTAAATATTTTTCATTCTATTCGGTGGCTCACCAGTATCTACTCGCCGACAGCCACTACTAGACTACATTATTCTGTCAACTCATTTTTAAAAAAAATTACTCATAATTACAGTTTTTTCTATTTTTTCGAATCTTTGTATAGTTTTAGAATTTTCATAGATCAAGAATGACTCTTACAATAACTCTTTGACACAATTGTTACAATTGGGTACTCTGTCTATTTGTTTCTCTCTGTCTCTCTCTCTCTGTCTCTCTTTCTCTCTCTTCCCCTGTTTATTTTTCTCAATCGTTCCATCTGTCGCGATTGCACTGTTCGATAAACTGTCCAAATATATTATTATTATTATAGAACGTGTAATGTTTGTACGTTGTGCAATATCGACCGAATCGGAATAAAATAAATTGTGCTGTATCGTTTTCTAGTCGCTCAGTTTAAACATGTCAAACCTGGTTCTGATGTTGGTGCTCAGAGGGCTGATATGGGGCGTATCATACATGCAAGGTGGTGGTGGCAAAGAAGCGAGGAACGCTGAGGACGTAACAACGGCCGGAGGACTTACCGGGGATGCGGACATAGAGACCGATGTGATGCTGTTTCTCGGATACCTGGTGGCGGACGAGTCGGGTCGCTATGACTGTCTGAACCGTGTGGCATGCGAACGGCCTGATCGGGCAGAGAGCTATTTAAGGAGTGCCGAAATTATGTGGAAGACCGTAAAAATGTTGAATGGGTAAGTAAAAAGAGAGAGAGAGAGAGAGAGGGAGAGAACAGAAAAAATGTTCACTATTTTATGAACAACCGTATGATTTGCGAATAAAAATCGTTGAATAATTAATTACTAACTTTGATAATGAAGTGCCGTAAACTCATTACTAGAGAACGGATTTATATGTAATGAAAATACAGAAATATGTGCATATATATGGAAGTATAATTTATAAAATATGTGGGAAAAAACTTTAATAAAAAAAAAATACAATTATAATTATTAAGTTATCAAAATGATTTGTTGCATTGAATTATTACAATTTCTTTTAAATTATCGAATGTTAAATGTCACCTATTAGGTCTCAAAATATTTTTTAAACTACTAAAAATCATTTGATCGTTCCCCATAAACCGATGTAATTTGAGCATATTTGAAGCGCATAATATCAGAAGGCGATAATTCCAAATTTTTCGAAGGGTGTCTGCCACTCAATATGTCACTGATTGTTTTAAAATCATTGTAGCCTGGATTTTTTTTTTTGTAACATCGTCAATTTTTTTTTTACTACATCTCCTACTGGTCCGCTTATAAGTTTTAATTTTTCAACCGCTGATTCAAAATTTGCATACTATCATTTAAGGACATATTTTTTGTTTCTAAATTTGTAATTGTATGTGCAATAAAACTAAAATTCACTGAGATGAAAATTAAATTATTTTTTAATGTTTCATTTTGCATAATATTTTGAGCTTTTCCAATAGCGATAGAAGTTTCTGGATCTAGTTTTGAAATAATTTCTTGTATTTTCAAAAACTGTTCAAAATAATATTGAGCAGCTACCAACCATGTGCTCCACCTAGTAGTTACTATAGGCTCAGGTGGTAGAGAAAGATCAGGGTATAATTCTTTAAAAATTGTTGTACGACTAGGCGCTTTCAAAAAACTGTCTTTTACATTAACTATGAGAGAATCGATGATAGGGTTTTCTGCCCTGATTGTCTCTGCTACACGATGAAAACCTTTGGCTAAACATGATGTAAGATGTATTAGCTTTGAATAAAAAATATTTAATGATTTTCCTGCCTTCACCAAATAAGGAACTGCATCACTAACGAACAAAAGTACATTTTCGTATTTTACTCCACTTGGCCAGAGTAAACTCATGATCAATAAAATAATGATTAGTCGTCGAAAATCGTTGAAAAAATAAAAAATTACTAAAATAAGTATGTACTTATTTTCAAAATATGTAAAAATATGTAAAATAAAAGTAGCATCACTTTAATAGGAATGATTTAAATCACGAACATTTCTTATCGAATCTTAAATATCTTGTTTTAATAAAAATATGTATTTACATATAAATCCGTTCCCTACTAATTACTTATTAAACTTTACAATGTCTCGAGTTTAAATTCATAAGTTATTCCTGTAGCGTTTGGAATTCGTGTTCACATTCTACTCATCAAGTTGTAACTTATTATTTCTTTCGCCTATTACCGATTCTGTGTTATTGCAACAATGTAGTTGCTCGTGCAAAACATGAAGTATTTTTACATCCTACATGGCGATAAATAGCATAAACTCGGTCTAAAAATGTACAACGATTTTTACTTTGACTTGATATTCGTATGCAGTTATCCATGAAGTGTTTGTTGGAAATTTATCTCAATAGTTACGTGTTTGTTTTCAGCGTGGTGCCGTTAGACGCGAAGTACGAGAAGATGTTGAACAGACTGGAAGAGGCCATCGAGGACGGTAGGACGGAGGAAGATTGTCAAGCAAAATATAAGTGTTTTGCTCCAGTATCTGCCAGTCACATTGGTCTAACTTAAAATAGAAAATATCGTAATTATGTGCTCCAATCGTCAAGTCTGAATGTGCAACAAACTTTCGTATATTCAAAAACTTATTAATTGAAATAATATTTTACGTGCACACGATGTACTAATGAATACATAATAATACACATACTAATAATATGATAACGTATTACCAATAATGTATAACAGTTCAGTATTTATCATCATTGATATGAACAAATATGTATTAATAATTAAAATATTTCGTCGGTAAATTTTTAATGAATTATTAAAATATCGTTCATGAAATGCATTGTTCACATATACACCACTCTACTTTACATTTTTGAAAAAGAAATTATTGATTATTAAAGTTATTTACATTTTATATGCACACTTATTAATAGTTCATAATGTTATTATTGATTATGCTTGTAAGTCATCAAATATATAAATTATAAGGTGTAAATGCGTAGTAATTTTTGATACAATTACTTTTAAATAATATTAATGTCTATTTATTAACATTATATTACTTTTAAAGTTTAATGGAACACATATAAAACTTTTTCTGTAGTACTCAAAACAAAAGTAGGAATACTTTTGACGTTTGGTTCAAGAAAAACATTTCGTGTCAACACATTTTGTGTAAAAGCAAATGAATCTCTAAAGATTATCTTGAAATGTGCCAAATTAAAAGTCAAGAGTAGATATAATTTTTAACATTCATATTTTAATCATTTTAATAAAAGCGATTTTTCATTTTTTGCATACCTATTCCAATACCAGTTTGAAAATTTAGATTTTTCTTCGACTTGTTCGATAAACTTAAAACTTTTTAGCACTTTTAGTTCAATTATAGTACGACAAGCTATTTGATTTGCATTCACCGATATTAAGTTATTTCCATAAAAACATATTATTCAACGTTCAAATTATAGACGCGTTTATTAAAGTTACTAAAACAAAATCAACAACAATAATTATGAATGAACCTATAAGCATATTTCATTGAATAAATGTTAAGTAAATTGTATCAATGTTTATATTAAAATATTCACAATGCAATACTTATACTACTTCATGATTTAATTCTACGGGAATTTTATTATTTTGCATAAACGCAAAATGTTATAGGTAACTTTAGATTTTGAGTGAAATGAAGATTGTATGTATTGGTTTTACAGTGACACAAATCATTTTTTTTACATGATATTACATTTTGAGTAGAATTAGCGGTTCACAAGTTACGTGGTTACGTCAATCAATTGTGTAGATAAGAAATTTCATCTAGTTGGTACTTTAAAAGAGGTAATTTTTCTTTTTTATAGTTAGTTTTTCCAAACGTATGAAAATAATGGTGTTAGAATTTTGCAATTTTCACCAAATAACAACATGACCTTAATACAAACTAAATAAGGTTTTTAAAAACACGTTACCATTTTTGGACTATATAAAGAACTTGAAATTATTAAAAATATCTCGTTTTTTAGAAGTTTCATTTAATAAAATTTCGAATATTTGATGTAGTAACCTTGAAATTTATTAATAATATCATATTAATATACTTAACAAACAGTACTGAACAAATTTCAAAAATTGTTCGTTAGGATAATTTTTAATACGTGTTTTAAGTTATAATTTTGATAAAAATCATTATTTACACATAAATTATGGACATTTTTCATTATAAACATTATACTATTTGGAATTATTGATTCCGTCAAAATTTTCTTTCAGTAATAGATTCGCATCACATATTCTTATCTATAGTTCAAGTTATATTATATTAACTCAATAAAATATATAATTGACGCTTAAGTTGGAATTCCGGCTAAATAATTTAATAAAAATTTGTACACAAAATATCAGAGTTATTTTTATACTATAAAATTTCTAAGTTTTGATTATAAGATCTAAAATTTTCATAAAAGCTTCTTTATCATTAGCTTTGGCTATGTTCACAATTTCATATTAACCGGTTGCGAAAATGTTTCATCATTAATTTCAAATTTAAAGTTACATATTGCGCGGTCGGCACGTATCTTTCACCAAGACACCAATCGTAAAAGTTGTTCACCTGTATGGTTCGGATGGTCCTTAACAGTTTACATCCAACATCATAATCTTGTTTGAAGATCGGAGGGCTAAACTTTCACAATCATTAACAGCTTATCAGCTTTTAAACTTTATCAACCAGAAATAATAGTGTCGATAAGTTGATGTTATATCAGTGTTTTCTTTATAAGAATCACTACTTAGAAAAATGACGGAATCATTCTTAAGTTATACGTCATACGTTATTTCATGTATACCTATCATTAACTTTTAATTAAAAGAAATCTAATATGTTTTGACCCTTTTCGTGGATTACGTATTTAATTTAAAAATACGATTGGTTGATCAAATTCGTAATTTTAGAATAATTAAAACAAATACAATAACACACTTAAGTTATTTAATACTAAAAAAATAAGGGAAAAAGTGCAAAAAATTGTGTGCCGTGACCAGGATTCGAACCTGGGTTATTGCGGCCACAACGCAAGGTCCTAACCACTAGACGATCACGGCCAAGTATCGATCTAATGAAATCTAAGACAAATTAGCCGCAGGACAAGATAAAAAGATAGTTATAATATAATCAAGTACTCTGTACTTTAATGCATACTCACAAAGGAAATGTTTATTGTGATTGTGATTTTTTAATTATTATTCACATAAGCAACGAGTGGAAAATTGTTTGGATTATGTATTGAAGTATTTTTCGAAATATATATTATACAGATTTATTATTAAGTATTTCGAATAAAAAGAATAATAAGTATTATATTTTTTTTAAATTACATATTCTTCATTAGGTTCAATACATAGGCGGATATTTGGTTTCATCTGTGGGGGGGCTTAACATTTTTGTCTTATTCATTAGCGGAAACAAATATTTTTAGTCGCTTCCAACTACTAACTGTAGTGGCTACTCTTACTTGATTCTAGCTGAGGCACCAAATATACAAATATACCAAATATATAGGTAATAGGAACATAAAAAAATAAAATATTGAATAGCTACTAAATTATTTTTATTTTAATTGTATATATCTATTTTTTTGTGCAAATATATTAACAATTGTTTCAGTATTAATAGATTTAGAAATTTCTTTTTCAATATATAATATTGAGGTGTTGTTGAACCTTTCATGCAGCATAGATGTTCGAAGCCAAGTTTTTATTCTACGCATGGCCGAAAAACTCCTCTCACAAGTGGAGGAACTTATAGGAATTGTTAAAGCAACTTGAAATAGTTTATATAAATTAGGGAAAGTTCGTTTTGTTAAAACCTTTTTCACATCATTTAAAGTTATATAATTTTCATTAGTTGACTGTAATATACAATTCTTTGCCACTTCTATTTCTGACTTTAATACATCTTTAGATACATTCATAAAATCCTGAAAATATACAAAATACAGGTTCCTGGTTCAATTTTAATAAAACTAGGAAATTAGAGCATAGGTAAGTAAAAATTAATTTTCAGAAACCAATACGATACTTACTTTATAATGATCTGCAAAGAAAAGACTTTCCTCAAAGTTTAATTGAAAAAATTGATCAACAGCTGTAGCCATTTGGAGGCTTTCAGTAGAAAATCTTTTTTCTAAATTTATCAAGATAGTATCAAATACAGGAAAGAAAGCGTTTTTTCTTAAGTAATCTTCAATGCTTATGGTTTCAATGGTGTCTTTAATATTTTGTTCAGCACTTGTGATCACAGTAGTATCAAAATGTTTAAGATTGTGTGGCTCTTGTCTTTTTCTTTTGCATCCTAATTAAGTAAATATTAATTTAAAATTATAATATTTATAAATAAATATAATATATTTATTAAGTCTTACCTTTAGATGGCGTCTGTATTGGTATTTCATTGTCTTTAGCAAAGATTTCTATTTCACACCAAAGCTTAGAAAAATACTCAATAATATTTTTAGATTCCCCTAAGGTTGCATTTTTTTCTTGAAATTTGTTAGAAACAATATTAATATTAATTAATACTTTTTGTAGGATAAATAAATAAACTATAAATCGTCCACTTTTTAAATTTGTTAATATACCTAAAACAATGATATTGGAATTTAAATACTTTGAATCATTAATTATTACTTATTATATTATACCAATTGCTTCATTTACTCCTCTATCATCTTCATTTTCAATTTCTTCTTCTAAAGCTTGAATAATTGCTTTATAACTGTTTATATTTCGACTCTATATTTCGATAACGGCAATTCCATCTAGTGTCACTAAGTCTAATCATTGCCGTATGTTTTATTCCTAGTTTAGTTTGAATCTCAGTTAATTTTTGATTTTTTGACGGATGAGAAAAATGCACGTACAGGGATTCTAAAGTGTTGAACACATGCCTTGTTTCCTAATATAAAATATTAATATAAGTAATAAATAAAATCATGAAGATCTAAGATGTATATAAATATTCATTAATTTTACATATTTACACATATCAATCACAATGAGGTTCATTTTATGAGCCATACAGTGGGTATATATAGCGCAAGGATATTGATTTTTTATTTTATTTTGTAGTCCGTTAAATTTCCCAGACATAACATTTGCACCGTCATATGACTGAGCAACTATTTGTGGTTTAGAACTAAGTTTACACTTTTTCAGGTACCATAATATGTAATGATATAAACTTTCAGCATCTTGATTCTTAGAACAATCTATAAAACCGAGAAATCTCTCCACAACATCTAGATTTTTAACATACCTTACACATAATGCTATTTGTTCTTGTTTGTAACACCTATAAATTAATTTAATAAAAATAAATTAAGAAGTCCATGTATAAAACATAATATATATTTCACCTTGCTTCATCACACATAATTCCAAACACCTCAACGTCTTCAATATCTTTTACAATTATTTCTTTCACAACATCTGCACATATATTTATAAGTTCATCTTGAATTATAAGACTTGAGTAATTGGTTTTAAGATTAAATTTTTTTCCAAATTCCTCATTACTTTTTGCTAACAATTTACATAATTCTTTAAAGTTTCCTAAAAATATATTAATTTTTTTTACAAATAATTATCATAATTATTAGATATTTTACATTTAAGACTATTAGTAATATTAGTTATTAGTTATTACTTTTTAGTTGTTAGTTTAATACCTTGATTTAAAGAATCTTTTTTCTCGTCGTGTCCCCTTAAACCAATTCCTTGACAACTCACAAATAAAACAATATCAACTAACATTTTCATGTATTTTTTATTACTTTCAACCATCAATGAATGCTGAGAAGATATTTGAGAATAAACACTACCAGTTTCTTTTGTTTTCTGATATGCTGACCATTTAACCATACATGTAAGATGTAAATTACTTTTAGCATGTGCATCCAATTTATTGAGTTTACTTTTATTCCCACCTTTAGATCCACTACAAACACTCAACTATAAATTATAATATACTTATATTAATAATTATTATTAAAAAATTATAAATAAAGCATAAATACAAAGCACTTGCTTTTTTCCAATTTCTAAAACCAACTAGAAAGCTATCTTCAAATTTTCCATTATTTCCAGTACTAAAATTTCTACAAGCAAAGCAAAAAATTGAATCTTTTGATACACTATATTCAAGCCATTCATAAGTTTTGTAATGCTTATGATTGAAAGCGCGATTTTGAGTACCAAATTTAGTTAGCGGATATGACTGCAATATATTTAATTTAAATATAATATAATAACTTAAACTAGGTACGTTTAGTGTCTACCTACATTTGTACTTACTGTTAAAATTGGTCGCACAGGGCCTGTTATTAAAGTTCCCAAGTCGGAAATGACATTTGTATCTACAATATTTTCAACACGTTTTTGTGTAGTTATATCAATGTCTAAACCAATATTTAGATCTTCATTTTTAGATTCTAGTGTTGTTGTTGATGAGGAATTAGTAACAACTAATTTTTGTTTTTTAATATTAAAGACATCAAACATTCTTTTAGCCATTATTGAATTAATTACAATTTATAATTTAAAATTAATTGATTAATTCAGATAAATACACAATTCACACAAATAATATAAAATTATATGTCATATGTATATCAATAGCATGTCACTTACGGAAAACCACGCGTACCTAGGTATTAAAAACAAAAAAAATAAAATAAAGGTGATCACCGTATACGCTCCAAAAACGTAATCGACATTAATGCTGTGGCGGTATGCAGCGTGCGTATTTATAACTTTACAGGTATCGCAAACAAGTTCTAGAATATTCGCAATTATCAATATATATCTACAAAATATGATTTTCCCAACAACGATAAGCCGTGAATATTCTAAACCATTCTCGTACCTAACAAAACTTAGTTAAGTTTCAACCCTGTGGGCCGAATGGCAAAAATTTCTGGGCGGTTAGAGGCCCCCGTTTCTTTTATTGTACTAAATAATTGTAATATTTATTGTATTTCATAATAATATTGAATTTGTTGTTGTTTGAATATCAATAAACGATGCGGCCAGGGAGGCAGCAATGGGAACCCATATTTCCCTCCCTGGTTGCGATTCCAAAATGAAAAAAAAAAAAAAGGTTTGAAGGAGGTCAAAGGTCAACAGGGCGGGAGGTGTGAGGACTCGCGGGGGAAGAGTGGGCGGGAGGGGGAGGATTTGCGGGGGAAGAGTGGGCAGGGGGTGGAGGATTTGGGAGGATTTGCGGGGGCCCCAGAACCGGCTATTTCACCCTACTTATGTATTACGAAACGTCAAGATATTTAATCAGAATCGTTATAAGTCAAATGTAGAAGAATGTGCATTTGCATAAAAATCCGGGCCCTAATAAATTATTATACTTCATCGTGTGCGCCCGAGATCGGGACTGGTGCCTGTCGCCTCAATCTTGCGTAAGTTCGCCAGCACTCGGCGCAGTACGTACATGTGTGTGGCCGCCTAGGCTCATCAAGTTACCAGTTCCGTCACGTTTCAGTTACCATCATCGTTACCATTCATCGTCAGTAGTTTTTAGTGTGAATTGAGTGTTTAGTTATTTTGTTCCGATTTTGTGTGAGCTCTGTGGTCATTGCACCATACCGATCCGGCCACAGAGACCTCCCCCCCCCGATAATGAAACTCTATTTTCCTCATTCCCATTGTATAAATTCTACTTCCTAGGTCCCGTGTTAAGTTAAGTTTCTGACTCCCATCCTTACGTCGTCGTTGAGCAACGCGGTGTTGTCGTGCGTGTCGATCTGTACGTTCAGTTGCCAGCGGCCCCTCAACACGGCGCTCACGTGTTTGGAGAATTCGTGTGCGGTTGCCTACAATGGAGCATTGTAGGCGCATATGTTATAAGTTTATTATGTAGTCTCAATGTGAGTGGTCCCTCGATAATTTTTTATTTATTATTTATTCGTCTTGTCGTAAACATAGGGCTTGACGAGATTATGTGTTGAGAACCTATTCAGAATATAATAATATAATATTGGACCTACTCGAGCAGTAGAATTATAACAGCCTAACAACTGTGTGGTTTAACAATATTGGTAAGTGGTTTATTGATGAGAAACACGTGAAAATAAATTTTAATTATGACAATGAAAAACGAACAAATTATATGACGTGGGACGTGCTTCATTGCTTGTGGATTCGTTTGTAAATTATTCTGTTTTGACGTTGCTATTTAACTCCATAAGGCGCGAATGAATTAGTCTGTAAGTAATAATTTCCTTTGGCACTAAAAAAATACAAAATTTATTATTACAGTAATGCAAGTACTCAAAATACATAAATATAAAAAAAATTATGATAATTGTAAATCATGTCGTAATAAATAATAGAAAATAAAATAATATGCAGTTATAATTATAATTATTCTTAATTTCTTCATAAAATAAAACAAAAGTTTTATATATTTTGTCTTTTTATGAAATTTTTACATAAATCATTATGTACCTCAACAATTATTTACAAAGCAAAAACCTCAATATATTTACAACTGTGGATGTTATATTTTAGACGGGATAAGAATAAAAGTTGTTTAATACTATTAGATAGCCAATATTATAATTATATTAAATAATTTTAACTTTCAGATCTTTGACGCTTTGTACAAAAATCAGCATTCAAATGCAGTCATAATCAAAAATCTAAAAAATATTTAAAACAATCAATCGAAACATTTAAATTTCATTGTAACATGCATAAAAAGTCAAATTCTCCTTATATATGCACAATGCAAATTCTATCATTCATAATAAATATTATAATTCATGTTTGTTTATTATTTCTACATTCTTTAACATGAGGTAAATATAATGGTATTATTACATTCAATATGAAATTAACCTAACAATTGATTTTTAGTCTGTACATATATGAACACACAAACGTTAAGTGAACAAATCAATGGCATTTATCATATTGAATTTCAATCAGAAAACTGAATTACAGTTGTTCAATATTCGAGTTAATTCACCTGGGTGTTGCATCATGTCCCATAGCCGTTTGTGTGTTATTTGTACACTTGTCTAAAAGAAAATCCAACCACGTAGAACATTCTACGCCCAGCATAGACAGTTTGTTGTAAATGGAGTCTGCATAAAATTCATACGCCCTCCCGTGACTGCAAGTTACTGTAAATAATCGAAAAGAGATACATTTATCCACTATCTATATAATAGATGTTTTGTTGTTATAATTTGTGAATATTTTTGATTTTATTCGGGTACTACGTACATATAAAGTTTATTAAATTATAATTTTTTCACGGTTTTTCTAATAATCGTGGCAGTTCAAGGAACATACTAGTAACTAAATTTCAATTAAAAACACTGCCCAAGAAACGTACTGCCGTTTGACTTTTGTATTTGTAATTCGTTTAAAAGTCAATTTAATCTAATTGTATTTTTTTTTTTTTTTATTAATAAGTCACAACAACATAGATTATTGGCTTTTGTTATACTTAATGAGGTAATATAAATAATGTGTGTTTAGATACAGAATATTACATTTTGTACATATAAAGAGGAAGCGGTAGGTGAGTTATACAATTCAAGTTTGGAGTTTGGGGGCATATTTGGATTAGGTTATATAATTTAGTTAATTTTAAGAAAGTTTTCTTTTTGAAGCTTCTTGAAGGTTGTCAGCTAGCTTGAGTTTGGTTCTAGTGTCGTTGAATTCTCGGCAGAAGCATATGATGTGTTTAACTGAAGGAGTTTCACCACAAGTGAGACACGGTTCGGGATTCGTTTTGGTCATTAGGTGTTTATGAGTTAACCATGTGTGTCCAATTCCTTATTGTATTTACTTTTATTGACCAACAGTAATATTAAAGTCTACTATACGTGCAATCCGTGCGTTTGTACCTTATACACGTATTGGTTTGAGACGATAAACGTTAGAGTGAGTCGTGATATGTGGTGGCCAACATGGGGGGCTTTTGATGGCTGTAAAACATCTGGACCCGTAGGAAATAAGGTTCAAAAGCCATGGAAATTGAAACTTTTATGACTAAAAATGATTACAAGTTTAACATGTATTCTCTATTATACGCCTTAACTGGATACAATCACGTGTACCGTGGCCATATTATACTCTATTTCAAAATATAAATAAGTATTCCAACAGACTATTCGCTGAGTGTCATGCTTATGATTTATAAATTATCAAAATTCAAAGATATTACGATATGTATCCACCATGATACATAATCGACCATGATTGTAACCGACACATGCACATTTCGGTTGGAGAAATTTCCTTCTACTTAAAAGGATAAATCATACGCTTTTATAATATTAACAACACTATATGTGAGATCCATCGTCACAATGTACTGGCTAATTAGTTGGCTGGTCATATTGAAATTTCGACTACTTACTATAATCCAATAGATCGAACAATGAACCACATCCCGGTTGAGGTGCACTTCCAGAGTTGGGGAAAAAGTCAACGTGACCTATACTTTCCGAGTAGCCGAGAGAATCCGCTGCTGTGTGAATCACATCAACGAAATCGGCATCGTCTACACTCAAATGTTCCGACTGGATGGTCAATATCTCGAATCCCGGACGGACTGGATCTAGACCTACGTATGTTGAGCACAATTTTTTTAATTATGTTTATAAATTGTTGCTCAAAAGACTGAAAATTAAAAATCAATTCTGTTCGGATTAGTTTGAGCGATAATCATACTATTAATAAATTATGATTTATACAACATCAGGTTTTTTTTTTAATGGTATACGTCAGAGCCGTAACAAGCTCATTTGACACCTGAGGCAAGTTTGAGTATATGCGCCCCCTTCTGTCAAAAAAAAAAAAATCGTACATATATATTTGTTTATATATATTTCGATATGATTATATTATAATACATTTATAAATTAGGCACCTACCTACTCATAGATATTGAGATACACATTATTCATGTATCTTGGGCCCACACTAACTGTAATTTTTTTGAATAGGTTAGGAATTAATTTTAAAATTAGATACGTTTCTTAGAAATTTTGAAAAAAAAAAAGATTAATTAGTACCTTTTTTTAATTGTATTGAAATATTTTGTTAATACAATTTTTTTTTTTTTTTAAAAGAAGAATTTTAGTTTAGACTATATTATTACTTCTATAGTTTAGGTGGTACCTACCTTTAAAAACATCTATCAATGTATCCAGATTCCATTCTTTTAATTTTGACACCGTATAATCATCCATTGTATAGGTATTAGTATAATCTAGGCAACTTATAGTCAAACTAAATTAACAGAAAATATTAGATATCTATGTAGAAAATGTTATTATGAACTAAAAAGTACCTATATAATAAACTTAGTATGGGCACTATGCCATACATATACAGATAAATCCCCTACATATTCAACGTGTAATATAATGTTATATAGAGTAATATAAGGTACATTGGTATAATAGGTAGTAGGTAGGTAAATATATATGTATATAGGTACCTATATATAAATACCTACCTAATATTCTATTATATTATATTATACATTATATTTTATAGATGTGAAGGAAAGTATGAAAATTACAAATATTTGATTTAATACTATACCAAAATAAGTCGGTACTTATATTCATAACATTACTACAAGTAATAATAAAAAATTAAAATACTGAATTTATTAACTAAATACACATTGTCAATTATTGTGTCTCGTTATTCTTATTTCAGAGTGAGAAGAGTAAATTGTTAATATTATAGAAATTAGAAAGACTTGCTCAAGACTTGGGCTGGGCATGCGTGGAGAGCTGATGGGTCCCTCATAAAGATGGTTATGGTGAATCAAATAGGTCTGAAAAGATCAAGGGGACGCCCAAGGCAAAGATGGCTAGATGCAGTTAGAAGAGATATAGAGGAGTTAAAGCCGGATTGGAATGGAAACTTAGATCTAGCCTACACAAGAGATATATGGGGAGAACTGGTTTTAGAAGCAAAGAGCCTAAATGGCTCGTAAAAGCTAATAAAAAAAAAAATAGAAATTAGAAATATAAACAACAAACCGTGATTAGAGTTTCAGTACGCACACGCGGCCCGCGGGCACTTTACAACACACACAGGCCACTTTACAACCACAAAACGGTGGTCGTTCGTGGGTGAGTCTTTGCACTAAGTTTTATAGTGATTTTGAGACGAAAAATAAGAAAGAAAAAAATGACTGTGGTAAGAACGATGTATTTTATTATTTATTTATTTATTTATTAATAATAGTATGCATTATATACTTAAAATTAAATTGAACTAATACTACATTACTTAAATTGTATATTGCCATTGTAATTCACCCTCAAGACTTACAAAACATTTTTTCAAATTTTTTAAAATGTTCAAAAACATTTTTTCTTCAAAATAAATATTATTTGACATGATAATATTTATAAATTTGTTTTGACATTTTTTCGTGTTACTATTGTCTTCGGGATTAATCTCGTCCATAACATTGTTTTTAAATTAACGACATGTTGATTTGAATTGTCTCGATACTTCAAATAGTTCATCACATTCATTTTCAAAATTCATAATAGTATAAATCCAAACAAAATTTACGAAAACGAAATAAAAAATGATTATACCTTTTAGGTTTCTAAACACAACCAAGTTTATAGCACCTTATATCCTTGTTTTATTCGTTCATACGTCTGTTGGTTCCAATTAAACTATTACAATTTGAATTATGTATTAAATATGTGAGCATAACATAAGTCACCAAATAATTTTTAAATTGAATATGGAATTACATTTTATTGCACAGTATTAAATACTATATCTAGACTCTTAGAATTTAGCTCGGTCACAGTGTGAGCTTTCAGTTTTATAACTTTTTATTTATCATTGATACTCGAAATTGTATACTGGCCGAGAACAGACATTTTGGAATTGCCGTAAAAGGTCACCAGCTAAAAAGTGAAAGGTTAATTTTGGCGGAAAAAAGGAACTCCTATAATTTTGAGTAAATTTTGGTTTCCCGTTTTTAATAGTTCTCATGACAGTTGATCCGATTATAATTCGTTGAGTCACATTCATCTGGAAAACGAATAAAAAATAATGAAGAATCAAGTGTATGGCAGTCACGTGAGTATAATTATAACTATGGAGATGAAATGGCTATACGAGCACTACTCAACTGTCTTTATATTCATTCATCAAGCTTTCATAATTAATATCATAATAACTTATCACTTATACTTTCGTTTGCAATCGTGTTTACGGTTCTCGACTTAGGGTTCCGAGAAATACTTTTATAAAAAACGATTTTCCAACTTCAGCGTAGAAAATCAGCGTGTTGGGTATTTATTCAAATATATTAACTCAAAATGAAAAAAAAATAATAATAAAAATGCTAAAAATGCCTCGTATACCTTATTACCGACTGATTATAGTTTTAATTACGATCAAGATTTAATTTAAAATCGTCCATAAATTTCAATTTGATTATATTTTTTTTCTCTGAAAATAAAAAATACGGATTAATTAAACTCGACGCAAATTATGAAACTAAGGCCCGTTCTTACAATGTCCCGTAAAGTGACCGTAATAGTGTCGGTAAAGATTCGGTTACTTAACGGCGACTACTTCCGTTAAGTTTCGGTTACATTAGACCATTCTTACAACCTTCGGTTAACGATCGTATAACTAACTGCCAGTTTTATTATAAGTGATTCCCAA
Organism: Therioaphis trifolii; assembly: GCA_027580255.1. NCBI lineage: Eukaryota > Metazoa > Arthropoda > Insecta > Hemiptera > Aphididae > Therioaphis > Therioaphis trifolii. The sequence continues at coordinate 86,373,554 of CM050404.1, forward strand.
AACATCTGGAATTAACCAAATTTATTGATATACGCATGCGCAATCGTCGAATTTTCGAATTATTAATAAACAGTTGTTATCATATTATATATTATGGTGTTATTGATTCGTTCTTATCTTTTCTTTCTTTTGCGTTTTTTGAAAACGAGTTTCATAAAATGTCCAAAACAACGAAACGTACCCGATGAACCAATTTCTCTTCATTAGAGGAAACAACATTGGTTGCTCTAACAGCAAAACTCGCTCTACCGTTTTTTTTTCATGCGAAATTTTTTATAAATTCTTCTTCGTCGAACAATTCCATGTAATTATCCTTCGTACGAAAATTTTTAGTTTTCCGAAGGGCTACATTGAAATTTGTAACATCACTTTCAAAATCGGACAAATCTTCTTCGCCAAGTAACAGAGAATTATGTACAGCCCTAGACAATATTAAATTTACGTTGAAAACTTGAAACACAAAATCGTCGACGAATATTATAGTAAGATGCACGAATGATCCATGGGAAAAAAAGATAATCAAAATTCAAATCAACATTACAGAATATTTCTACTGATAACTTAGCACATAACCGAAAGATTATGGTTTAACGGGAAGATAACCGATAGAATTCTGCCGGTTATCAATCCGACCGTAAAGTAACCATTTAACGGAAACATTACGGACACTAATCACCTAACCGGAGATTGTAAGAACCGACTGTCCGTAAAATATTTGACTAACCGCCGGTTAGCGTTAATCGACACTTTACCGGACATTGTAAGAACCGGCCTAAATCTTATAATTTTTAACTCGAACAATTACCGAAGAAACCGACTTTCTAAACTAACAACATAAAAATCACTTTTGATAAATTATTATGCTTCGCAACACGATGGCAACAATAATAGTAGACGTAAATACGTAGGCAGGTACGAATAAATTTGAATTACTTCTTAATTATTAATAAATTACTACGTTTTCTTTCTCGTTACGACGGCGACGACGACGTCGGTGGCAGTGGCCGGGTGTCAGTTTTGATTGATATGCTTTTTCAATAACGATTTCGAAACACGTCTACGCTTCGGACGGTGGGGCAAAGAGCTATCAAAGTTGGCATTAAATCATAGAAACAAAGTATGAAATGCGAAAATGGATCTTTGTATTTAATATTGTTTATTAGACATAATGTAATAAGTTATTTACATATTAACATAATATATTTAGTTTTTTGGAGACATTTTTGAAGAAATATTGTACTGATGTCGAGATAGCTTAGCATCTATTAGAACTGCTAGAGCATCTTCACCCGATAGTTTTTTAGGTGTTTGTGATTCTTTATAATATGCTTTTAAATATTTACTTGTGCGTGTAGGAGTTGTTGTAACTATTTCCCGAAGCAACTTCGCTGCTTGAACTTGTCCGGATGATCTTAAGCTCATCTGTGTTGCATGTGTTGCATGTGACTTAAAACACCAACAGGCGTATTATTTCTCAGTTCTTCATTTTTTTTCCGCTTATTTCGCTCACTACTTAAATCAAATGAAACTCTTGGACGACCACGATTATTTTGTGTAGGCAAACAATAAAATATAATAGATACATTCAACCAGTTTTTATTATCATTAATAAATCGTTTTTGCAATCTATGTGCTTTTTCCCAGCGAGAATTATATTCAGACTTGAAATAGGACAACGTTTTATTCAAATGATTCTGCTCAGAATTTTTTAATCGTTTTATAATTTCTTTTTTCATAAAATTAAATTGTTCATCAATTGTTTGACATTCAGAACTTTTCATTATATTGTATAATTCCTGACGGGACATTAAAACATTGTTCGAACTCATTCCTATACAAAAAGTTATTTATTCATTATTACGTATGTTTTTGTGAATACAATATTTTATAACCAGTTATATTTTGACCTTCAAACAATAAGTCGTGTTACACTAAACCGATCAGAAAAAAAATATATATATAATTAGTAAAATAGGTAATTGTTTTTTCTTATGAAATTAGTACGCGTTATCACTTTCAAAAGCTATTTACACCAAATGGGGCAAATATGTGCAACATTTTTTTTATCGAGGTGGTAAAATACTCTTGTAGATATTATATTTTGCAATTATTAAAGCTTGGACAAACTTGGAAGTTAGTTAGAAAATTGTATATCTCTATTATGAAATTACGAATATATATAAATTCAAAATAACACACTAATACTAAAAAAAAAAATAAAAAAAAAAATTTAAATAATGTGTGACAAAACTGACCTTTAGTTAGTAGTTCCGTGAAAATTTGAAGGTAGTACACTTAAAAATCGCAAAGTTATAACAAAAACAATAACAACTTTTTAATTCAGTTATATTATAATGTGTGGTGGACTAATGTTACGACTGCTGTAACTAAATCAATTTAAGCCGGTATCGCAGGAATAAAGCTGGTTTCCAATGCACTATGAAGTGCTCTATCGATATACATAATAATATGATAAGATAGTTCAATTCAATAAATGCTATTTTTGCCAACTTTGATAGTTCTTTGCCCCACTGTGCGCCGTCGCGTAGTCCTCTCTCGGTCCGTTTAAATCGAACACTCCTATTAAAACATCGTTTAGCTATTGCTCGGCGTGGAGATAATGAGGCGATACGACGTGATCAGCTGACACACCACGAGACCGCCGACGGGACGTGTGACACCTCACAAAAGCTACTATAGACGTTTTCAATAATAACTGAATACGCGAGCGAGAACCGAGTGTCGGTGTAGGGAAAGTTCTTTTCGAAAAATAACTCGTCGATTTTCTCGTGAGTTTTGTAAAATGTACAAACTTTTTCAAAATATCGTTCCATTCGACGTTATTCGTACAACAGAACTCGTTACCCAATCAAGTGGTCCATTTAAGAATTTCTTCGGCTATACGTATGAGATGACGGATTTGATATTAACATGTTACTGGCAGTTGTCGTGTAAACAAATTAAACAAACTCAACTGTGTAATTCTGTGACAAAAACGTGTAGTTCATAACAAATATTTCACCTAGAATTTAAAAACATCATCAAACGTTATTTCATGTACAATAGAATAGTATTGTATTTGCAGTTCAGTTTCTCAAATATTTATAACATTTGCTGATCCTTTAAATCCTTTAATCCTTATATCCATAATGAGAAAAAAGAAATCGTTCCGAAAATCCGATCTTTTTGAACACGTCCCTTCCAAACTAACCGAGGCACATCCGAGCAGCTTGGATTCTAGACCCGTTAAGGTATCTCAGAGTAAGAGGCATGATTTCAAAATGGACAATCCTATTTTACCTAGACTACATTATAATAATATGCATGTTGACGAAAAAAACAGTACAGTTGTCAGTTATTAACATTAATATAATAATAGTAATGATAATTTACGACGTCAAAATATACAATGTTTGATCGTCACCTGCAGGAGCAATCGAGAATTAATCCTTGGACGCGAGTGGTCTATTCCACGGATATCTCGTACGACACGACGACGTACCAATGTGTATGTTACGGGCAATGAGAAAAATCGGAGCATTTTACGCATTGTTCGGACATTGTATAAAATGCTCCTCGTTTTGAATCATTGCTTCGAGATTTTCTACACCGTACGGGCATTTAAATAAAACTCACAGGCATTCTATGGAACGATCGATTAAAAATCTGTCGTTGGGTTGTTATTTGAAAAATAATCATTCTAATTCGCCAGAGCGAGATAAAAAGATGTAAGAATATCATAGTAGGGGTATCCCAATAATATGATATCACTAAAAACAGTAAGCCAGAAAAGAGAAAACTAGAAAATAGAACAAAGAAACTAGAAAAAAAAATTACTTTCGAAATATTCATTTTTTTGATAGATGTTATAGATTGCTTATTTCATAAAATGTATACGATTTAAAAATAAATAAAATATGAATATTCAAGAAACACTCAATATAATATTAATGTAAAAAGGATTTTTTCCAAATTTAGTTTTATTTATTAGGTCATGGTAATTTTTTAAGCACGATCACCCCACTTTGTTTTCTTTCAAAATATTATGTTATAAAACATAGTGTTTACTATTTGAGAGAGTTAAAAACATTTTTTTTTTTTTAATAAAAATAATAGAATTATATTTTTATTTAAAAAAAATTAAGTTTTTTAAGTCTCTCAAATAGTAAACACTATATTTTATAACATAATATTTTAAAAGAAAACACTTTGTTTAGAATTTTTGTAAATATTTTGTTATTTTAGGACCTATAGAGATAGGTGTAGGAGAGAGCGGGGTAAGATGATGCACGGGGTAAGAGCCAAGAGGACGAATATGATTTTTAAATCAAATAACGATATCAATGGTTGTATTATCTCATTAATAACACATCTATGGGTATGATTATATCAAGGTTTATAGATATTACTATCTATAAACCTTGTGATTATATGCACGGTTTCCTGATTACATAAACATCAACAAAGACAGGTATTATAACTTAAATTATAAAAGTATAAAATATATACGATAATAAATAATTATATACAATAATTGTTGTACAATTTAAAATATTATTTAATATGTTATATGGACGCATACTAGTTGCGGACGAAATTATTCAGGTCAATATTGTAACATAACAATTGCGGACACGTTTTTCGTTATCATAATACTAGTTGCGTACAGAGGTTTTTTTTATTAAAAATCACGTGAGTTGCGGACACAAATATTTCCCTTCACCACTTTTTCAGGACTTAGGACAAGCTACCAAAAAATTGGTAGGTGGGGTTAAAAATATTTGTGTCTTGCAAAAGAGCAATCGTTATTTTAAAAATTGTTAAATGCTTTTTTTTTATAAAATATTTATAGATTCTTACTGTTATTATTTATTTATTTTTTGTGATAGGTTTTATATTGTTTGTGGCAAAAATTTTTTTGAAACAGCCTGTATAAATGATAATCTACTGATTTCTCCATTTGAATATTGCAACATTTGTTTGCTAATAATATCCTCATTTTCGACTGTTCTTTTGGCTCGTTTTAAATTTCTTACAGCAGTACAGTTCATTTTAGTATAGCTACTAGTCTGTACTTCATTTAAAGCCTCGATCAATTGATATATATTAGGGTGACTGCGATAAAACATACCATTAAGTTTAGCATGGAAACTTTCACAAGCATTTGTGGTACGTGAAATAGATGAAGAAAATTCTGCCCATATTTCTGGAGGAAACATGGCAGAATCTGTACTTATATAGTTCAAAAAAACATAATCTGTAAAATCGTGTATAGCAGTACAGCCAGTCGGCAGCGTAGACATAAAGTCATCTGTAAAGCAGTCATCCACTTCGTTAGGTGACAAAAACGGTAGACCAAAAAATGATTTTAAAAAGTTCCCACTTTCGCCCTCAGTACTATATACTTTAGCTAGACCTAATGACTGTATTTTTCGGTACCAAGCTTGTCCGAGATGGAACCGACATCCTTTTATTTTACTCATTGGCCATACTAGACGAACAGCTGAGTGAATAGATTGTTCAAAATCAATATGAAAAGTGGTTGGTAGTATTGGTGAACGTTTTTTCAAAAATTCGAGTGCTGTACAATAATCGGTAACTGATTTGCCCACCAACAAACAAAAAAATAATGGTACGTAAATACTATTTTTTACGCCATGGATCACGAATAATTGATTAAATAGAGATGGACAGCTTGAAAAAGTACCATCCATCAATACAGCATCACACTTTTGAAAAAAATTTAAATTTTTTATCGTAGAGAAGCACACAACATTTTTATTATTGTCAATGTCAATAATCCATTTTTCAGTTCCCTTGGTGCATAATTTATCTACTACGTGGGGAACCATCTCATAAAATTCTATAAGTGTTTTAGGTAATATTGGAAATTTACTCATACGAGCAGTGTGAATATTTTTTCGTATTAAATTGATATCCTTTGTGTTTAATATATTTAAATCACCTGGTGTAATCTCCGAATGTATAATTTTGCTGGGACGTTCACATAGCTGCTCTACCGCTTTGCGCTTGACACTATTACTTAATTTCTGTCTCACAAGTATCTCATCGGCCACGTGGTTATGTTCAAGATTATTTTCTATTTCAACACCGTTTGTATTAAATTTTAAAAATGCATTACACTTTTTATTGGTACACGCCCACCGTTGGATTTCATTTTTCATTACACGATGAAAACGGAACTTAAAACCGTCAACCACACGTAACTCTTTAAATTTTTCACTATACATAGTAGTATACATATTCACTATACATAAAGACGACAGTTATTAAAGCAAACACGAGTAAGGTTGTCGCTAAACTGATGAAACATATTTTTTGACAGCCGTCTCAAAAGCACCGGCACAATCTTAATGTTGATAAATAATCAGTCCAATTATTATCAGTGATTTCCCAACGTTTGGAAATTTGTACGCAATTAGTATGTTATATTTGTGTCCGCAATTCGTATGTTACCTTTTTAGATTTCGTCCGCAACTCACATGTTTTTTGTGACTTTGTCCGCAACTAGGAAACACCGTGTTATATAGATATGCAATTATTGGCGTAGTTGGATATGGAAATGATCATTATATTTCATATATTAAAAGAAACTCCAAATGGGAAGTCCACAATGATTTACAAGCAAAAATAGTATGGGTACAGATGTCCGTCAAGTTGGCACCGGCACAATATGCTACAACCATAATTCTTATATCAAAAAATTGCTAGTAATTTGCTAGATTTTGCTAGGTGATTTTCAGAATTTGCTAGTATTCCGTTTATGTACAAATCAAAAATCAAGTATGCCGGTGCCAACTTGACACAGCACCGGCACATTGTCCGATTGCTTCGAAAGTGGTATTAAAAAATTGCTAGACATTTCCTAGATTTTGCTAGGTGATTTTCAGAATTTGCTATACTATGGGTTTTCCGGAAATCCGGAAAATGGAAAATGCTTCAGCACCGGCACATTCTCCGATTGCTTCGAAAGTGGTATTAAAAAATTGCTAGACAATTGCTAGATTTTGCTAGGTGATTTTCAGAATTTGCTATACTTTGGGTTTTCCGGAAATCCGGAAAATGGAAAATGCTTCAGCACCGGCACATTCTCCGATTGCTTCGAAAGTGGTATTAAAAAATTGCTAGACAATTGCTAGATTTTGCTAGGTGGTTTTCAGAATTTGCTATACTTTGGGTTTTCCGGAAATCCGGAAAATGGAAAATGCTTCAGCACCGGCACATTCTCCGATTGCTTCGAAAGTGGTATTAAAAAATTGCTAGACAATTGCTAGATTTTGCTAGGTGATTTTCAGAATTTGCTAGTATTCCGTTTATGTACAAATCAAAAATCAAGTATGCCGGTTAGGTTAGTATTTTCGGATTTATATGTGTAGGTTTACCAATAAATAAAAATACTCAATGTCTTATTAGATTACGAGTATTCTATTTATATATAATATATATAATCTAATTATAACATTTTTAAAGTACCTACTTACATTGTGTTTGGAATGATTGTCGTTCATGAACGCTCATTGACGCATTCACATTCATAATTAGTGAAATATACGTGAACGTCAATCCTTTTTAATGGTAAAAATTCAACTTCGAATCTTATGTGTCTGGATGTTAGTCCGCGCGATTTCTCAACAACAGCTAAACGTACTAAGATAAACTTGGTGTATTCTGAATCTGCAGGATGAGCTTGAGTTACGCTTGACATTTATTTAAAAATGTTTTGTTTTGACTTTCAAAATACAGTTGCAGTTATGGCCGCATCGCGTTACGCGTGATATGGATGATACGGTGGTGGGCGCCGGGCGGCCACTTCCCCTGTCGTCACACCGACGTGTCCTAAACTCAATTTTGTGAACGAAATTGTTCCAACACGTAGGTTATAAAATATGTTGATTATTTATATTATTTGATATATTTTTATTATTTATTATATATATATTTACTGTTTTTATTTCAATAATTGAATAGTCTCAAGTCTCATTTGAATATATAAACCTAAGTCGCTAAGTATTCATAATATAATCGTTTCATGCAAACAAAAAAGGTGATATTTTTTTTCATGATTTAGGGGGGCGTGAGATTTTTGAAAATCTACTAAGAGATTTGAATTCTTGATAAAAACGATCTATATCTAAGTATATTATATATAGAATATTTTGTAATACTTCAAATAAATATTTCAACTAATAGGTATTAGGTGTAACAAAAATATTTAATTCTTAAAATAATTATTAACCTCCTATGTGAGCTGAATATAAAATGTTATCTGATATACCTCACATGTACATGAAGAACATTTGTGAAACTGTTAGGTTGTATCCATTTCATTAATTGAAGGTAAATAAGCTATAAATCAAAATTGCTGAAATCATTTTTTATAGTATAAAGAATATAATTTTTTACCTATAATTTTCAAAAAACCAATCGGACAAGATGCCGGTACTGAGGCATTTTCCATTTTCCGGATTTCCGGAAAACCCAAAGTATAGCAAATTCTGAAAATCACCTAGCAAAATCTAGCAATTGTCTAGCAATTTTTTAATACCACTTTCGAAGCAATCGGAGAATGTGCCGGTGCTGAAGCATTTTCCATTTTCCGGATTTCCGGAAAACCCAAAGTATAGCAAATTCTGAAAATCACCTAGCAAAATCTAGGAAATGTCTAGCAATTTTTTAATACCACTTTCGAAGCAATCGGACAATGTGCCGGTGCTGTGTCAAGTTGGCACCGGCATACTTGATTTTTGATTTGTACATAAACGGAATACTAGCAAATTCTGAAAATCACCTAGCAAAATCTAGCAAATTACTAGCAATTTTTTGATATAAGAATTATGGTCGTAACATATTGTGCCGGTGCCAACTTGACGGACATTGGGTACAGTGTTGAGCATAATAAGATAAATTTATCTAGATGAATTATCTAGATAAATAATTAATTATCTCTTATCTTATCTAGATAAATTTAAAAATGTTCATATGATGTGCCATCTTAGATAAATAATTTCATCATCTTAACCAAATTATCTAGATAAAAAAAATGTCAAATATATATTTTTTTTAATACAATTAATTTAAGAAGAAATAAAAGTTGAGAACCACTAGATAAAAACAAAATAATAGATACGAAATACAATAATCGTAGATATGGTAAAATTATTATTATGTTTTATGACTATGGACAGGCAATGTGCACAGTTGACAGTACAGTCGTGCACACATACATACATACATACACATATATGTATAAATGTTATCGCATTATGTTATTTTGATAGCCCGTAAATGGTATTTTTATACTTATTTAAAAATAGCCGGTATTTCAAATAATATTAAGGAAACGGAGACCATCGTGTCTATTCGTCTCTAAACCATAAACACAATAACACACACACACACACACACACACATACGCACGCGCCACACACACTTTATTGTATATTTGTGAAATTATTTTTATGATGTGATTATTCATTTTCATTTACTATTTAGTCATTAGTGAACACTAAATCGTCTGAACCGTAATTACTCTACGAATCTCAAGTCTCAGTGTTACATATAATTTATTTTTCAATCGGCAATCATGGATCAGTTTGTTGTTCGTTCTAAAAATAAAAAACAGAAACTTTGTGAAGATGAGCCTGATGAACTGGATGTTGCAGACACATCAGGTAATCTGCAAGCATGTAATTCTCCATCTACATTGTCCGTACAAAACCAGTGTCACATGTTCAATGGAAATTTTTTCAAATTGGTAGAAGACGATGGTAAAAACATTAGTGCTCAATGTCAATATTGCCCAAAGATTATTCATGGGCAAAAAGGATCAACTGGAAATTTTCTGAGTCACATTAAGGTAGGTTTATTTCTCATACATAGGTACCTCTACACATTTATATGTTATACGTTATACAGTTTAAGTTGAAAAATCGCCAAAATTTGTCGAAATCACGAATTATTTTGTAGTTGAAAATGTATAAAAAATTTTCTATTCAAAGTTAAGAAATGAAAATTAAATACAAGGTTGTTCATAAGTTTTGCTTGTAAAAAGTATAAAAAATATCGCGATCGGTTCAATCAAAAAAATTTTACGAGCGTTTGAAGGTGTAATTTTTACTAAATCAAAAATGCACGCGTTTAATAACGATTTACTATAAACATATTATTGACTTTTGTTATTTTTCAAAAAGTAAACTAAAAAAAGTAAACTTTTAACGAGCGTCTGAAGCTGTAATTTTTACAAAAATGCACGCGTTAAATAACAATTTACTATAAACATATTATACACTGACACTTCATCTTCGTTCAGAATCGTTTTTTTTTTTATAATATAAAATAATGTCTAATCTATCAATACATGAATACATCTCGTGTATGTGTATCCCACCCAACTCCTGTCCGAGGAGCGAAGCGACGAAGGACGGACTTCCACCACCATCATCTCACTTGCCGGCTTTTTTTTACTTTAAGAGTAATTTTGTATAGGTATTCTGTGTATTCAACATTATAATAAGGTTAAAAGGAATTGATTTTTGTGTAATTTTAAATCACTAAGTAATAGAAAAAAAAATTATCTTTTTATTTATCTAGATAAATTGCCATTATTTTTTATCTTTATCTTTATCTTTTTATTTTACTGAAATATTATCTTTATCTAGATGAAATTAAACTCAATTATCTTTATCTTTATCTAGATAAATATTTAATTATCTTTACTCAACACTGTATGGGTATCATCAAAAAAATTAATTAAACCACATTTGTTAATGTATGTTAAAATTTTTAAAAAAAAGTAATTATTTGTTTGTGATAATTTAATTCATTTTTATTTTCTAAGTGCTACAAAATATATTATGAATATGTTGTCAATATAAGGTCAAAAGCTAATATATTGTCAAATGCTACTTTTAAAGTTTTTAATTAAAGATAAAATAAAGGATGGAATTCTGAAGTAGTTTTTTTTTTTAAACCAAGAATAAACATTATCAATTTAAAGAGGATTGATTATTAGATCTACGTAAATACTATCAACATTAAAATTTCATATTTCTAGTATATTTTTATATTTTTGGTTTGATTAAAATAAGAAAAAACTTTACATTTTCAAAAAAAATAAGAAAAATTTATCTTTATGTCTTATTATTCATTTTTAGTATGTTTATAATTTAAGAGAACGCTACACAACCATTTGTTGCGTAACATGGCAAAATAACGCTCAGGAGATTACGTTTAGCTTTGTTAGTTTAAAATTAGAATGAATCGACCTATTATGAATCTTCATGGTAAGAACATTATCTGTTATTATATATGGATTTTTACGATAGTTTAATTTTTAAGTGAGTTCTAAGCATTTTTAATTATCACTATAATATTATAAACTATTATATTTAATTATATTATAGTTATGCAACTTGATAAAAAATTGAAGTACCGTAAATAACCCACGTTCACACACAGATAATGTTCATACCCTACCATCAAGTTTCATAATAGATGGAGTCGCTTTAATTTTTAAACTTATGGAACTAAACTTGATCTTCTGACAACAAATTTGATATTTTACGCACTCGAAGACGGAGACGACAAATAGCGTCCTATTATAGTATATAAAAATCTCATATTAATAGGACTCACAAGCTGTATAAAAATTTTGAAATAGGTACAAGTAAGCTAAGAAATAGGCTATTCGAATTCGTTCAAAACAAACATCAATATTATAAAATTAATTGAAAAATATTGCAAAATTTTTTTTCAACATTTGTTATAGCAATTCAAAAATGTAATTTTGGTGAATTTGTAATAATTGTATTATTGTATTTGGAGGGGCAATAGGAAAATGGCAGTTGTGGGAAATATATTGAGTTGCAAATTATAAGACCATTGTTGCAAATTGTTGCAAATTTGACGGAAAATTTTGGTACCCATTTAAATCCGGTACGACCATTTGGAGGGGGGCTAGCCCCTCCATAGGAAAATGGCAATTGTGGGAAATATATTGAGTTGCAAATTATAAGACCATTGTTGCAAATTAGATGGAACATTTTGGTACCAATTTAGATCCCTCTTTTGTGGAGGCCCCTGGGCTATCGCCCCGATTGCCCTCCCCTAAATCCGGCCCTGACCTAAGGTGATATCACCTATAGGTGTGAAACGAGTTGCAAGAGTTGTATCAGCTGAACGTAGTAAAAGTATTACAGTTGTATGTACAATTAACGCAATGGGTAATTATGTGCCACCATTTTTTATATTTCCACGTAAACATTTACGTCCTGATTTAGTGAATATATTTGTCCACCTGGAAGTCACGGAATTGCACATGAAAGTGGCTGGATGACAAATGATAATTTTTTATTTTATTTAGAACATTTCATTAAACATGCTAAACCAAGTAAGGATTGAGCCTTTCAATGCTCACATTTTTCCCGATGAAGAGTATGCAGCAGTGGTTACTACTAATAAATCTTTAAATGAAGAAAATACAATTTTATCGGATAATACAGATTATATAGATAATCAAACCCCCCAAAATAATCAAATTTTACCAAACATTGTAACTTTAAATACAGTTTCTATAGATGGAAGTTCAAATTTTGACAATAATATTGTACCAAATATTGTATCACCAACTGCCACATTTAAGCTTCCAGAACTTCCTTTAGCGCCTAGTAAAGTAAATAAAAGAGTTAGAAGTAAATTGCCATCTATGGTTTTAACAAGTTCTCCAGTCGAAATGCATTTAGAGCAGAAGAAAAAATTAGCTGGTTTCCTACTTAAGGTATTCCTAATTATATTAATATTACATACAAGTTGTTTTTTATTTTTATTCAATTAAAATTTACTTAAGAGTGATTAGGTGTTATATTTTAACTGTTATCTACTAAATATTTCTAATTATATTTTATACAAGTTGTTTTTTATTTTTTATTTTTATTTAAATTGACTTAAAAGTGATTATTATTTAATATTTATTGTTTATAATCGTTAAGAAATTAATTTTTGATATTTTAAAAGAAATGTTAAATAAGTTTAATTTGTTTATATATATATAAGTGAGTTGTTTTTTATCTGCCTAACTTGTTTTATGAATTATTATGCATTTAAAGTCGAAAATTAAACTTTGAAATAATAAAGGCCAACTTACCCCAGTACAAAATCAATTTACCCCTGACACGGGGCAAGATGCCCAAATCAGAAAAAAAAAACTAAAAAACATCCAACACATGTTAATTTTAAGTCATCAAATTTTTTATAATGATTCTTAGTATCATTATTTATATGTGTACCAAATTTAGGTTTTAAAAATTAATACTTTTGGAAAAATAGTTCATTAAACCTTAACAGCGTCAACTTACCCCGCTCTCCCCTAACCATATTCAGTTATGAGCAGTGAAGAAATGGCTGAATGGCTTAGCGAGGACCCTTACCCCTCGCCATTACTAACTTAAAACGCCTGAATCTCTTAGCCTAAACTTTTAGCCTAATAAGGAAAATTAAAATGTGAAAAATGCTTTTTATAAGCATGCCTACTCGATTTCGATTTAAAACATAAAAATCTATCCGTTAAATAAAATATACGGTATACGTATCTTCAAATTTTAAATGCGTTTTGAGCACGCATTGAGTCACTTTAGAACGACATAGGTATTGCAATTTGATTTGATTCACTAATAGTTTCAATCGAGTTTCGTTTGTCCTTAACACTCCATACTCGTTGCGTTGCAGGTTTTTGGAGTGCATTAATTACGTAGTGATTTTTATGGCTTGGTAATAACGTATTTTGTTGGCTGTAAAAATGTTTGATGTTAGTGTTTTAAAACGACAGAAATACTTTTTTGTCGATTAATTACTTTTGGGTTTTTAATTTATCTGCTGTAGGTACATTTAAATTGTCTCATCAATAAATAACTTTGTTCCGTCAGTTCTATATTGATATCCATACGTTTGTCTTCCTGTTCAATTTGATATCGTTGATTCTCCATGACATTGTCTACTATCGTGTCTTTGAATCGTTCCACCATTGAAACATTTCTATCAACCAGATCTCCCTTTTTCTGACTCTCCGTTACGGCACTGACGCGGAGCTCGATAAATATGTTTAATATTATGATAATTCGATGCATTTAGAAAACGAATGTTGGGTGAGGTTACTTTATCACCAGTAAAATATACAGAGACAAACAAAATAGTATTATCTTAAGTGATCTTTCGATAAGTTTTCTACTGAAATCCGCACGTGTCGTTTCCAGTTCCATTTGAAGTTTTTGATTTTCTATAAACTTGTCTTCTATAGTATCTTTTAATTGTTCCAATGTTGAACAATTTCTATTAATCAGTTCTATACACTTCTAAATCTCCGTTACGACTTTGGATAGTACTTCTGTATTCAGTTTCAATTGTTCCAAACACAGGTAAAATACATACAAATACATGCGAAATACAGTTGTTCAGTTCTTCATGAATCATTAGTTGCTGATCATTAGCTGAATCATTAGCTTGCTGAATTTTTTCTTTTTCTCTAATCGTGTATGAAATTTATAAATTAATACAAGGCTGCTTCTCCACAGGTGAAGCTACAAAACCCCGTGAATCTAACCACTGTCTGCAGTGGCGTGGCGTGAAGTCGACAGTGGTGTAAGCAATCACCAAAAATTATACCCACGTATACCTTAATTTTTTTTTTTACCACCACTAGAAAGTAGCTTACAGATTATACTACTGATTTTACCTTGATATAATTAAATAATTGCGTACTTACAAATTTTACCTCTAAAAATGTGTCTCAACAACTTTTTGTTATTATATAACAAAATTAGCAACAACATATATATTTTTAATACATTAGCAATTCATTTTTAATTATATTTAAATAACAAACGAAACAATTTTTTTTTAGTTATACATTCTAATGTAGGGATAATAGTTAATAAATAATAAAAATAATAATATAATACAATGCCTAAATATTTAAAAAAAATATTCTATAATATTTAAATAATATTCTCTAAGTTGTAACTATTAAAAATAAAGTCAAATAGTCATAATAGACAATAGTGGCACTGAGTGTCATACCATTATACCAACGCAATTGTCGCAATTGGTAAAAATAAAATAATGTGAAATGTCGATTAATATCACGATGATTGCTGATTGGTCGTGTAACATATTTGAAAATCGCTTATATGTCAGTACCACCACCGCGTATACTATTCCTCATGCTAATTCCAACACAAACACTTTATACTATAAACTGTATTGGTCTAATTTATAAAATAGGAAAGGGAATTGAAATCGCTTACACACACATCGCATTTGTCATGTTTATGGAAAATGCATAAGCTGACACGTGCTTGTGCAGACTGCGGAAGTTCGGGGGACATTTTACCGAGTATTCTTGGCTTGTACCAACGCGACGACCGAAACGTTCAAAAACAACGAATAACGATGTTATTTTTAGACTAACAACAAATAACAATTTATAAATATAAAATTATAAAATCAATGAAAAAATATTATAATAATCAATAATATTATTTCACATTGATCATGGCTAAAATGTAATTTAATTTTGTCATTTAAAAATAATACACCCAATAACGTTTTATAATAAAAAGTGTAAGCAACGCTTACACTGCTTATATACACGCCACGCCACTGACTGTCTGATAATATGAGAACAGATACCTCAATACACCAGAATCTCGAAGAGTTTTACATTACCACCCGTGGTGATCCTTGTTTAAACCGTTGAGAATTATTCGTGGGTCGGGGATTTCCAACAAAGTCTTTATTTTACTTTTTATTTAACTAAAAAAAAGCTCTCAATTATTAAACCACAGTCGGATAATATGACATTCGGTACTATAGAAGACACCCAGATCCCGGAATTCTATACTCCATTACTTGTGGGACTCCGTGTGTCTAGCGTGTTTCACCTATGTATTTTATCGTGTTAATGCATTAATTCCCAAACTGTTCTCTATTATTCTCTCTATGTCGTTCCCAAGAAAAGAGGTGTGCCATACTTCAGTCTGAGTTGACGGAGGAATACACCTATTTTAGCTATACCCATGTTTCTTCAAAAAAAAAAAATTTTAAAATCTCCCGTCTTAATTAAGTAGTACAATCGTTCGTGATTAAGTAATAACAAACATGTATAAACTCACTTATTCAATTCCATTTGGCACTTCCTGGTCAGTATGTAATTTTCGAGTAAAACCTTCTTGTATGAATATGAAATTAGGATTACTATGAGAAATCCCAAGAATGTTAAACACAGTGTTGGCATACACTGATCCATACACCTAATCAGCAGTACGATTAAAGAATCCAAGTGGGATCCAGCCCACTTAACCATGTCGATAAAATATGGATTAAACAATGCCTTGAAGACGACATCGAGAATACTCGGCAACTTAATGATACCTGTTTTAACACAATCGTAAGAATAATACATTACTTTCAACTATATAGTGCATGTGACAATGAACCTTTTTCATCATACAAATATAATTGCGAACGGCACGTACTGAATCTAAGAACCCCTAAAAACCTGTTTATTTATGCTTAGCCCGGTTTCAGAGCTTTCGATACTATCTTTCCTAGGTAATCGCCCAATTGGTAGCGAGGCTGGTACTATTGTACAAGGGAAGTGCAAAACCTCGGGCTGAGCTTTCAAGCTACAGGCCCCTCTCGCTGCTGGACGGAGATAACAAGCTATTTGAGAGAGTAGTATTGGGTAGATTGAACAACCATCTGGATGCCAATAGTAGCCTCAGCGACTACCAATTTGGCTTCCGCCAGGGAAAATCGACCGGCGACGCGATTAAGTGCGTTATAGAGCAAGCGGAGAAGGCGGCCAGAGGCCCAGCACGGAAGAGGCAATTGTGTGCAGTTGTTGCCCTTGACGTGAAAAACGCTTTCAATTCAGCACCTTGGCTACGTATCGATGCGGCACTGCAAAGACGAAGGTTCCCTGGGTACCTGATACGCCTTCTACGGCCATACTTGAGTGGCCGAAACTTAATTGTAGATGGAGTAGGTGAAGGTCCACACGGGATGGAGGTATCATGTGGTGTTGCGCAGGGCTCGGTCATTGGGCCGTGCCTATGGAACGTGTTTTATGACGATCTCCTGCGGCAGGAGTTCCCCGAGGCAGTGAAGCTGGTGGGATTTTGGCCCAAGCTCTATCGGGTCACGGATGCATCCAGCACTATTTATGGAGAAGGAGGAGAGCGCTTGATTCCCACTGCAACCATTGTGAAGATGTCCTCGAGATCATCCTGGGGCTGGAGCAGGATCTCCTCCCCGATTATGCAAAAAGAATACAACGGGTCGAGGCGTCGGCGGAGAACCAGAGGCTGGCGCTTGGTAGGATGGTGGAGTCGACCCTTGGGCAGAAGGACGATGAAGAGCGTATCAGGCAGGCGGTAGCTGGACGGCCGATCCAACAGCGAAAAAAAAAAGGTAATTGCCCAATTAATTGAAACAATTTGCGTATTAAGATTTAAAACCACCCTACAACTAAGTACTTTCGGATACTCCTTTCCAAGATATATACAGGGTATGATCAATAAGTAGTAGGACTGAATTACTGTAGTGCCAACGGAGCGGTGAAGAGTGGTCGAACCACTTAAATTTGGTAGTGGGGAGCCTTCCGAAGAGATCGATATTTTTCCCAGTCACCTGCGAGCAACAATAGAGAAAGTACGTCGATTTTTGTGAACCTCTGTTAACAAGTTTCGTCACGATCCAAGATGGAGAAAAAGCTCGTGCAGCGCTACGCCATTAAATTCTGCGTCAAACTCGGGAAAAACGCAACGGAGACCTTTGGAATGTTTAAGGACGCCTACGGGGATGCTGCCATGAGCCGCTCAACAGTGTTCGAGTGGCATAAGCTGTTCCGGGAGGGGCGGGAGCTCGTCGAAGACGACCAGCGCGCCTGCCGCCCATCAACTTCCAGAATTGATGAAAATGTGGCCAAAGTGAAGGCGCTCCTGGACACTGACCGGCGTACAAACATTCGTCTGATTGTTGATGAGTTAGGGATTTCATACGGTACCGCCCAAAAAATTGTTACTGAAGATTTGGCCAAGATTTAACGCGTCCTCCGCGTGCGGCTAAACATTGCCGATTCTTGGAGGCCATACTGCGCTGTTCGTGAGAGAATTTTTGGCCAAGCATGGGGTTGCCACGTTGCCCCACCCTCCGTACAGTCTAGATCTGGCACAGCCGGACTTCTTCCTCTTTCCTTGGCCTAAGCGAGACCTCATGGGCAACCGATACAGCTCCGTAGAAGACGTCAAAGAGGCCGTGACGGCATCTCTGAAGGGGATCCCGGAAAGCGAGTTCAGAAGGCGTAGGTACGTGCATTGGGAATCACGTTATACGTGTTGTGTCGAAGCACAAGGGTGCTATTTCGAAGAATACTAAAGATTTTCACCGATAAGTTCAATGAAAAAATTTAAATTTATTTAGTCCTACTACTTATTGATCATACCCTGTAATACAAATTTCTTTTGTACTTACTGGAAATAATCATTATTGTCAGCATCGCACTCGTATAATGGTCCATTTTGTTAAAATTATTTAAATTTATATCACGAATAAAAAAATTTTTTCAATTTCTCAGTAAATTTTCAAATTAATTTATAAAAATCAAATAAGAAATAAAATTCGTTTGCCGACCACAAATCAAATTGTCTATTAGTTACTATAGTTTTTTATAACCCGATTATTAATTCATGTATTATTTATTTTTTTCAACCATAACATTGTTGTTTTTTGGTTAATAGAAAAATGTATAATTGCATTTATTGAAATATGTTTATTTAATACAAATAATTTAACTTGTCTTAGTGGTTAAGAATAAATATTATCAAATAATATAATACCGATTTTCTAACGTAGTTACATTTTTATTTTTTTATCTGGCGACGTTTTTACAAGGGGTGTTTTAGTTGGGATACCACTCGTTTTTTACTAAACATTTAAAAATGGTTAACCTATATTTTTATTTTTATTGAGTGTAAAACGAGAAGGCATAGAATTGTATTAATTATTTATATTTTATTATCAAGTCTGAATTTTAAATTTTGCATATTATATTTATATTCAATATATGAAAATGAATTTTTAATGTTGCTGTGAAACTATAACGTAAATGACACCATTATGGCAAATAACTGAGTGCAGTTTATACATTTATTCATCGACATCATGTGGCCAGAGTTGTTATGCATTTATAACGAGGTTATACAATTTTATAAAATTTAAACTTTGGTATTTCTGGAATTCATTACAAATAGGCCACCTAAATATGTCACTCTATGTAGATATGTTTGGTCACAGTTCATAAGTAACACTGAATTTTCTATTACGATCGGAGCGCATCGGCTACCGTGTGTACCTGCAGAACGTATTTTTTTTTTTTTTTTTGGTACCTAGATAATTATTTTTATTTCCCCCCCCCCACGGTCACAATAACCCATAAATCCGTTTAACAAAAAGTTATATCGAATGCGGGTGGTGACTCTTTTTACACACACACATATTCCTATTTTTTTATGCAGTTTGCTTTTTAAACATACTATTCCCCCGTCACCGTCAAAAGTCAACTCGAGACGTGATGAATATTTCAAACAAGTATAGTGAGGTCCAAAGAAGTTTTAATAAGTAATGTCCACAAATCAAATTATTCCGATGAAATTGGACTACCATTTTTATTTTGCATATGTAGTGTGATAATAAAGTAATGTCGAAAATAGAATAGAATAATGAAAAATATGTAGGTATGAATATAAAATCCAATAAAAAATATAATTTGTCGGGTAGGTATTTAGTATTGCCCACAATCCTAATTTTTTCAGTACATAGTACAAACCATTCAGCCGTCCGTGCATCATCATAT
Organism: Therioaphis trifolii; assembly: GCA_027580255.1. Lineage (NCBI taxonomy): Eukaryota > Metazoa > Arthropoda > Insecta > Hemiptera > Aphididae > Therioaphis > Therioaphis trifolii. Next base: position 86,393,481 of record CM050404.1, read on the forward strand.
ATTGGACTGTTTTTCAGTGTGATTTTAATAAATTTATTGTGATTGTGATTTTAAAAATGCTGAATGTTAAAAATGAAAGTGCCAAATTACGACAGTTTGTTGTAGAATTTTCATTCTTGATCTAGCGTATATTAAAAGTAATATTTATTTTTATCTCAAGTCATAATTGAACTAAAAAACCAGCATTTAACACTTCATCAAAATTAAAATGCACGTTTTTGCATATTTTGGTTGATAAAATGCATAATATATTACAAATTTTTATTGCATACAAATCTCAGCCCAGGTGATGGGCTTGTCAGGTGAATGTCAGGTGATTTCTTTGTAATTGAACAAATATATCATCATTTTATAATTTTTAATAGCATTCATTTTTCCTATAAACTATACAAACTTCCAATAATCAAGTTAAGATTGAGAAGTTAAGATGCTGCCAAGTTCCATTATATCTAATGAAATCTAAGACAAATTAGCCGCAGGACAAGATAAAAAGATAGTTATAATATAATATAAGTTATAACTAAGTACTTTAATGCATACTCACAAAGGAAATGTTTATTGTGATTGTGATTTTTTAATTATTATTCACATAAGCAACGAGTGGAAAATTGTTTGGATTATGAATTGAAATATTTTTCGAAATACATATTATAAAGATTTATTATTAAGTATTTCAAATAAAAAGAATAATAAGTATTATATATTTTTTAAATTACATATTCTTCATAAGAATGGTTCAATATGTGACTTCGCCTTGAAATTGTTCTACTGAATACTACTAAGTAATATAAAATTTTTCTAATTTAGTATTATAGACTTAAAAGCCAGGAATACGTCACCGGTATTCATATCGTTAAATACATTCCTCAGGTTTTTGGTGAAAACATAACAAAAATTTAGTATCAGTTTGGGATAAATATCTTTAATTATTTTATTGTATGTCCGATTTCTTAATTTGTCAATTTTATTTTCATTACATTAACTACAATTAAATATTATATTAATTGTATTAGCGTACATAAAAATAGAGTATGTCCCTGCAGGCACGCTTTGTGAAAATATCTATTCAATTAAATAATTTTATAAGTAAAAAAAACTTATTTTATTTTTTAATTGTTTATTCATTAGCTCACCGCACAGAAAAATAACTATAAAAAAAATAATAATTGGGCGCCAGCGTACCGTGTTCATAGAATAGCCGATGTTTCGTTATCGTATTGATATAAATAGTTTGTGGCGAGAGGGAACCACATCCGCACGCACACGAGCAAGTCACCAAATGTCGCGCACGGCGTCGCTTACGAACGGAGATTATTTATTGAAAGCATGTACTTTTTGTCCACTGTGCCGATGTAACTACTTATGCGATAAGAAATCTGAAAACACTTTTGAATTCGTTATGAAGTTTACTTGTGATCGATCATCCCATTTTTTTTATTTTTTTTTTTTAATTCGGTTTATTCACTGTTTAAAAATTCAAAAATTGTTAGTTTTTAAATCAAATGTAAGGAGGGGATAAGAGCCAAAATTTAAAAAAATGCGATGATCGATCACAAATAAACTTCATAACGAATAAAAATATGTTTTCAGATTTCTTATCGCAAAAGTAGTTACATCGGTACAATGGACAAAAGTTGGCATGTTTTTGTCAAAAAAACGATCGGTTTTGAATCCCCTTAACACACAAACACACGAATTTTCGACATTCTCAAATAATAATGAATATTGAAAAATTATCACACAATATCAATTCAATCTTGATTAAAATACAGCATTTTTTTTTTTTTTTTTTTAATGCAGTCATAATTATATTGTTATAGTGGTTTGATTCCTCATCTTGAAAATTCAGCATTAAGTACAAAAGAGAGAGAATACGTAAAGTATATTATAAAAATCTTAAAAATATTTTTTTTTTGGTTTAAAATAGAAATGTCTGAAAATTATGTAATAGGATAATCTTACCCCCGGGATAATTTTACCGGGGGGGGGGGGGTAAGATTTTCCTAGGATAATCATACCCCCTTTTGAGGGTAAAATTATCCTAGGAAAATCTTACCCCCCCCGGTAAGATTCTCCCAGGAAAATCATACCCTCCTTGGAGGGTAAAATAATCCTAGGAAAATCGTACCCCCATCATTTAATAAAGAGCACATTATATATATTTTGAATCTTAATTCATACATGAATCATTTGTAAATCCTTATTAAACTGTTTTGTGCATCATATATTAATATATTGCACAAAACAGTTAAACTTATACTAGTAAATTAAAATTTTTAAATTGTTAGTTTAATTTCAAAAATAAATGTATACAATAAAATATATATGACTTAAATAATGTTCCTTAATTAAAATTAATTTTCTTATAAAATTTTTCCAAAGATTAAAAAAAAATATGTAAATCACCAATATTTCAAATTAATTTACTATTATTTATCAAATATTCTCTTAAAAATGGTATAATTGAGAAGTATGTTTTAAGAACTACAAAGTCACTAAATATGCCAAAATATGCACATAACAATAAATTCCGATATTTTTATCATAGTGTTATGAAAATAAATTCTAGCTTACTTAACAGTTAACAACAACTCTAATAGCTCAGAAGGTTATAGTACCACTTTTGTTAATACAAAATATGTATAGGGGGTGTCGTAGCAAGAAATTTTCGAACTTCAGTTGTTGATTACCGTTTGGCTTACTTTTTGGGAGGAGTAACTACTAACTGGTAGCAACCAATTAATAATAATAATCATAATAATAATAATCTATCTATCTATATGTAATAATAATAAAAAAACACTGTATATACGAATCAATTATTTAACACACAAGCGAAATCGGGTTATTCAGCAAACAATACACGGACAACGCTAGGTTTAGACGTCTAAAGGCAACTTTGCATGTAATGTTAAAACTGACGAAAAAAAGGTATAGGTAATATAAAATACTGCACACGGGCGAAGCCGTGACGAGTCGGCTAGTACATTTATAAAAATATTTTTCTTTAAAAACAATATAAATTTGCGAATATTTCCTTAGAAATCTATTTTTTAGTTGTTAGGAGAATCTTACCTCCTCCTAGGAGAATATTACCGAGGGGGTATGATTTTCCTAGGAGAACCTTACCTCCTAGGACTATTTTACCGGGAGGGTATGATTTTCCTAGGAGAATCTTACCTCCTAGGAGAATAATACCGGGGGTTATGATTTTCCTAATATTGAAAGCCAAGTGACATCCACGAATGCAAAACGCGTAATGATTCAAATAAAATCGATTAACTAGATAACGTATTCTTCGATGATATTTAATATATGAGAATACCAAAAATATAATTTACATTATTTTCAAAGAATTATTAATAAATATAACGAATTCATTTTATGCAATGTACGCATATATTATAATATTAATTTGTATATACATGTTATAAATCCAGAAACAGATAAGGATTTTTTTTTTAATAAAAAAATATAACAGCAGAATATAAAGTATTTTCGTTATCTTGGGACTATTTCTATTGACGTCTATATTTATGCTGGGAGATTATTTACCCCGCGCGACCGATAAAAGGTTTTTAAGCGGCCCATACACGATCAATAATATTGATCAATATTATTGACAAAATATTGACGAACATTGTCAACGACCACCAACGTATCAATAATATTGATCAATATATCAATATCCCATATTCGTTCAACTACAATTTATATATTTTAAATGAAATTTTCATTATAATTTTATAATTTTATTGTTATCATTATTTCATTTAATTTTAACAATTTCCACTAAAAATTATTATGTCTAATCATGCTCTAATAGCTCTTGTTCTAGCTGTTTCTCTTACCAATAAAAAGAAAAAAAGAAAACAAAAATTTTGGGCCAAAGAGTGGTTGCAAAAAAGAAATCACTTTAATTGTGAAAATCTTTTAATTGAGTTACAATTAAATCAACCAGAAGATTACAGAAATTTTTTAAGAATGGATGAGGCATGTTTTAATGAACTTTTAACTTTGATAACTCCATTGATAAATGATGAATAAACAATATTATTGACAGTACGTCAATAAAAATCAAAAATTTTTAATTTGTTCAATATATTGATCAAACCTTCAATATAGCCCATACACGATCAATATTATCGTCAATATCACATATTGATCAATATTATTGATCGTGTATGGGTGGCTTAAGAGCTTTTTAACTGATAAGGTATTTAAAAAAAAATAAATAAACTGGAACATTATTTAAGGTATATATATTTTATTTTATACATTTATTTTTGAAATTAAACTAACAATTTAAAAATTGTAATTTACTTATATAGGTAAATAGAGCAACTCACGATATAACGAATTTCAAGAGACTGAGAAAAAAATTCGTTAAGTACATCGAAATTCGTTATATCAAGAGAATTACATATTAATTTCGTCATAACAAGAAAATTCAAAATTTAAATCAATAAAAAACAAATACGTAGGTACGTACATATTTATTTGATAATAATTGAATTTAGTTGCATACATTTGTATAAAATACATGAGCCATATAAGTAGTATTTATTGTTTAATAGCAATATAAATATGTAATAATATTGCTAATACAAATATGCTATAATAATAATATTGCTTTTTATATAATAATAATTATTATACATGTAAATTTATTTTTTTTTTAATCAGATATTTTTGACTGTTTGTAACTGCTTGAGCTTACTTTATCAATAGTATTGCCCAGATTTAAAATACTAGAAAACACACTATCATTAATATCATGTGTCTGTAAATAACTTAAGATGGAGCGGAGACCTAATTTTGGCTTCTTTCGAGGTTACGGTGGTCACAAGAAAAACTTCGTTATAGCAACATATTTATTTTTATATTTTTCATAGGGTTATAGCAAGCTCTATACTTGTAAAAATTCGTTACAACGCGAGTGTTGATTAAAAAAGCTTCGCTATATCGAGAGGACCTTAATACATTACATTTTTAGATTCTGAGTAAAGCGAAGGATCTTATGGTTTTACAATGATGTTTATTTTTTTTTTATTTTTTTTTTTTTCTGTAAACACTTTTTCGTATAGAAATCCTTGTCCAAAAGTTTCGTCCAGCAACTCTTTAGATTCGAAATTGAACTGAGATGGTACTTCAAAGAGGTCATTTTTCGAAAATCTCCATAGTTTTTCCAGTAATCAAGAATAACGATCGGAAAACTGAGTAAAAACGGTAAAATCGGTAAAAATCCGCCGTAAACGAGATTTTCACTGTTCAGATTTTAGGTATTTAGTCATAAATCGAAAAGTATTGAAGCTAGAAACTTGAAAATTTTATTCAATATCAAATATATACTTTTTTATATTGGACAACATTTTCAGAACAATTAAAGCACTTTTGACTTAAATATAGAACTTTTAATTTACCAAATTGTTTGAAAGTTTTTATGTAATATAATTTTAAATATTTGACAAAAAGTTCTGAAAATGTAATATGACCTTACTCATATACCTACCTAATTATCCTAACAAAAGTTCAAAAATCGTTAGTCAGGATTTTTTTTTTATACACACTTTAATAAATTATTATACGATTTTTTTCGATATTGTCTGATTTCTTTTAAGTTTATTTCTAATGAGTTATAATTTTTATAATAATTGAAGTTTAAATGAGTTATATCTAATTGAATATTTTATGAGGGTTTAATTACAAAAAAAACTCACCAAAAATTATACAAATAACCGTAAAATACGTAAACAGTATTTAAATAATAATATATTATATTACACTGAAGCTTTACTCAGAATCGTTTTATACCAGCGGTTCTCAAACTTTTTTGTTCGCGGAGCCCTTATGTTCCTAAAAAAAATTACGGAGCCCCAAAAATCAGAAATGTCTATATTTGAGACAACAATAATTCATACAAAATGATGTCAATTCATATGATTTGCTTTTTATTTATTTTTTCTGTAAAATATGAATATACACAAATTATTTAATTAATTTAACAGTAAAAAAGAACATTCTATTTTAGTAATTTATAAAATTTAATATTTAGCGATTTTAATGTGATCCATGATGTTGGCTTTTTTTACTGACCAGTGTTTTAATATTTAGCCTGGATTCGCATGTCTGCTTCCGCATCCAATTTATTACGATATTTTGTTTTCATATGATGAAAATCCGGTTTCACACAGATATGTTGTTCCAAAAGGAAGAAGAACTAATATAGCTTATTTAGCCAGAGATTGATATTCGTTTGCAATACTGCTACTGCACCAAAAATCTGTTATTGATATTTTATCAAATAAAGTTTTTAAAGAATTAAAGATGAATCGGTGGTCGTTTCAATGAATTTTTCATATTCTGTTATAGAATGGAATTAATTAATACAGATATGCCCAGGGAGCCACGGAGCCCCTAGACTACTCTCGCGGAGCCCTAGGGCTCCGCGGAGCACAGTTTGAGAACCGCTGTTTTATACTAAAGAAATGAGTCATCATTTCTTTAAAACTTAATACATTCATCACCAATATCTTGTCCGAGGACCGAAGGGACGATGGACGAACTTGTACCTCCATCATCTCACTTATTTCGTTATATCGCGCTATTTTCAAGAGACCCGTAGTTTCATTCGTTATATCGAGAATTGACTGTTGTATATATGTTTAACTGTTTTGTGCAATATATTAATATGGTTAGCACAAAACATTTGAATAAGGATTTACAAATGATTCATGTACGAATTAAGTTTCAAAATATACATAATCAAAACACAGTGACACAGTTTACTAGGAGGTAAGATTCTCCTAGGAAAATCATACCCCCCGATATTATTCTCCTAGGAGGTAAGATTCTCCTAGGAAAATCATAGCCCTCCCAGTATTATTATCCTAGGAGGTAAGATTCTCCTAGAAAAATCATACCCCCCCGGTATTATTATCCTAGGAGGTAAGATTCTCCTAGGAGGAGGTGAGATTCTCCTAACAACTAAAAAATAGATTTCTAAGGAAATATTCGCAAATTTATATTGTTTTTATAGAAAAATATTTTTATAAATGTACTAGCTGACTCGTCACGGCTTCGCCCGTGTGCAGTATTTTGTATTACCTATACCTTTTTTTTCGTCAGTTTTAACATTAACAGGTAAAGTTGCATTTAGACGTTTAGACCTAGCGTTGTCCGTGTATTGTCAGGACCACCACTAGCCGGCCCGGGAAGCCAAAATAGTGGGAGGGGTTCGCCCCGGGTTGACCCACCGACGTCAACTTAAAACCCAGTCGGTACCACGGGAGAGGGGAGCCCCACTGTACGCCCGTCCGGCTTGCCGTCCGGGACTCAGTGCCCCTCAAGGTTGAGGAGCCTACCTCGGCTGAAACGTGGTGGCTGTGGGACCAGCGTGAAGATAGTGGAAACCCAAACCACTAGACCTAGTGGGGGGTCGGACCCAAAGAGACCTCGGTCTCTCCGGCCTCAAAAAGGTACGGCTTCGGCCGGTGCTGGTGGTCCATAGACGACCCGGGACTGATCGTCCGGCTTGCCGGCGTCGCTCCCGTACGTCCCCGGCCCGCGAATAGCGCCTAGCGCTAACATGTGGACCGGGTGATCGTAGGCGAAAGCCAAAAACCCGGGAACCTCGATGTCCGTGTATTGTTTACTGAATAACTCGATTTCGCTTGTGTGTTAAATAATTGATTAGTATTTACAGTGTTTTTTTATTATTATTACCTATAGATAGATAGATTATTATTATTATAATTATTATTATTAATTGGTTGCTACCAGTTAGTAGTAACTCTTCCCAAACAGTAAGCCAAACGGTAATCAACAACTGAAATTCGAAAATTTCTTGCTACGACACCCCCTATACTTATTTTGTATTAACAAAAGTGGTACTATAACATTCTGAGCTATTAGAGTTGTTGTTAACTGTTAAGTAAGCTAGAATTTATTTTCATAACACTATGATAAAAATATCGGAATTTATTGTTTTGTGCATATTTTGGCATATTTAGTGACTTTGTAGTTCTTAAAACATACTTCTCAATTCTACCATTTTTAAGAGAATATTTGATAAATAATAGTAAATTAATTTGAAATATTGGTAATTTACATATTTTTCTTTAATCTTTGGAAAAATTTTATAAGAAAATTTAATTTAATTAAGGAACATTATTTAAGTCATATATATTTTATTGTATACATTTATTTTTGAAATTAAACTAACAATTTAAAAATTTTAATTTACTAGTATAAGTTTAACTGTTTTGTGCAATATATTAACATATGATGCACAAAACAGTTTAATAAGGATTTACAAATGATTCATGTATGAATTAAGATTCAAAATATATATAATGTGCTCTTTATTAAATGATCAATAAATAATAAAGGCACTGAAACAATTATTAATTAAACTAATATGCACACAAAAATACGTAATAATATTAAGAGCAGCAAGCTAGTCCTAATCAATTAAGTACTGAATGGTAATCGTCATTTGGTTTAATTTGCAATATTAAAAACATAAGAACATAATATTGATATAAGTAATAAAATATGCAACACAAGAAACTATAGTCTGAACTCTGTACTAATAAATATTATAATATGTGGAATACTGAATTCAAATACCTCTAAATGTTTTCGAAATTCCAAAATATTTCTAGGAAAATCGTACCTCCCTCCGCCGGTAAGATTCTCCTATGATAATCATACCAACCTTGGAGGGTAAAATAATCCTTGGAAAATCTTACCCCCTACCCGGTAAGATTCTCCTAGGATAATCTTACCCCCCTTGGAGGGTAAAATTATCCTAGGAAAATCGTACCCCCCCCCGGTAAGATTATCCGGGGGTAAGATTTTACTGGGACACCGGTTTAAAAATTTATTTGATGATTAAAATACAGTAAATTTTTATCATATTAATTTTTTTTCCTTCAATGTATTCATTTTTTAATATAATCAATGGAATTTATTAGTACCCAGTATTTATTCAATTACGATTTACATTAAAACTTACAAGAAAGAAATTGGCAATCCAACAGCGGCGACGACTAGAACGATGTATCCGAATACCATCTCACGAAGGTTAGATTTCGATTAACTAATTTAATATCTCGTATCCATTAACTTCTTTCTATCAAATTCTATTCTATAATTTTATTCTTTTTCTAAACATGTTCACATATTGATTGCAGGTCTATTTCTCTGAAATGCGATATCATAGTTTTTTTCCACATATGCCTTCATCAAAATTTATTTTTAACGAATTAAATTAATAAATAGTTGCTAAAGAATATAAAAACGGTTATAATAAAATAAAAATGAATAAATGATTCTATCCTTAAAATTTAATTTCTTTCAATACTGTATTAATTTAATTTAAAAAATACCTTGATATTAGAAATCTATAGTTGTGTGAAATAAAAATTATTATGTACCTACTACCTAATACCAAATATAATTTTATCGTGATCTAATATAAATATTATGTTTAAATATATATTTTTAATAGAGTTTTCTGCTATCCAACTGCTAAGTTTAAATCGATATAATCAATGCTGTAACTTAAAATAATTCCGATATTAATGATAAATACCCACCCCCCAAAAATCTGTTTTAATGTATCGTATAATAATAATACATTTTAATAACAATTCGTCTCTCGTAATTTTTCCTAATTTATTGTTGTGTAGACTTCTAGCTCTCATCGGATACTAAAAATCGTAATACCTATATATCAACATAAAACATAAGTAAAACATACAGAATAATATTTATGATAACATAATTATATGAAAATATAAAATTCATTTTACTTTAATTCATTTATTTTCGATTTATTTAGTTAGGCTGTTTGCACAATCCAATAATATCGGACGATATAATCGGTAACGATAATAATATCGGATCTATTTTGCACATTATTTAGTCAAAATTATGGGTCCGATAAAAAAATAAAAATCATATTATTACGGTTTTTGGGCTTGTACCTGTCAGAAATTCCTTACCATTTCTAGTGTTTAATAATTTAAAATGAATTCTAAAAAGAAAATCGCCCTCTTAGCGGTGTTACACATTAAACAAAAACGTGAATTATTATCAAAAAAACTTTTTTTAAGATTTCTGTCTTTATACTCATTTATTGTTTTATCCCAAAGACAGGATTCAACTAATTCAATCAGAGTTGGCAAGTCGTAGGGAAAGTAACTCATTTTTCAAAATTTAAAATACTTAAATATTAAATATTTCTACTAGATACATGCGAGGAATTAAAACTACATTTTACTTCATTATTCCGATAATATCGACGAGTGTGCAAACGAACTATTTATTTTTAGTAATCATTAAAACCGGACCGATAAAGAATCGTCCGATTTGTCCGACATGCACAACGATATCGGTGAATTAAAATAGATATTTTATCGGATCGGAACTATAAAAAAAAAAAATAGTGTGCAAACGATTGATTTAAAATAACGTATTATCGGTGTATCCGACACAATCACCGATAATATCGTCCGATATTATCGGACTGTGTGCAAACAGCTTTATGTTGGTAAAAAAATTATTTGATGATTAAAATATAGTTCGTTGCGATACTGTAATTTTTTTTCTTCAACGAATTTATTTTTAAATATAACCGATAGAATTTATGAGTACCCAGTTTTAGTTTGATTACGTAATAACTTACAATGAAGAAGTTGCATTAGTTGCAATACTTCAGCGGCGATGACTGGAACAATTTATCCAAATAGAATCATATAAAGGTGAGACTTAGATTTATTATTTTAATCTCTGGTACTCGATAACTACTTTTCTATACAATTCTATTCGACAGTAGGTTTATTCTTACTCTTAATAAGTTCTCAGATTATATTTATGTTTTTCTTTAATGCGATATACCGTCTTCTCGCGAACAAAAGCTTTGGTGAAAATAATTTATAAAGAATTTTATTCACAAATATTTTCGTAAGATTATTAAATTTCTGTATTAATTAAAATTAATCGACCTGTTTATACCCGCAATACAAAAAATTCACATAAAATATACAGAACTACGTATATCATAATTTAATTTTAAAATGTCATAATTCATTTTACTTTTATTCGTCAATTTTATATTCGTTTTTCAAAGTTTGATTTTCTATTCTCAGCAATGTGACATAATACTGTTTTCGTACAGCTAGATATACTTCAAACCATGGTTATTTTTCGATCCTCGGACAAAATAATAATAATGGGTGAGATTAGAACGTTAGATGAGATTTTTTTACGATTAGTGAACGATCTGTGTACTACGATTTTATTTTAAATTTTTAACCATAAATCTTAAATCTATTTTTCTTCTTCTGATCAAAAATGTATGTATATGTGTTTTTCTTTTTAGTTATTTTAAGCATTTTATTTTTACGTGTCATCCGAGGGAGAACTTCGCGAAAGCAAGTGGGCTTCTGAATACGACATGTCACAACCTAATGATGTGAAGATCAAGTTTAGTATTGCAAGGTGCGTCTGGGACACATTCTCAAGAAATGAATGAATTGCAATGCGTTTGAAGTCGGCATAACCGCATAAACCATATCCCAAAGATAAAGGTAGGGTGATAATATAATTTCAAGTTTCCTAAATACACAGTCTTTTAAATAGTAATTTATACAATGCCTACGAATAATAATTTCCTTCGTTATATTCGAAATTAAGAATTAAGTATAAAGGATAATTTACGTAAAGTAGGTTTATTATAAAAATCTTAAAAATAGGAAAATATGAAAATAATACTACAAAACCTCGTCTTGTTGAAACATAAATTTTTTGTTCATCGATGACTGTAAAATGAAGGTATACAATATTCCATAATCTATGGTATAATAAAAATTGATTTCACCCTTTACTATATTCGTACAATCCGTGGAAAATCTCAAAATTAGCATAGAAAAAATTACGGATGATTTTATGTCGGTGAAAAATTAATTTTATGATTAAAATACAGTTAATTTTTAATATTTTTTTTTCTTCGAGGTATTCATTTTCAAATATAATTGATGGAATTTATTAGTACCTAGTATTTATTCAATTTGGTACCTACGTTAAAACTTACAAACAAAGAAGTTGGCAATCCAACAGCGGCGACGACTAGATCGATTATTTCGAATAGCATCACATGAAGGTAAGATTTTGATTAATTAATTTAATATCTCGTATCCGTTAACTCCTTTTCTATCAAAGTCTATTCTATAGTAATTTTATTCTTCTTCTAATCATGTTCACAGGTTTATTGTAGGTCTATTACTTTTTAATGCCATATCATAGTTTTTTCCCAACAAATTCCTTCATAAAAATGATATTTAACAAATAACATTTTTAAATGGTTCCCAAAGAATATAAAATCGTTATAATAAAATAAAAATGAATAAATAATTCTATTCTTAAAATTCAATTTATTCCAATACTGTTTAAATTTTATTTTCAAAATACGGAGATGTTAGAAATCTATAATTGTGTAAAATAAAAAAACTTATGTACCTACTACCAATCAATATAATTTTATCATCACCAAATATAAATGTTATGATAGTGGTTAGGTTAATTACATCTGAACAAAAGTGTAGGGCCTGGTTTTCATTTGGCTGTTTGAGTGGCTTTTTAAATTAAATTTCTTCTCAGAACATTAAGCATCATCACATACCTTCTAAGCTGACTTTTTCCACTGGGGTGTGCTACCTTTGTAATCGGAGCCTTCCGATAGGCAGTAGGGGAAGTTGGTATGAAGAGTTTCCATTTATATTATAATAAATGTATCAATAATTTTTGTTCAATACGTTTAAAATCTTCAATCATTATATAGTAGGACTTCAATCACTGAACTGTACTCACTGGTAAAGGAAACTCCTGAAAAAAATTATAAAAAACAAAAACAGGTTAACAACATTCCTGTGAGCATTACGATTAGGTTAGTAGGTAGTGGTTAGGTAGAATAAACTTTAAGTAGAGTTAGGCACCTGGGTTTCATTTGGTGACTTGAGTGTTTATTTAATTAAATTTTATTTTTAAATATAAGACATACCTACACATATTCTAAGACTGACTTCTTCCACTGGGGTGTGAGACCATTGTAATCAGAACATTCCGACAGGCAGTGGGAGAGGTTGGTATGAAGATTTTCCATTTCTCTCATAAGATGCAATGAAATAATGTTTGTCGCATACGTTTACAATTTTTAGTTATATAGAATTCAAGCACCAAACTGTACTCACTGGTAGTGTAAACTTCTGAAATAAATAAAAATAGATAAACAGTATTCATGCTCGCATTTGTATTAGGCGGGGAGGTAGTGGTTAGGTAGTATAAACTTTAAATAGAGTTAGGCACCTGGGTCCTTCTAAAGCTGCCTTCTTACATTAAGACGTGTCACTTTCGTGTTTAAAATCCATCGACAGCCAATTGAACAGCAGGTCCTTTAATGCAATTAATTTTTTAAATGGTTGTTAAATGATAACATTTTTTCCTTTAACTATTCCTGTAATTTTCAAAGAAATTGAGTGTTATTCAAATATATATGTTCACACGATTGTAATATGTTTTTGTTAATGCGTTAGATCGAATGGACTTACATTAATGATAAACAACTAGATAAAAATCACATAGAGAAATTTGAGTTTGTTTCAGGTGAACGTATGGATGGAACACAAGAGGAGCTGTTCATGATCAACTATCAAGAAGGATGAAGAATAGCTGCTTTGTAAGGAGTCAATGGGTTTAATTGTTTAATTATTAATTAAAAAGGATTTTCTCATAATTTCTTTTAGATTCTGAGTGAAGTGAATGATCTTATAGTGTTTTATATTATAATCGTGTAAAACACTCAATTAATTTTTTTATGTTTACATTCTCCTTTAAACATTTATGTTATTAAATAACATAATTCAATATTTCAATGTATTGTGTTGAAAAAAAATTACTATCCCTGGCACACCCGACAATTTTTTTTTTCATCACGTACAGAAAATTACTCTTAAATTAATACAATTTCGAAATTAAATATTAATTTGGATCAATTTTAACATTAAACTATTCCTGTCATTTCCAAAGAATTTGAGTGTTATGCAAATATATTTGTTCACACGATTGTAATATTTTTTTTCTGTATGCATTAGATCAAACGGAATTACATTAATGTTAAACAACTAGATAATAACCACCTATAGTCCGCGAAACAAAAACTGGCCCCTGCCCGCCACGAAAAAAAAACATACCGCGTAACATAATTAAACTCATTGCCGCGTTTTTTCGAATTAATAATTAATTTACTGAAAATACTTACAATATTTTATAAATCAATAATTTGTGTACTCAAACCGAACAAAAAACATTCAAAAATTAAAACAAATAATAAAAATAATACAAATATTTTATTAACGCAGTATGCGGCATATGTTGAGAGCCAAGGGCTCACGGGTTAGGAAGCGGCAACGGGTAACGGTACACAGGGGACAGTTTTCGGGTCACGGACTATAGAGGAATTTGAGTTTGTTTCAGGTGAACGTGTGGATGAAACAGAAGAGGAGCGGTTCATGGTCAACTAATCGAGAAGGATGAAGAATAGCTGCTTTGTAAGGATCAATGGGTTTAATTGTTTAATTATTAATAATAATGACTTTTATCATCATTTATTTTTTATATTATAATCGTGTGAAACAATCAATTTCTATTTTTTATGTTCACATTCTTAAATATACATGAGTGTTATTAAACTTTTTTTCATACATTCAATTTAAATTACATTAATTTATCACCCCGAGGATAGGGGATAAGAATACTTCCTCGGTATGCCATGCCTGTCGTAAGATGCGATTAAAATGGACAATTTTTAGGCATTTAGGTAGTGGTTAGGTTAATTAAATCTAAACATGAGTGGAGGGCCTGCGTTTCATTTACTTATTTGAGTGCTTTTTATTTTAAATCTCATCGAGAACATTTAGCATTGCTCATATTTTCTTAAGCTGACTTCTTCTATGATTTCTTCTACTATTATGAAGTATATCCAAATAATTTTGTCCAATATCTCATCAATTTCAGTAAAGTAGACTTCAATCACTCAACAGTTTTTGTCAGTAATTTAAATTTATGAAAAAACAATTGTGCCACCTTAGTAGATCAAATCAATCTATAGGCAGTGGGAGTAGTTTTTCTTAGAATTTCAGATAATAATAAATTTTAAATAATATCTTGCCACTCTCATTTTTTTAAAAATTTACTTAAATAGACTTCTAGCACTCAACTGCTTAACTATGCATGGGTTTATAGAAATTAGTCAACCTTTGGGCAAGGAAAAACTTAAACACCAATTTCGAATTCAAGAAAACTTTGTTCATTATATTTAAAACCAATTAACCATTCGCCAACTATGACATAACACACTTCATTTAAAGTAAGCTTCTTATTAGGTAGGTCCCCCTCGAGGAACCCACCTTGACGTGGTGAGGGGGCTCACAGACCATTTAATGTTCTGTGCTAAGAGGTTCCTTTTTTGCCTTAGACTTCCTAGTTTTTCAAAAGTCTTTTTCGTTGACAGATTTAATTTTTACTCAAAACGAATTTTTGATATTCATCTGTATAAAAAAATAAAAAACCATAAAACAAAAGTTCATATCCCTAACACCCGACAATAATTTACTTTAAACACACGCAAATACTATTTTTCCCAAAAATTACTATTGGTTTGAATTAACAAAATCATTAATTTATTTTAATAAAGGAATTGATTTACACTTAAATTAATACAATTTTAAAATTTACTATTGATTTGCATCAGTTTTAACATTCAACTAATTCTGTCATTTTCAAAGATATTGAGTATTATTCAAATATATTTGTTCACACGATTGTAATATTTTTTTCTGTATGCATTAGACCGAATGAACTTACATTAATGTTAAACAACTAGATAATAACCATCCAGAAGAACTTGAGTTTGTTTCAGGTGAACGTAAGGATGGAACAGAAGAGGAGCTGTTCATGATCAACTATCAAGAAGGTTGAAGAATAGCTGCTGTGTAAGGAGTCAATGGGTTTAATTGTTTAATTATTAATAATAATGACTTTTCTCATCATTTATTTTTTATATTATAATCGTGTGAAACAATCAATTTCTATTTATTATGTTTACATTCTTATTTATACATGAGTGTTATTAAAATTTTTCATACATTCAATTTAAATTACATTAAATTTTCACCCCGAGGATAGGGGATAAGAATACTTCCTCGGTATGCCATGCCTGTCGTAAGATGCGATTAAAATGGACAATCTTTAGGCATTTAGGTAGTGGTTAGGTTAATTAAATCTAAACATGAGTGGAGGGCCTGCGTTTCATTTACTTATTTGAGTGCTTTTTATTTTAAATCTCATCGAGAACATTTAGCATTGCTCATATTTTCTTAAGCTGACTTCTTCTATGATTTCTTCTACTATTATGAAGTATATCCTAATAATTTTGTCCAATATCTCATCAATTTCAGTAAAGTAGACTTCAATCCCTCAACAGTTTTTGTCAGTAATTTAAATTTATGAAAAAACAATTGTGCCACCTTAGTAGATCAAATCAATCTATAGGCTGTGGGAGTAGTTTTTCTTAGAATTTCAGATAATAATAAATTTTAAATAATATCTTGCCACTCTCATTTTTTTAAAAATTTACTTAAATAGACTTCTAGCACTCAACTGCTTAACTATGCATGGGTTTATAGAAATTAGTCAACCTTTGGGCAAGGAAAAACTTAAACACCAATTTCGAATTCAAGAAAACTTTGTTCATTATATTTAAAACCAATTAACCATTCGCCAACTATGACATAACACACTTCATTTAAAGTAAGCTTCTTATTAGGTAGGTCCCCCTCGAGGAACCCACCTTGACGTGGTGAGGGGGCTCACAGACCATTTAATGTTCTGTGCTAAGAGGTTCCTTTTTTGCCTTAGACTTCCTAGTTTTTCAAAAGTCTTTTTCTCATAATTTCTTTTAGATTCTGAGTGAAGTGAATGATCTTATAGTGTTTTATATTATAATCGTGTAAAACACTCAATTTATTTTTTTATGTTTACATTCTCCTTTAAACATTTATGTTATTAAATAACATAATTCAATATTTCAATGTATTGTGTTGAAAAAAAATTACTATCCCTGGCACACCCGACAATTTTTTTTTTTCATCACGTACAGAAAATTACTCTTAAATTAATACAATTTCGAAATTAAATATAAATTTGGATCAATTTTAACATTAAACTATTCCTGTCATTTCCAAAGAATTTGAGTGTTATGCAAATATATTTGTTCACACGATTGTAATATTTTTTTTCTGTATGCATTAGATCAAACGAAATTACATTAATGTTAAACAACTAGATAATAACCACCTATAGTCCGCGAAACAAAAACTGGCCCCTGCCCGCCACGAAAAAAAAACATACCGCGTAACATAATTAAACTCATTGCCGTGTTTTTTCGAATTAATAATTAATTTACTGAAAATACTTACAATATTTTATAAATCAATAATTTGTGTACTCAAACCGAACAAAAAACATTCAAATATTAAAACAAATAATAAAAATAATACAAATATTTTATTAACGCAGTATGCGGCATATGTTGAGAACCAAGGGCTCACGGGTTAGGAAGCGGCAACGGGTCGCGGTACACAGGGGCCAGTTTTCGTGTCGCGGACTATAGAGGAATTTGAGTTTGTTTCAGGTGAACGTATGGATGGAACACAAGAGGAGCTGTTCATGATCAACTATCAAGAAGGATGAAGAATAGCTGCTTTGTAAGGAGTCAATGGGTTTAATTGTTTAATTATTAATAATTATGACTTTTATCATCATTTATTTTTTATATTATAATCGTGTGAAACACTCAATTTCTATTTTTTATGTTTACATTCTTAAATATACATGAGTGTTATTAAACTTTTATTCATACATTCAATTTAAATTACATTAATTTATCACCCTGAGGATATGGGATAAGAATACTTCCTCGGTATGCCATGCCTGTCGTAAGATGCGATTAAAATGGACAATCTTTAGGCATTTAGGTAGTGGTTAGGTTAATTAAATCTAAACATGAGAGGAGGGCCTGCGTTTCATTTACTTATTTGAGTGCTTTTTATTTTAAATCTCATCGAGAACATTTAGCATTGCTCATAGTTTCTTAAGCTGACTTCTTCTATGATTTCTTCTACTATTATGAAGTATATCCAAATAATTTTGTCCAATATATCATCAATTTCAGTAAAGTAGACTTCAATCACTCAAAAGTTTTTGTCAGTAATTTAAATTTATGAAAAAACAATTGTGCCACCTTAGTAGATCAAATCAATATATAGGCAGTGGGAGTAGTTTTTCTTAGAGTTTCAGATAATAATAAATTTTAAATAATATCTTGCCACTCTCATTTTTTTTTAAATTTACTTAAATAGACTTCTAGCACTCAACTGCTTAACTATGCATGGGTTTATAGAAATAGTCAACCTTGGAGCAATGAAGAACTTAAACACCAATTTCGAATTCAAGAAAACTTTGCTCATTATATTTAAAACCAATTAACCATTCGCCAACTATGACATAACACACTTCATTTAAAGTAAGCTTCTTATTAGGTAGGTCCCCCTCGAGGAACCCACCTTGACGTGGTGAGGGGGCTCACAGACCATTTAATGTTCTGTGCTAAGAGGTTCCTTTTTTGCCTTAGACTTCCTAGTTTTTCAAAAGTCTTTTTCGTTGACAGATTTAATTTTTACTCAAAACGAATTTTTGATATTCATCTGTATAAAAAAATAAAAATAAAAAATAAAAAACCATAAAACAAAAGTTCATATCCCTAACACCCGACAATAATTTACTTTAAACACACGCAAATACTATTTTTCCCAAAAATTACTATTGGTTTGAATTAACAAAATCATTAATTTATTTTAATAAAGGAATTGATTTACACTTAAATTAATACAATTTTAAAATTTTCTATTGATTTGCATCAGTTTTAACATTCAACTAATTCTGTCATTTTCAAAGATATTGAGTATTATTCAGATATATTTGTTCTCACGATTGCAATATTTTTTATTGTGTATGCATTAGATCGAATGGACTTACATTAATGTTAAACAACTAAATAATAACCCCCTATAGTCCGCGAAACAATAACTGGCCCCTGCCCTCCACGAACCTAGCGGCCGTTTCGCCTCAGTGGTGCGTAACATATTTAAACTTATTGCCGCGTTTTTTCGAATTTATAATTAATTTACTGAAAATACTTACAATATTTTATAAATCAATAATTTGTGTACTCAAACCGAACAAAAAACATTTAAAAATTAAAACAAATAATAAAAATAATACAAATATTTTATTAACGCAGTATGCGGCATATGTTGAGAACCAAGGGCTCACGGGTTAGGAAGCGGCAACGGGTAACGGTACACAGGGGACAGTTTTCGGGTCACGGACTATAGAGGAATTTGGGTTTGTTTCAGGTGAACGTGTGGATGAAACAGAAGAGGAGCGTTTCATTGTCAACTAATCGAGAAGGATGAAGAATAGCTGCTTTGTAAGGATCAATGGGTTTAATTGTTTAATTATTAATAATAATGACTTTTATCATCATTTATTTTTTATATTATAATCGTGTGAAACAATCAATTTCTATTTATTATGTTTACATTCTTATTTATACATGAGTGTTATTAAACTTTTTTTCATACATTCAATTTAAATTACATTAATTTATCACCCTGAGGATATGGGATAAGAATACTTCCTCGGTATGCCATGCCTGTCGTAAGATGCGATTAAAATGGACAATCTTTAGGAATTTAGGTAGTGGTTAGGTTAATTAAATCTAAACACGAGTGGAGGGCCTGCGTTTCATTTACTTATTTGAGTGCTTTTTATTTTAAATCTCATCGAGAACATTTAGCATTGCTCATATTTTCTTAAGCTGACTTCTTCTATGATTTCTTCTTCTATTATGAGATCGAATGGACTTACATTAATGTTAAACAACTAAATAATAACCCCCTATAGTCCGCGAAACAATAACTGGCCCCTGCCCTCCACGAACCTAGCGGCCGTTTCGACTCAGTGGTGCGTAACATATTTTAACTTATTGCCGCGTTTTTTCGAATTAATAATTAATTTACTGAAAATACTTACAATATTTTATAAATCAAAAATTTGTGTACTCAAACCGAACAAAAAACATTCAAAAATTAAAACAAATAATAAAAATAATAAAAATATTTTATTAACGCAGTATTCGGCATATGTTGAGAACCAAGGGCTCACGGGTTAGGAAGCGGCAACGGGTAACGGTACACAGGGGACAGTTTTTGGGTCACGGACTATAGAGGAATTTGAGTTTGTTTCAGGTGAACGTGTGGATGAAACAGAAGAGGAGCGGTTCATGGTCAACTAATCGAGAAGGATGAAGAATAGCTGCTTTGTAAGGATCAATGGGTTTAATTGTTTAATTATTAATAATAATGACTTTTATCATCATTTATTTTTTATATTATAATCGTGTGAAAAAATCAATTTCTATTTATTATGTTTACATTCTTAAATATACATGAGTGTTATTAAACTTTTTTTCATACATTCAATTTAAATTACATTAATTTATCACCCTGAGGATATGGGATAAGAATACTTCCTCGGTATGCCATGCCTGTCGTAAGATGCGATTAAAATGGACAATCTTTAGGCATTTAGGTAGTGGTTAGGTTAATTAAATCTAAACATGAGAGGAGGGCCTGCGTTTCATTTACTTATTTGAGTGCTTTTTATTTTAAATCTCATCGAGAACATTTAGCATTGCTCATATTTTCTTAAGCTGACTTCTTCTATGATTTCTTCTACTATTATGAAGTATATCCAAATAATTTTGTCCAATATCTCATCAATTTCAGTAAAGTAGACTTCAATCACTCAAAAGTTTTTGTCAGTAATTTAAATTTATGAAAAAACAATTGTGCCACCTTAGTAGATCAAATCAATATACAGGCAGTGGGAGTAGTTTTTCTTAGAATTTCAGATAATAATAAATTTTAAATAATATCTTGCCACTCTCATTTCTTTAAAAATTTACTTAAATAGACTTCTAGCACTCAACTGCTTAACTATGCATGGGTTTATAGAAATTAGTCAACCTTTGGGCAAGGAAAAACTTAAACACCAATTTCGAATTCAAGAAAACTTTGTTCATTATATTTAAAACCAATTAACCATTCGCCAACTATGACATAACACACTTCATTTAAAGTAAGCTTCTTATTAGGTAGGTCCCCCTCGAGGAACCCACCTTGACGTGGTGAGGGGGCTCACAGACCATTTAATGTTCTGTGCTAAGAGGTTCCTTTTTTGCCTTAGACTTCCTAGTTTTTCAAAAGTCTTTTTCTCATAATTTCTTTTAGATTCTGAGTGAAGTGAATGATCTTATAGTGTTTTATATTATAATCGTGTAAAACACTCAATTTATTTTTTTATGTTTACATTCTCCTTTAAACATTTATGTTATTAAATAACATAATTCAATATTTCAATGTATTGTGTTGAAAAAAAATTACTATCCCTGGCACACCCGACAATTTTTTTTTTCATCACGTACAGAAAATTACTCTTAAATTAATACAATTTCGAAATTAAATATTAATTTGGATCAATTTTAACATTAAACTATTCCTGTCATTTCCAAAGAATTTGAGTGTTATGCAAATATATTTGTTCACACGATTGTAATATTTTTTTTCTGTATGCATTAGATCAAACGTAATTACATTAATGTTAAACAACTAGATAATAACCACCTATAGTCCGCGAAACAAAAACTGGCCCCTGCCCGCCACGAAAAAAAAACATACCGCGTAACATAATTAAACTCATTGCCGTGTTTTTTCGAATTAATAATTAATTTACTGAAAATACTTACAATATTTTATAAATCTATAATTTGTGTACTCAAACCGAACAAAAAACATTCAAATATTAAAACAAATAAAAAAAATAATACAAATATTTTATTAACGCAGTATGCGGCATATGTTGAGAACCAAGGGCTCACGGGTTAGGAAGCGGCAACGGGTCGCGGTACACAGGGGCCAGTTTTCGTGTGGCGGACTATAGAGAAATTTGAGTTTGTTTCAGGTGAACGTGTGGATGAAACACAAGAGGAGCGGTTCATGGTCAACTAATCGAGAAGGATGAAGAATAGCTGCTTTGTAAGGATCAATGGGTTTATTGTTTAATTATTAATAATAATGACTTTTATCATCATTTATTTTTTATATTATAATCGTGTGAAACACTCAATTTCTATTTTTTATGTTTACATTCTTAAATATACATGAGTGTTATTAAACTTTTATTCATACATTCAATTTAAATTACATTAATTTATCACCCCGAGGATAGGGGATAAGAATACTTCCTCGGTATGCCATGCCTGTCGTAAGATGCGATTAAAATGGACAATCTTTAGGCATTTAGGTAGTGGTTAGGTTAATTAAATCTAAACATGAGTGGAGGGCCTGCGTTTCATTTACTTATTTGAGTGCTTTTTATTTTAAATCTCATCGAGAACATTTAGCATTGCTCATATTTTCTTAAGCTGACTTCTTCTATGATTTCTTCTACTATTATGAAGTATATCCAAATAATTTTGTCCAATATCTCATCAATTTCAGTAAAGTAGACTTCAATCACTCAAAAGTTTTTGTCAGTAATTTAAATTTATGAAAAAACAATTGTGCCACCTTAGTAGATCAAATCAATATATAGGCAGTGGGAGTAGTTTTTCTTAGAATTTCAGATAATAATAAATTTTAAATAATATCTTGCCACTCTCATTTCTTTAAAAATTTACTTAAATAGACTTCTAGCACTCAACTGCTTAACTATGCATGGGTTTATAGAAATTAGTCAACCTTTGGGCAAGGAAAAACTTAAACACCAATTTCGAATTCAAGAAAACTTTGTTCATTATATTTAAAACCAATTAACCATTCGCCAACTATGACATAACACACTTCATTTAAAGTAAGCTTCTTATTAGGTAGGTCCCCCTCGAGGAACCCACCTTGACGTGGTGAGGGGGCTCACAGACCATTTAATGTTCTGTGCTAAGAGGTTCCTTTTTTGCCTTAGACTTCCTAGTTTTTCAAAAGTCTTTTTCGTTGACAGATTTAATTTTTACTCAAAACGAATTTTTGATATTCATCTGTATGAAAAAATAAAAATAAAAAATAAAAAACCATAAAACAAAAGTTCGTATCCCTAACACCAGACAATAATTTACTTTAAACACAAGCAAATACTATTTTGTCAAAACTTACTATTGATTTGAATTAACAAAATCATTAATTTATTATAATAAAGGAATTGATTTACACTTAAATTAATACAATTTTAAAATTTACTATTGATTTGCATCAGTTTTAACATTCAACTAATTCTGTCATTTTCAAAGATATTGAGTACTATTCAAATATTTTTGTTCACACGATTGTAATATTTTTTTCTGTATGCATTAGACCGAATGAACTTACATTAATGTTAAACAACTAGATAATAACCATCCAGAAGAATTTGAGTTTGTTTCAGGTGAACGTAAGGATGGAACAGAAGAGGAGCTGTTCATGATCAACTATCAAGGAGGTTGAAGAATAGCTGCTGTGTAAGGAGTCAATGGGTTTAATTGTTTAATTATTAATAATAATGACTTTTATCATCATTTATTTTTTATATTATAATCGTGTGAAACAATCAATTTCTATTTATTATGTTTACATTCTTATTTATACATGAGTGTTATTAAACTTTTTTTCATACATTCAATTTAAATTACATTAAATTTTCACCCCGAGGATAGGGGATAAGAATACTTCCTCGGTATGCCATGCCTGTCGTAAGATGCGATTAAAATGGACAATCTTTAGGCATTTAGGTAGTGGTTAGGTTAATTAAATCTAAACATGAGTGGAGGGCCTGCGTTTCATTTACTTATTTGAGTGCTTTTTATTTTAAATCTCATCGAGAACATTTAGCATTGCTCATATTTTCTTAAGCTGACTTCTTCTATGATTTCTTCTACTATTATGAAGTATATCCAAATAATTTTGTCCAATATCTCATCAATTTCAGTAAAGTAGACTTCAATCACTCAACAGTTTTTGTCAGTAATTTAAATTTATGAAAAAACAATTGTGCCACCTTAGTAGATCAAATCAATCTATAGGCTGTGGGAGTAGTTTTTCTTAGAATTTCAGATAATAATAAATTTTAAATAATATCTTGCCACTCTCATTTTTTTAAAAATTTACTTAAATAGACTTCTAGCACTCAACTGCTTAACTATGCATGGGTTTATAGAAATTAGTCAACCTTTGGGCAAGGAAAAACTTAAACACCAATTTCGAATTCAAGAAAACTTTGTTCATTATATTTAAAACCAATTAACCATTCGCCAACTATGACATAACACACTTCATTTAAAGTAAGCTTCTTATTAGGTAGGTCCCCCTCGAGGAACCCACCTTGACGTGGTGAGGGGGCTCACAGACCATTTAATGTTCTGTGCTAAGAGGTTCCTTTTTTGCCTTAGACTTCCTAGTTTTTCAAAAGTCTTTTTCGTTGACAGATTTAATTTTTACTCAAAACGAATTTTTGATATTCATCTGTATAAAAAAATAAAAATAAAAAATAAAAAACCATAAAACAAAAGTTCATATCCCTAACACCCGACAATAATTTACTTTAAACACACGCAAATACTATTTTTCCCAAAAATTACTATTGGTTTGAATTAACAAAATCATTAATTTATTTTAATAAAGGAATTGATTTACACTTAAATTAATACAATTTTAAAATTTACTATTGATTTGCATCAGTTTTAACATTCAACTAATTCTGTCATTTTCAAAGATATTGAGTATTATTCAGATATATTTGTTCTCACGATTGCAATATTTTTTATTGTGTATGCATTAGATCGAATGGACTTACATTAATGTTAAACAACTAAATAATAACCCCCTATAGTCCGCGAAACAATAACTGGCCCCTGCCCTCCACGAACCTAGCGGCCGTTTCGACTCAGTGGTGCGTAACATATTTAAACTTATTGCCGCGTTTTTTCGAATTAATAATTAATTTACTGAAAATACTTACAATATTTTATAAATCAAAAATTTGTGTACTCAAACCGAACAAAAAACATTCAAAAATTAAAACAAATAATAAAAATAATACAAATATTTTATTAACGCAGTATTCGGCATATGTTGAGAACCAAGGGCTCACGGGTTAGGAAGCGGCAACGGGTAACGGTACACAGGGGACAGTTTTTGGGTCACGGACTATAGAGGAATTTGAGTTTGTTTCAGGTGAACGTGTGGATGAAACAGAAGAGGAGCGGTTCATGGTCAACTAATCGAGAAGGATGAAGAATAGCTGCTTTGTAAGGATCAATGGGTTTAATTGTTTAATTATTAATAATAATGACTTTTATCATCATTTATTTTTTATATTATAATCGTGTGAAACAATCAATTTCTATTTTTATGTTTACATTCTTAAATATACATGAGTGTTATTAAACTTTTTTTCATACATTCAATTTAAATTACATTAATTTATCACCCCGAGGATAGGGGATAAGAATACTTCCTCGGTATGCCATGCCTGTCGTAAGATGCGATTAAAATGGACAATCTTTAGGCATTTAGGTAGTGGTTAGGTTAATTAAATCTAAACATGAGTGGAGGGCCTGCGTTTCATTTACTTATTTGAGTGCTTTTTATTTTAAATCTCATCGAGAACATTTAGCATTGCTCATATTTTCTTAAGCTGACTTCTTCTATGATTTCTTCTTCTATTATGAAGTATATCCAAATAATTTTGTCCAACATCTCATCAATTTCAGTAAAGTAGACTTCAGTCCCTCAACAGTTTTTGTCAGTAATTTAAATTTATGAAAAAACAATTGTGCCACCTTAGTAGATCAAATCAATCTATAGGCAGGGAGAGTAGTTTTTCTTAGAATTTCAGATAATAATAAATTTTAAATAATATCTTGCCACTCTCATTTTTTTTAAAATTTACTTAAATAGACTTCTAGCACTCAACTGCTTAACTATGCATGGGTTTATAGAAATTAGTCAACCTTTTCGGCAAGGAAAAACTTAAACACCAATTTCGAATTCAAGAAAACTTTCTTCATTATATTTAAAACCAATTAACAATTCGCCAACTATGACATAACACACTTCATTTCAAGTAAGCTTCTAATTAGGTAGGTCCCCCTCGAGGAACCCACCTTGACGTGGTGAGGGGGCTCACAGACCATTTAATGTTCTGTGCTAAGAGGTTCCTTTTTTGCCTTAGACTTCCTAGTTTTTCAAAAGTCTTTTTCTCATAATTTCTTTTAGATTCTGAGTGAAGTGAATGATCTTATAGTGTTTTATATTATAATCGTGTAAAACACTCAATTTATTTTTTTATGTTTACATTCTCCTTTAAACATTTATGTTATTAAATAACATAATTCAATATTTCAATGTATTGTGTTGAAAAAAAATTACTATCCCTGGCACACCCGACAATTTTTTTTTCATCACGTACAGAAAATTACTCTTAAATTAATACAATTTCGAAATTAAATATTAATTTGGATCAATTTTAACATTAAACTATTCCTGTCATTTCCAAAGAATTTGAGTGTTATGCAAATATATTTGTTCACACGATTGTAATATTTTTTTTCTGTATGCATTAGATCAAACGGAATTACATTAATGTTAAACAACTAGATAATAACCACCTATAGTCCGCGAAACAAAAACTGGCCCCTGCCCGCCACGAAAAAAAAACATACCGCGTAACATAATTAAACTCATTGCCGCGTTTTTTCGAATTAATAATTAATTTACTGAAAATACTTACAATATTTTATAAATCAATAATTTGTGTACTCAAACCGAACAAAAAACATTCAAAAATTAAAACAAATAATAAAAATAATACAAATATTTTATTAACGCAGTATGCGGCATATGTTGAGAACCAAGGGCTCACGGGTTAGGAAGCGGCAACGGGTAACGGTACACAGGGGGCAGTTTTCGGGTCACGGACTATAGAGGAATTTGAGTTTGTTTCAGGTGAACGTGTGGATGAAACAGAAGAGGAGCGGTTCATGGTCAACTAATCGAGAAGGATGAAGAATAGCTGCTTTGTAAGGATCAATGGGTTTAATTGTTTAATTATTAATAATAATGACTTTTATCATCATTTATTTTTTATATTATAATCGTGTGAAACAATCAATTTCTATTTTTTATGTTTACATTCTTAAATATACATGAGTGTTATTAAACTTTTTTTCATACATTCAATTTAAATTACATTAATTTATCACCCCGAGGATAGGGGATAAGAATACTTCCTCGGTATGCCATGCCTGTCGTAAGATGCGATTAAAATGGACAATTTTTAGGCATTTAGGTAGTGGTTAGGTTAATTAAATCTAAACATGAGTGGAGGGCCTGCGTTTCATTTACTTATTTGAGTGCTTTTTATTTTAAATCTCATCGAGAACATTTAGCATTGCTCATATTTTCTTAAGCTGACTTCTTCTATGATTTCTTCTACTATTATGAAGTATATCCAAATAATTTTGTCCAATATCTCATCAATTTCAGTAAAGTAGACTTCAATCACTCAACAGTTTTTGTCAGTAATTTAAATTTATGAAAAAACAATTGTGCCACCTTAGTAGATCAAATCAATCTATAGGCTGTGGGAGTAGTTTTTCTTAGAATTTCAGATAATAATAAATTTTAAATAATATCTTGCCACTCTCATTTCTTTAAAAATTTACTTAAATAGACTTCTAGCACTCAACTGCTTAACTATGCATGGGTTTATAGAAATTAGTCAACCTTTGGGCAAGGAAAAACTTAAACACCAATTTCGAATTCAAGAAAACTTTGTTCATTATATTTAAAACCAATTAACCATTCGCCAACTATGACATAACACACTTCATTTAAAGTAAGCTTCTTATTAGGTAGGTCCCCCTCGAGGAACCCACCTTGACGTGGTGAGGGGGCTCACAGACCATTTAATGTTCTGTGCTAAGAGGTTCCTTTTTTGCCTTAGACTTCCTAGTTTTTCAAAAGTCTTTTTCGTTGACAGATTTAATTTTTACTCAAAACGAATTTTTGATATTCATCTGTATAAAAAAATAAAAAACCATAAAACAAAAGTTCATATCCCTAACACCCGACAATAATTTACTTTAAACACACGCAAATACTATTTTTCCCAAAAATAACTATTGGTTTGAATTAACAAAATCATTAATTTATTATAATAAAGGAATTGATTTACACCTAAATTAATACAATTTTAAAATTTAGTATTGATTTGCATCAGTTTTAACATCTAACTAATTCTGTCATTTTCAAAGATATTGAGTATTATTCAGATATATTTGTTCTCACGATTGCAATATTTTATATTGTGTATGCATTAGATCGAATGGACTTACATTAATGTTAAACAACTAGATAATAACCCCCTATAGTCCGCGAAACAAAAACTGGCCCCTGCCCCCCACGAACCTAGCGGCCCTTTCGCCTCAGTGGTGCGTAACATATTTAAACTTATTGCCGCGTTTTTTCGAATTAATTATTAATTTACTGAAAATACTTACAATATTTTATAAATCAGTAATTTGTGTACTCAAACCGAACAAAAAACATTCAAAAATTAAAACAAATAATAAAAATAATACAAATATTTTATTAACGCAGTATGCGGCATATGTTGAGAACCAAGGGCTCACGGGTTAGGAAGCGGCAACGGGTAACGGTACACAGGGGCCAGTTTTCGGGTCACAGACTATAGAGGAATTTGAGTTTGTTTCAGGTGAACGTGTGGATGAAACAGAAGAGGAGCGGTTCATGGTCGACTAATCGAGAAGGATGAAGAATAGCTGCTTTGTAAGGATCAATGGGTTTAATTGTTTAATTATTAATAATAATGACTTTTATCATCATTTATTTTTTATATTATAATCGTGTGAAACAATCAATTTCTATTTATTATGTTTACATTCTTATTTATACATGAGTGTTATTAAACTTTTTTTCATACATTCAATTTAAATTACATTAATTTATCACCCTGAGGATATGGGATAAGAATACTTCCTCGGTATGCCATGCCTGTCGTAAGATGCGATTAAAATGGACAATCTTTAGGCATTTAGGTAGTGGTTAGGTTAATTAAATCTAAACATGAGAGGAGGGCCTGCGTTTCATTTACTTATTTGAGTGCTTTTTATTTTAAATCTCATCGAGAACATTTAGCATTGCTCATATTTTCTTAAGCTGACTTCTTCTATGATTTCTTCTACTATTATGAAGTATATCCAAATAATTTTGTCCAATATCTCATCAATTTCAGTAAAGTAGACTTCAATCACTCAACAGTTTTTGTCAGTAATTTAAATTTATGAAAAAACAATTGTGCCACCTTAGTAGATCAAATCAATCTATAGGC
The DNA here is from genome assembly GCA_027580255.1 of Therioaphis trifolii. Taxonomy (NCBI): domain Eukaryota; kingdom Metazoa; phylum Arthropoda; class Insecta; order Hemiptera; family Aphididae; genus Therioaphis; species Therioaphis trifolii. Next base: position 86,423,106 of record CM050404.1, read on the forward strand.
AGTGGGAGTAGTTTTTCTTAGAATTTCAGATAATAATAAATTTTAAATAATATCTTGCCACTCTCATTTTTTTAAAAATTTACTTAAATAGACTTCTAGCACTCAACTGCTTAACTATGCATGGGTTTATAGAAATTAGTCAACCTTTGGGCAAGGAAAAACTTAAACACCAATTTCGAATTCAAGAAAACTTTGTTCATTATATTTAAAACCAATTAACCATTCGCCAACTATGACATAACACACTTCATTTAAAGTAAGCTTCTTATTAGGTAGGTCCCCCTCGAGGAACCCACCTTGACGTGGTGAGGGGGCTCACAGACCATTTAATGTTCTGTGCTAAGAGGTTCCTTTTTTGCCTTAGACTTCCTAGTTTTTCAAAAGTCTTTTTCGTTGACAGATTTAATTTTTACTCAAAACGAATTTTTGATATTCATCTGTATAAAAAAATAAAAAACCATAAAACAAAAGTTCATATCCCTAACACCCGACAATAATTTACTTTAAACACACGCAAATACTATTTTTCCCAAAAATTACTATTGGTTTGAATTAACAAAATCATTAATTTATTTTAATAAAGGAATTGATTTACACTTAAATTAATACAATTTTAAAATTTACTATTGATTTGCATCAGTTTTAACATTCAACTAATTCTGTCATTTTCAAAGATATTGAGTATTATTCAGATATATTTGTTCTCACGATTGCAATATTTTTTATTGTGTATGCATTAGATCGAATGGACTTACATTAATGTTAAACAACTAAATAATAACCCCCTATAGTCCGCGAAACAATAACTGGCCCCTGCCCTCCACGAACCTAGCGGCCGTTTCGCCTCAGTGGTGCGTAACATATTTAAACTTATTGCCGCGTTTTTTCGAATTAATAATTAATTTACTGAAAATACTTACAATATTTTATAAATCAAAAATTTGTGTACTCAAACCGAACAAAAAACATTCAAAAATTAAAACAAATAATAAAAATAATACAAATATTTTATTAACGCAGTATTCGGCATATGTTGAGAACCAAGGGCTCACGGGTTAGGAAGCGGCAACGGGTAACGGTACACAGGGGACAGTTTTTGGGTCACGGACTATAGAGGAATTTGAGTTTGTTTCAGGTGAACGTGTGGATGAAACAGAAGAGGAGCGGTTCATGGTCAACTAATCGAGAAGGATGAAGAATAGCTGCTTTGTAAGGATCAATGGGTTTAATTGTTTAATTATTAATAATAATGACTTTTATCATCATTTATTTTTTATATTATAATCGTGTGAAACAATCAATTTCTATTTTTTATGTTTACATTCTTAAATATACATGAGTGTTATTAAACTTTTTTTCATACATTCAATTTAAATTACATTAATTTATCACCCCGAGGATAGGGGATAAGAATACTTCCTCGGTATGCCATGCCTGTCGTAAGATGCGATTAAAATGGACAATTTTTAGGCATTTAGGTAGTGGTTAGGTTAATTAAATCTAAACATGAGTGGAGGGCCTGCGTTTCATTTACTTATTTGAGTGCTTTTTATTTTAAATCTCATCGAGAACATTTAGCATTGCTCATATTTTCTTAAGCTGACTTCTTCTATGATTTCTTCTACTATTATGAAGTATATCCAAATAATTTTGTCCAATATCTCATCAATTTCAGTAAAGTAGACTTCAATCACTCAACAGTTTTTGTCAGTAATTTAAATTTATGAAAAAACAATTGTGCCACCTTAGTAGATCAAATCAATATACAGGCAGTGGGAGTAGTTTTTCTTAGAATTTCAGATAATAATAAATTTTAAATAATATCTTGCCACTCTCATTTCTTTAAAAATTTACTTAAATAGACTTCTAGCACTCAACTGCTTAACTATGCATGGGTTTATAGAAATTAGTCAACCTTTGGGCAAGGAAAAACTTAAACACCAATTTCGAATTCAAGAAAACTTTGTTCATTATATTTAAAACCAATTAACAATTCGCCAACTATGACATAACACACTTCATTTAAAGTAAGCTTCTTATTAGGTAGGTCCCCCTCGAGGAACCCACCTTGACGTGGTGAGGGGGCTCACAGACCATTTAATGTTCTGTGCTAAGAGGTTCCTTTTTTGCCTTAGACTTCCTAGTTTTTCAAAAGTCTTTTTCGTTGACAGATTTAATTTTTACTCAAAACGAATTTTTGATATTCATCTGTATAAAAAAATAAAAATAAAAAATAAAAAACCATAAAACAAAAGTTCGTATCCCTAACACCAGACAATAATTTACTTTAAACACACGCAAATGTATTGTGTTGAAAAAAAATTACTATCCCTGGCACACCCGACAATTTTTTTTTTCATCACGTACAGAAAATTACTCTTAAATTAATACAATTTCGAAATTAAATATTAATTTGGATCAATTTTAACATTAAACTATTCCTGTCATTTCCAAAGAGTTTGAGTGTTATGCATATATATTTGTTCACACGATTGTAATATTTTTTTTCTGTATGCATTAGATCAAACGGAATTACATTAATGTTAAACAACTAGATAATAACCACCTATAGTCCGCGAAACAAAAACTGGCCCCTGCCCGCCACGAAAAAAAAACATACCGCGTAACATAATTAAACTCATTGCCGCGTTTTTTCGAATTAATAATTAATTTACTGAAAATACTTACAATATTTTATAAATCAATAATTTGTGTACTCAAACCGAACAAAAAACATTCAAAAATTAAAACAAATAATAAAAATAATACAAATATTTTATTAACGCAGTATGCGGCATATGTTGAGAGCCAAGGGCTCACGGGTTAGGAAGCGGCAACGGGTAACGGTACACAGGGGACAGTTTTCGGGTCACGGACTATAGAGGAATTTGAGTTTGTTTCAGGTGAACGTGTGGATGAAACAGAAGAGGAGCGGTTCATGGTCAACTAATCGAGAAGGATGAAGAATAGCTGCTTTGTAAGGATCAATGGGTTTAATTGTTTAATTATTAATAATAATGACTTTTATCATCATTTATTTTTTATATTATAATCGTGTGAAACAATCAATTTCTATTTTTTATGTTTACATTCTTAAATATACATGAGTGTTATTAAACTTTTTTTCATACATTCAATTTAAATTACATTAATTTATCACCCCTGAGGATATGGGATAAGAATACTTCCTCGGTATGCCATGCCTGTCGTAAGATGCGATTAAAATGGACAATCTTTAGGCATTTAGGTAGTGGTTAGGTTAATTAAATCTAAACATGAGTGGAGGGCCTGCGTTTCATTTACTTATTTGAGTGCTTTTTATTTTAAATCTCATCGAGAACATTTAGCATTGCTCATATTTTCTTAAGCTGACTTCTTCTATGATTTCTTCTACTATTATGAAGTATATCCAAATAATTTTGTCCAATATCTCATCAATTTCAGTAAAGTAGACTTCAATCACTCAACAGTTTTTGTCAGTAATTTAAATTCATGAAAAAACAATTGTGCCACCTTAGTAGATCAAATCAATCTATAGGCAGTGGGAGTAGTTTTTCTTAGAATTTCAGATACTAATAAATTTTAAATAATACCTTGCCACTCTCATTTTTTTTAAAAATTTACTTAAATAGACTTCTAGCACTCAACTGCTTAACTATGCATGGGTTTATAGAAATTAGTCAACCTTTGGGCAAGGAAGAACTTAAACACCAATTCCGAATTCAAGAAAACTTTGTTCATTATATTTAAAACCAATTAACCATTCGCCAACTATGACATAACACACTTCATTTAAAGTAAGCTTCTAATTAGGTAGGTCCCCCTCGAGGAACCCACCTTGACGTGGTGAGGGGGCTCACAGACCATTTAATGTTCTGTGCTAAGAGGTTCCTTTTTTGCCTTAGACTTCCTAGTTTTTCAAAAGTCTTTTTCGTTGACAGATTTAATTTTTACTCAAAACGAATTTTTGATATTCATCTGTATAATAAATAAAAAACCATAAAACAAAAGTTCATATCCCTAACACCCGACAATAATTTACTTTAAACACATGCAAATACATTATTGCCCTAAAATTTACTATTGTTTTGAATTAACAAAATCATTAATTTATTATAATAAAGGAATTGATTTACACTTAAATTAATACAATTTTAAAATTTACTATTGATTTGCATCAGTTTTAACATCCAACTAATTCTGTCATTATCAAAGATATTGAGTATTATTCAAATATATTTGTTCACACGATTGTAATATTTTTTAGATTCGGAGTGAAGCGAAGGATCTTATGGTTTTACAATGATTTTTATTTTTTTTTTTTTTCCGTAAACACTTTTTCGTATAGAAATCGTTGTCCAAGGGTTTCGTCCAGCAACTTTTTAGATTCGAAATTGAATTGAGATGGTACTTTAGAGAGGTCATTTTTCCAAAATCTCCATAGTTATTGACATAACTCTATTAATATTTTAATTAATAATCATTTGTATGATTGATATTCCAGTTATATCAATATTCAATTATTTTCTTTGGAAAGTACTATGAAAATTGATATACCTATAAAGCCATGTAAAAAAAAAAAATCTTTACATTATTGATATTATGTTTCGTCATTTTTTTTTTTTTTTGTTTTAATTAATTTTAATTTTCTAGAACTCAACGGCTAAGTTTAAAACAAAATAATCTATATTGTACTTTAAATAGTTCTTATTTAAATAATAAATAATCAACAAACATTTTTTTTTTTGTAATACAAAAAAAACATTAGGTTTAAGTCGACATAAACAAATTAAACGCCCTCATGAAAAGGTAAGATAATAATATAATTTCAAGTTTCCTTTAAACGTAGTTTTTAGATTCTGAGTGAAGCGAAGGATCTTATGGTTTTACAATGATGTTTATTTATTTATTTTTTTATTTGTTATTTTTTATTTTTTTCTGTAAACACTTTTTGTATAGAAATCCTTGTCCAAAAGTTTCATCCAGTAACTTTTTAGATTCGAAATTGAACTGAAATGGTACTTAGAGAGGTCATTTTTCCAAAATCTCCATAGTTTTTCCAGTAATCAAGAATAACGATCGAAAAACTGTGTAAAAACGGTAAAATCGGTAAAAATCTGCCGTAAACGAGATTTTCAATGTTCAGATTTTAGGTATTTAGTCATAAATCGAAAAGTATTGAAGCTAGAAACTTGAAAATTTTATCCAATATCAAATACATACTTTTTTATATTGGACAACATTTTCAGAACAATTATAGCACTTTTGACTTAAATATAGGACTTTTAATTTGTATTATCAAAAATATTGTAGTACGTATAAACTCTTCAGGCAGATAAACAGTTCGGATTGGATACTCGATAATACTGCTCAAATATACGGGGTTCTTAATGAATAGTTGGGATTTTATTATACTTTTAACGCCACAATCAACTATCCTAACGAAACGCTTTACAGCTTAGTCCACGAAATGAAATGAGAACCAACGCTTAGACAACATCGAGTGTAGTTGAGAGGACTTTGATACACGAGACATGAGAATATTCCATGGACACAGAGGCGCAAACTAACGCAAACTTTTTTTTTTTTTGTAGTTGGAATTATGGGGGGACTGAATAAAAGTATCAAATACCCACCTATGAAAAAATTGATCGCTTCGCTCGCATTATATACACTTATCAATAATTACTTGACAAATAAAATCATATTAATTGGAATAAAAATCATGAATCCATATTGTTTACAATTGTTTAAATATCAGAAAACTATAATTTAATAAAAAAATAAATTTGCATTCACAGTCACATTCGTATGATCACAAATACAATTCAGTATTCACGATTAAACAATATTTTTAACATCATATTTCCTAACACTAAAATATTTATTATAATAATTGTTAATTAAACAATTTATAATAAATATTTTATTGATATGACAATAATCAAAACAAAACGGCGTCGCCCCGAATGTGATAAATTATAATCGATAATAGTTATTTATAGATGTGAAAACCAATTTGCTATTCAATATTCTCATCACTTACACACTGGCAATATAAAATACTATAATACTTTTTATATAGCTATTTATATTTATATACTTATAAATAAAATTAAGAATTTATCGTTCAATATTATAATATCACCTAGGTATCAACTAGGACCCACCCCATACACACATACAACCAAATTTTATTTGGGGGCAAGTGCCCCCTGCTCCTGGGGATTTGCGCCTCTGCATGGACAGCATCGAACGAACGCCGAACGACGATATCCAGACGCGGCCACGACGACGACGGCGTTACACAATAGTCGACAAGAATAATTCGTCATAAACGAAATTTATTAAACTTGGTACCTACGCGTACTCACATGTTTGTCGTAAAATAATGTAATTGCGAAGTGTCCAGATGGATTTTATTATTTCTGAAGTTGCTTTTTTTTTTTTACTTCTCAATCGAGTGTCACTGAATGGCGGCGCACGACGAAAATGCGACGCGTTCGTCGAAGTCATGGAAAAATGAGTTTATTTCCCTGCGGATCGCGTCCACCCAAGGTCAGTGTAAACACGTATTTGTATTATTTATCTACAACTACCTTGGAACCGTCGTCGGCAAGCGCGACAGTGTCGACAACACGCGCGTGGCGCAGGAGAGTATGCTATTATCTTTGGCGGTCGGAAGACGCTCGGACGTTCTCGGGTACAGCCCAAACACGAATGGATTGTTTTTCTTCCGGTGGTCCACTCACGCGCGTGCCGTGAAAAAAAGTCGAATCCGCCTGTACCTGCCACGCGTCGATCGTCATCAAGTGATTTATAAATGATTTCCATAAATCTCAAAGTTAATAAAAAACCTGATAATATATTGAGTAGATAATAATATAATTCATATACTGAGGTAATAATCGACTTATAATCAATACACAACATTAAAATCACCTATAAACCTCGGATCGTCATCTCGATTAAAGGTATTATAATATATTCATATTCATACATTTTAGATTCTGAGTGAACTTTTAATTTACCAAATTGTTTGAAAGTTTTTATGTAATATAATTTTAAATATTTGACAAAAAGTTCTGAAAATTTAATATGACCTTATTATATACCTACCTAATTATCCTAACAAAAATTCAAAAATCGTGACTCAGGATTTTTTTTTATACACACTTCTGATCACAATAAAACTTGGAACATAGATATAAAAACATTTTTCGAATCTTTTGGTGACAGAAAATTTCTAATGAGTTATAACTGTTATAACAATTGAAGTTTAAATGAGTTATATCTATCGAATATTTTATGAGAATTTAATTACAAAAAAACTCACCAAAAATTATACAAATAACCGTGAACTACGTAAACAGTATTTAAATAATAATATATTATATTACACTGAAGCTTTGCTCAGAATCGTTTTATACTAAAGAAATGAGTCATCATTTCTTTAAAACTTAATACATTCATCACCAATATCTTGTCCGAGGACCGAAGGGACGAAGGACGAACTTGTACCACCATCATCTCACTTACCAGCTTTTTAAATAGTAATGTACGCAATGATATCGAATATTGAATACCTCCATTATATTTTCTGTATAAGGAAAACAATTTAAATTTAAATACAATTTGTTGGTGTCAGTTCTGGATTAGCCTCCTAAATTATTATTTTTTAAATACAACCTCTTAATTTGACAATTTTATTTTTATTAAATCAACTTCAGTTAAATATAATTAATATTATTAACAAATAATAAATTAATTAATTCAACTTAGTCTCTGCCACTTTTTATAAATATAAATATATATATTTTTTTCCCCCTTTTTTCTTTTTCTCATTGTATACATACATTTTATTTTAATCTAATCATTTCTCTCCACCGTATCACTATATTTACTGTTATTATTGTATTTAACCGCAATTCTTGTATAAAAATGCCCGATGGCGTATATAAATAAAAATAAAAATAAAATATACTATTGATTGTGTTAGTGTACATAAAAATAAAATCCACCCCTGCGGGCTCACGCGATGACGATTTTTATTTTACACACAAGTTCACGAATTTTAAACTTTCTCAAATAATAATGAATATTGAAAAATACCAAATAATATCAGTTCAATTTTAATTAAAATACTGTATTTACCTTTTAAATGCAGACGTAATTGTGCTATTGTGGTGGTTTGAAGTTTAAATTATTTATTTTTAAAATAAAGAATAAGGTATAAAAGAGAGTTTACGAAAAAGTATATTATAAAAATATTAAAAATATAACAGGTTTGAAATAAGTTTGTATGAAAATAATACTAAAAAATTGTCATTTTTTATTCAAATAATACTATTCAAATAATACTTTTATAAATGGGTTGTTTTTGTTTATTTTTTTAATCAAATCTTTTTGGTTTACCTATAAAGTGTATAGCCGATCTCGTTGAGACATATATTACGGTTCATTGATAACTGTGAAGTGAAGATATACATAGTATTCTATAATCTACGGTTTTATAATAATGGATTTTACCCTTTACTATTTTTGCACAATCCGTGGAAAATCTCAAAATTAGCATTGGTAAAATTGAGACTCATTTTATGTTGGTAAAAAAATTATTTGACGATTAAAATACGTGATATTATTAATTTTTTTTCTTCAATGTATTAATTTTTAATTATAATCGATGGAATTTATTAATACCAAGTATTTATTCAATTACGTTAAAACTTGCAACACAGAAGTTGGCAATCCATTAGCGGTGAGCGTCGCCGACGACGACACAACACAATATAGTAATTATTATTATCGTCATATCGTTATGAATAGTCGTGTGCGCATACGTCTGATTGTCTTACGCACGTTTCCAACAAGCGTTTCCGGCGAAACGGCATGCACGTGTGACCGCGACAATCGGACGACAACGAGTTATGCGTTTTCTTTTAGCCTTTTAATTTTTTTAAATCGCAAGACAATCGCGAGGAGGACATGGTGTCGGGACACGAACAATGCGCGGAACTTTTACCGCGCTTTCCCCGCGGGCCGTCGCGACGTTACAAAATCGGTACTCCGGCCGGCCGTAGCCGTCATTTTTGTGCGCCATAGACAACTGCTCGGATCGAACGCTGCAGCCACCATTTTATCTTATATTAAATATTCATGATATAGAAATAATAATAATAATAGTAATATATCGTATAGTAGAACGAGAGCCGCATTCGTCTCTAACAACGACGTTGTCCGCGATTTGATAGTCAACCGCCCGTTGGACACCTCGCTGCGGCTGATTTGGTGACTTCTATATACTACTGAAGTAATCAATTGAGTATGTATATTGTAAATCACATCGTAATAGTTTTGTTTGCGTTTTATTTGTATTCGTTTGAACAATATTGTTCCTAAGGCTGGAGAATTTTTGTCAACTTTTCCGACCAATAACAATTTTTAACTCGTCAATAGTACCTAATAATACATATTAGGTACGTGAGTTTAGTTTTAAGTTAAAAGTTATTTCTCTTTTTTTTATTTGTTTAACTTATAAATTAAATAAAATGTAAAAATAACTTTAGGTACATAGTTAAAAATCAGTTATTATTGTTTTTTTTTTTTTTTTTTTTTTTTTTTTTTTTTACTGAGTGTTAGTAATCTATATACCAATATACAACGAACAAATTGGAAAAAAGTTTATACGCAGACACACAAAAATAAAAAGGTATGATAAAAATAATACTTATTATAGTGATCTGTCGTGTTACTTTTAAAATGAAATTTTAGATTTTTTTTTCAACATTAACGAACATTTCTACAAAGCAAAATATTATTTAATTTTTAAATCTATTGAATTTTTATAAGAGAAAAAGTTCACTAATTGCGACTATAAAATGTTTTAACTGATTAAAAGTTTCATAAAATGGAAAATAATTAAATTCACTAAGTTAGAATCAACGATAGTTCAATTAATATCTAAGTCGCTGGTATCATTACTAAGATACATACACATTTAGAAAAAACTTGTTCACTTTTTGATTTTAACCCGTCAAATTAAATTCCATTTAAGTTTTCGGTACCTATAGAACGCATTGTATAGATTATAGAAATTCATTTCGAACTTATTGATTAATTTATCAAATTATTCGATTGTACAGGTACTTAACGTTACATTTTTTATCTGATTTAAAATTTCTTGTTTTTAAAATTATTACAGTTTTCAACGGATAGAAACGATCGCATACGCTAGTATGCAAATGCCGGTGACCGCGTCTGTTGTAATTTACCTGGCGTTACTGGCGCTGCGATCCGTTTCGGCACACGCGATCGCTGGTTGGGATCATGCGGTAACCGGTGTCGGCGGCGGAGAAATAGACCGAACAAACGCCAAGGATGGTGCAGCGATCGTCCATAAAGACGTCGAGGCCAGAGTATTAGATTTGGAATCGATATTTGGCGGTATCGCCAAGTCGATGGTCAGCCGGACCGGAGGGACCAGTAGTCAAGTATAGCATATAGCATATTATTGGACTTAAAAATATTTTTGAAATGATTTGTCATAGGCGTGTGTTAAAAATAATAATAGTAATAATAGAAATAAAAAAAACATAATATTTTTTTTGCGTCGAGAATAACACGTGTGCAACTATTATTATTGTGCGTTTAGAACCAGCATTGTTTAAGTCCAGGTGTAAAAAAGAGGTCCGCCCAGGGTTTCTGCAAAATGTCTTCTCTGACCACATTGTCCAGTCCCTGTCAGTTTTTCAAGATGGCTCTCGGATTGTGCGATCTGCCCGACATCTTGGCTAGTATTTCATTTAATATGTAAAACAAAACTAACTATACCCCTACCCTTTTCATCCATCCCACTTCTCTCTGATGAAAATGTCTTTTCGACAGTTTTATTTCTAGCTATTCGGTTTTACTTTTACTTCAGTCTTCAATCAATTTAACAACAACAGAATGAATAATATAATAACCTATACTTATACCTATACGACTACATGATGTTATATTTATTACATTGTATACATGGCTCTCTTTAATGTACTGCCTCGATCACTTCGACCGTTCTGAGTTTTCTATGCGCATACAATATAACTATATATGATATATTATATGTAATAACACACCCATAAATAATACTTACAATATAACAATAATACTATGATGACAATAATATGCATATACGTATACTTGTATGCCTATCTTGAACACTAACTACTACACGTGCGTTTGATTCGATTGGCTCGATAATATATTCATCCATTGAATTTGATGTCATTCCGTTGTCGTAAGATCTGCATAAATAATAATTATTCATAGCATATCTATATAATTAAACAAAGACAATTATCTATTGATTATTGACACGTTATGCCAGCCAGAAACTGCATAAAAAAACGTGCTTATTGTTGAATGTCGTATTTGAAAGAGTTGATTCCTGTTAAAGTAATATTATCTGATTCCTCAGCAGTCCGTTTCCGCCAAAAACCAAGTGAGTTCGATTCCCGTTTCCACCGGGGGACGGCTATTCAAAAACAAAATAATAAATATAAAGTGAGGAGCCCTGAAGAATTGATAACTTTTAATATTTTATCGTATGTAATTTTTTTAAATGTTCATTTATTTTTTTAAATTTAATTTGCTTTATATTTTCCGTTGGAAGTATTAAATTAAATATACGTATAGATACCGTGTTTGTATTATTGTATTTAATAACGTACAGTGATTACCGGTGAGATAATGTGGGTATATATTATGTATGTATGTATGTTTGTTTGAACCTATGTACAAATATATAAGTATACGTAACTTAGAGATACAGATATACAAATTAATAGTATCAAAACAATTAGGTATAAAAAGTAATAATAATACAAAAAAAATTATATAATTTATTATACAATTTTGAAAAATCAATTGAAAATCATGAAACTAGATAAACTTTTGTTGACTTTTATTAAGACAGTTTCTTTGAATTATCCAAAAGAAAAATTAGTATTATTTATTTTTTGATTTGAATTAGTATGGTTGTGAAAAAAATATAATATTCCATTAAGTCTTTTATTTGAGTATGGTATATATTTTTTTTATAATAATATGTATACGTTTGATTTATAAATGACCCATCTTATATGTTTATCATTAATAATTTGTATACTTACTATATATTTTGTAAAAATCTTGGTGGAAAATTTTTTTTTGTAGAAAAGAACTATACCCATTAATAAGTATAAGATATATAAGTTAATAGTATAAGATAGTGACGTAAGAGTTCACAATTTGTTTTGGATTGTAGCATTGACAATGAACCCGGATCGTAAATATCGTTTTAAATAAATAAAAAAAGTTGACCTGTTTTATTATTGCTTATGTATACGTATACTAAAACGCACAATAAGAGGTGTGAAATTTCGGGAATTTGAACGAAAAATTTCCAAAGAAATTCTTGACTTCGTGTTTTTGGAAGATTAAATAAATAAATATTTCTACTTCTCCTTCTTAATTTTTTTTTTCAATGACGAATTCACTCTTTCTCTCGTAACAGCCTTTAAACGATTTATTACTTTATATTTAACAATGTAATGTGTAGAGTATTACGAATTCGTAAGCGATGGTTAGCAGGCGTATTTTTCGATTTCTCAGCTCCTTCGCTGCAGATGAAATGGGTTCCAGTGAAATATTTATACGGAATAACCGTTGCGGTGTTATGTCGAACAAGAGAGCCGTGACAAAGATTATTTTATTAACGTTGTTACAGTTAATTTCGGCCAAAGGTGTTCGCAGAGAAATCAAACGTGAAAAGCGAGAATCTTTACAACGTATATTCGGTCTCGTCGTGTTCCCCATTCGATTCTAAACAATAATATTTTTTACATTTATACTGCACCCAAAAACATCGTTCATATCGTTCTTTTCTAAATATTAAAGCAGTAGCTTGCCGTGAATATATAACATTGTTAATATAATAATATAATAAGCATGTTTCCAATGGCAGTTTTCCACACTCGCTGTAAACGTATAATATTATTGACAACAATTTCAGACCTAACCTTAACGATGACATATTGAAATTGCAAATCGCGGATCCAGCGTTTTTCGAATTTACGTGATCCATAAACACATTTGTTCAATTATAATGTAAAACAGATTAATAGATTTTTAAAAATATTATTATTTTCAGGAATATAAAACTTATAATAAATCAACTTTAAATTTTATTCGAAAACATTCATATTTGTTTTTATTCCTTTCAATTTAATTTTTTGTTTTTATTTCTTACCAGTTTTATTTATTTTTTTAATTTCCAACGTTTTATGATTTCATCACTAATAAATTTAATTATTTACGCCGGTATAAATAATATTCTTTTGTGAAAAATATTGTTATTAATTTCATATGATTTTGTCATAAAAAAAAAAAAAAAAAAATTAAATAATAGCAATATTTGAATATCTTAACCTGTATTCGTAAATCTCATTTGATTATTAAAAAACTATATTTTTTTACAGCAAAAAATATATTGAGTAACCATAAAATGTTTCTCATCTGATTCACTTTTTTTTCTATTCTCTAAGTGTTTCTACTCTGAAAATTACTTTAGTCTATAGGTATGTTATACGAAAATCGCTTGGCCATCTGTGATGGTGCGTATAATTTTCCATTCCTTGCCACACAATATTTAGAACAGTCACGGGACGTTAAAACGATATAAAATTGCGAATTACACGGCATTATCGTGATACGTTTTGGTAATGAAATAAATCAAATACACAACACAAATCTGTAATCCGAGTTTTTCACTTACTCCTATAAAATGTAAAGTAAAACACTCAAAAATCTGAAACTCAACATGGACGTACGTATTATACCCTGCGTATAGCCCTGCACACAGCTGTATACCTCAGAAAAAATTCGTGATCAAATTTAAAACATTATTTTTAGTTTAATTTTTTGTCAATTGTTTCTTTTAAACTTATTTTATCAATTTTATGATTTATCAATCAAACCATTGATTTTCACAGTTTCTATTAATAAGAAAATTCTTTTCTGTTACATAACAATAGATTAAGTATTTAAATGACTATCGTGTTATGATAATTGTATAATATATTGAAGAATTTCCCTTGAAATTTTGTATTAACAAATAATATTTAATATTGGACCAATAGTTTAATAGTAATTGATGTTTAAAATTTAGCGATGAAATGAAAAATACTTCAATCTCAAATCCATTTATACAAAAATAATTAGTTGTTATCTTTAATTATAAATAATTTACTAACGTAAGGGTTCGTAAATATATTCATGAATCAATAATTAAAAAATTATTTATCCGGGGTATAGAACTAAAAGAGTATACTTTCTTAAAAATCGGAAATAATAAATAATATTAGATTTTGCGACGAAAAATATGATTTTTCATTACAGTGTTTTATAAAATGTTATGTTATGAATATAAACGTAATTGCAATTTTGAAATGTGGAAATATAAAATGAAGTATTACTTTCATAAAAATAGCGCTATAAAGACAAGTCTCTATAATTTCAAAGATGATGAAAATTGATTCGATTTATGTATTTTAAATTTTTTCACAATGATACAAACAAAGTCAAGTTATTAGCTAGTTATTATTACATATATTAATTAAAAACACTTCGAAATTATTTAAAACTTCTAACAATTTTGTTTCAACATTTATTATTATTATTATACGTATATATAATTTAATATAGATATTAACTATTATAATGAAAAAATGTTATAATAAACACATTTATATTACTAATATTTGAAATAAGGAATTGACGTTTAGGTTTTTTTAGTATTAAGTTCTCGATTTTTCCTAGATAATTGAAAAGTACCTCAAATGCCTCTTCAGTGTTTTCAATAAATATTCAATGTAATTCGAACATTATTAAGCGATTGACAAACACAGTAAATGTAGAATATTTAAATAATTGTACTCGCTACACGACGTAGATATCAGGTAAACGTTGTTTACACATTTAAAGTGTATTTTATTATATTATGTACATTTATTGTCAATTGGTTCTTATGATAAAACTTGAGAAATTTCTGTCATTTACGATTTTTCGTTATCTATTTATAATTATTATTACCTTCGACTTTTAGCAACTAATATTGATTTAGGCGTATAGATATTTTCCTAGGACAAAGAAAAATCGAGTTATCGAGGTTTTGGATTTATGTAGAATCGACATTAAACTAATACATTATAAAATCTGTTTGGACGTAGATAACATATACGACTTTTGACTAAAATCTGATATTTTTATAGAAATATTGTCAACTGACCGTCGCCGTCAACGCAATACTAATAATACTTAACACTTAAAATATCATATACAATATGTATGTTTAGTCAACGCGACGAAACATCAAAATCTTGCAACGTCAACAACGAACACACGATCTCTGTACTTCCTTGTTACTAGCTTTCAAAAGACCTATAACACGGATCATTTTCTTGACTAGAGCTATTAATCGCATTATACTATATGCTTACGCCTGTTCCATTTTTTTTACCTCTTCGCCCGCCCTCTCCGACGAATGCACTTACAATAATGTATCGTGGGTGATCGACAATAATACTTCTTTGTGTATGGCTTTAGATTAAACCAATGAATAATTTTCGGATGTGATAATATTTCATACAGAAAATATAATTTTTTAGACGCATCATAATAAAATGTAAAAAAAATTATTTTTATTGTCATTATCAGCAGTGATTTTAAATCGTTCACTCACGGTATATATAATTATTAATTACGAATAAACGGTGTGGTGCATAGAGTATAATATCACAAAGATTTAACTATGGTCACTTTGAGAGCGCTGCAATTATACGTTCCTACGTGACTCGTGATATTTTTGCGCCACACTGTATTCACGTCCATGAGCATATATTTATACCAATACTCTATTCGCCGAAAGAATAGGAGTGTGGAGTAATGAGTACAGTTGTTCCCAAGGTCGTCGTAATATTACCCGTTGACAGAGTCGTTGAGGGAAATGTGATTTTATGAACATATGCATGAAATTCATACGCGCGCTACACTCTTGATCTCTTGGCGAATAGGGTAAGAAGTGGTATAGTGTATTATACGCCAATTTACTACGGCGCACAAACGACCTATAATTACAGTGACCGTCGCCATCTGTTTGTCTCTAGCTGCTCAGTTTGAACTTGTCCAACGTGGTGCTAATGCTGGTGCTCAAAGGACTCATATGGGGTGCGTCGTACATGCAGGGAAACAAGGGGCGTAACGAGGGCGGACCAGCAGCACAAGACGCCGGGTTCACCGAGACGGACCTGCTGCTATTCCTCGGGTATCTGGTGGCCGACGATTCGGGCCGTAATGACTGTCTGAACCGCGTGGCGTGCGAACATCCGTCCCGGGCGGAAAGTTACCTGAGGAGTGCGGAAATAGTGTGGAAGACCGCGAAAATGTTGGACGGGTGAGTGTTATGACGGCGGTGAACAAGTCACCCACGTCGGCTGTCCAGAACTAATACACTGTAACAACTATTTTTTCAAAATTGATTTTTTTTTTTATTTTCATCGGTATTTTCAAACGTCGAATAAAATAATTCTATTTTCTTTTGGGTTTGTGTTATTATTTAATGATTTACCTACCAATAGGTAATTGCACGAGTTTGTCTTATGACTATCATAAGTTTATCATGTTCTAATGTTCTATAAACTAGCTTTTCTGTAAAATTTTCTGAATAGTTGTTTCTGTGTTTTAGTTTTAGACAGCCGACGTAACGTCGTATGGTTTGTCAGCGATTGTGACGTGTTAGCGCACAGTTGTCTATGGTTTTATACCTGATAATAAGATGATACGCGTTTGAGGGTTCGCTTGGGGCTTAGAGCATTGGCGGCAGTGGAAGCAGTGACTTGATTTCAGGATCATTCCTGGAATGATTGCCGCTTCTTAAAAACAAACCACTCAGGTTCTCCGGTCGGAATCGCCGCTGCATCCGAATGGACGGCTGGAGTTTTTCCTGCCGACAGTTTCGTAACTTCGTCGTGGTGCTGCGAGCTGGTAGCGGACTCAATCGAGTTCGCTTTCAGCTGTGGCTAAAACCAACCCAAGTAAAACTCCGGAGTTCAAACTGGTGGATTCTCATGTCTATTTGCCCCGGTTGAATACCTGGTGTAATAGGTGATTTCGATAGCTGGAAGTGATGATTTCTTTCGAGGTGTCCGACCAGTGAATTTCTGATAGCTAGAGCTCCGTTTTGATTTGAGGGCCCCTATTGTCTAAAAATGAAATTTCACTCTTTATCCAATAATTTTAAAATTGTTATTCGTTTTCACCCAAGAATAAAGTAACACTTTTTGCTAAGTTGTCTTGTTTAAGAATTTGATAAAAACTAACTTTGATTATTTATTTGAGTAAATTAGTTGTATAAAGCCACTTAATATTAACTACTCAGAGGGTCAGAGAGTACAATGAAGACGTGAATTTTATTACTATCTAAAACAGAGATTTCCAACCTATTTTGACTCACGGCACCCTTAGTCATTTTCTAAAAATCCGGAGGCACCCTAGATTACTTCGGTTTTATTTATCAGTGTATAAATACAAATATAAACAAAAGTTGTAAGACGTAGGTATATAGAATTTTTACATATTATATTTTATACAACAAATTATTACATTGAACATTAATAACGTATTTGTATTTTTGGTTATTATTGCATAATATTATTTGATTATCAAGATTAATTAAAAATTAGGGAACTAATGTAACACTTGGGCTTGTTTTTTTTTTTTTTACACAAATCTTTTATTCGTGGTCGAATAGTTGGAAGACATACTCTCATTTCTTCTTCAGTGAACTCCATTTTCATTAGTTTATTTGCTTTTATGTTTACAAGAGTGAAAATGTGTGTTAAAAACAAGTGGTAGATTGATACATTTATAACTGTTCACATCGAAGTAATGGCAATCAAACCGGTATGAACATTAAAATAGATTGAACATCGAAATATTTCTACAAATTATATGAAACATGGTAGGTTTTATACGTATTATAGTCTGTTTTATTACACACTGTGCTATATTTTTCTTGAAATCGATTTTTCTTAAATACTATATTTCAAATAATTTCGCGGAACTCTAAATAAAGTTCTCGGCACCCTAGTGTGCCGCGTCACTCTGGTTGGGAATCTCTGATATAAAAAGTATTTTGTTTATGTTAATTAAATTAAATACAAATTTAAATAAATTGTAATAATAATTAATATTTTTATTTGTGAAATTATTATCAATTGGTAACTCATGCATTGAGTTTAATAGAATAATTTAATGATACTGATTTAATAAAATGGTGTCCGTTAATTTTTACTGCAGTATATTGTTGAATTTTTTATTCAATTGTCCGTTGTCAATTGTGAATTTTTTTTATAAAAAAAAAAGTTAAAATAAATAGCTTTTTAGAGCTTGGGTCATATTATTGATCTTTATCGATAGTGGGATGTTAAATTACTTTATGAGACTAATAAATAAGAAATTCTATTGCTTTTGACTCCAATGTTATTAACACTCCTAACTTGCATAAAAATAATAATTATAATTATAATCTTTCACCTTCTAAATTTCTGTCCAAGCTATCTTTATTAATTAACTTTCTTCTTTTTTTTCTTATAACTGTATAAAAAAAATTCAATACTCCTTAGAGTTTTTAGTATATACTTAATCATTTAATTGCCTATTCATAACGTTACGCGATCGGTTATCATTATCATTATATATCGATTTCGTGCTTTAAAAGTATTCTAACATCACATCTAGATTATATATATATATTTTTTTTTTAAATTAATTTGCTATTATTGGAAACATTCATCTAGATCAGGGGTCACCAACTTATTTCTATGGAGGTCCGTTTTGAAACTTACCAAAGTTTCCGTGGTCCCAAAACTGGCACGTATATAAGGGGGGTTTTAGGGGTTCACCCTCACCCCCGGAATTTTTCAGTATACGAGTACATTATGCAATATACATTATATATACATATATTAATTATAATAAATACCATGTTGTTATGAACCGCCAACCAGATAGTACATTCTTATCTTATTATTTTATTGTAGGATTTTTTTATATTTCTTTTATGAAAATTCAAAAACTACTCCACGAACAGGGCTAGTGAAAAAAGTGCTCGCGGTCCGTATGTGGACCGCGGCCCACCAGTTGGTGACCCCTGATCTAGATTATTATAATTACCATATATTATGTTATATACATGTAGCTTTTAGTGAGCTTCCTCCTCGCCGCCCTGTCATTGTTAATCTTTCCTAAATTTCTTAATTGCATAACTGTATCAAATAGTTTGTAAATATTATCAATAAACGTAAATTTTTTTCGAAGAAAAAAAGATTCTAAGGCCAAGAGGAAAAATTTTCAAAAATATTTGCTTAAATAGAGACCGCGAGTGAAGAGATATAAGTCTTTTTTGGGTGAAAAGAGTCCCATCCTCGGGAACAGTGGCTGTGTCGTCAGCCGTTGTAGATATAAGACGACCGGGTGGATGGCATCCCTAGGTCGAAGATCCGGTACCCAGATCTTCCATGGATTCCTCCTGTTCGGATATCGAAGTAGCTTTGAACCCGTTCATACGTGTTTTAAGTCCACTTCAAGACGGGTAGGACAGAAATAACATTGGTAGATTCGTGACCAGTAAGATAGTTAACGAACCCAAAGTCAATAAAGGTACTCATGTGGGCTGCACATGTTATTATTATAGACGTATGTACACACTCATGACTGTGTGCATTATAATTTTTTTATTTTAGTAATGAATGTAATCTTAAATAATTAATCCAGAAATAGAATTATCAATAACTTCACACACGAATAATTAGCATTGCCCTAACTAAATTAGCTAATTATTAAATTGCAGTTGATGGATAAAACATTATTTTCTATTTGATTTAGATTGAATAGATTGATATATTTTGAAATAGATAAAAAAAAAAAAAAATGCTTAGTCTACGGGAAATCGTTGATACGAGGATTAATCGATAAAGGAAAATAAAACAAAATGATTATTATTAAATGATGACATTTTACGTGAAATAATGACTTGAACTTTTAATCTAATGAGTATGGTATTCTAAAAACGAATCATGAGGTACTGTAGGTACATATATCTTTAACAATAGGTACCCGTAGACAATATTTTTATGGAACTCTCAAGTAAATAAAGTGGGGAAAAATGTACAACGTATCTACTACTTTCAATTTACGTAAAAAATAAGTGTTACTTATTAGTTATTAGTGTTCAAGTTGTCGCAAATTGTGCAAACCGTTTTTTGTTTATTTCAAAATGTTACGACCTGTTCCCGATTAACTAGTGATATATTAGAGCGCGGACAAGTTGTCATTTTGGTATTTCAGTGCAAACCAAGGGAATCCGTATTTTCACTCAATGTGAAATTTAGTTTTTCAGTTTTTTTCTCATTTTTTGATTTTGAGATACTTATCAAATAAGTACCGATTATTCTGATACTAGCTGTACGGTCATCTACTGTAATTTGCTCGGATTGAGTTTCAAAAAATTATTAAACAGAACGATTAAGCGTCACATCATAACTCGTTCGGATAAAAAATTATATTTTGATATTAGTTTTTGACATTTTGACACTTTCAATGTGTTATTTTAGGTTACATACTCATCTAATTACGGCATTTCTATTTCGTGACACATTACGGCTGTTTTTTACTTGTCAACGTGTTCTTATTCGTTATTCTACGAGTACAATATCGAATTTTTCGTGTTATTTGAATGTTCACAAGTAAAACGTTACACACGCATATATTATGTCTTCAATATAAAATCAAAGATGAATTACATTTTGAACAATTAGAACTAAAGTAGTGAACATATTTTGAATATTATTATTCGATTGAAAAACAAAATTTACTCAGTTCAAAATTAAATTTATATGTATGTAATAGATGTAACCACGCGTACCCCACCGTTGAATGAACAATAATAATATTGTATGATTAGTCAATGTCCTGCCAAACAGTAATATTTTGTGATGAAGGCAAATAGAAGAAGAAAAAAGTTCACTTTTTTGTTGTGCACTTTGCATGTGAGGTAATACATAAATGCGTTTGATCATTCGAGTGATTGGACCAACTTAGGTACATATTATAGGATATTAGGTGTCAAATTGTATAAAGCAATTCCTTAATGTCGATTACATTGATTTCTGATCACGTGAAAATAATAAAAATTATTACGTCAAGTTATAAATAGAATTAAAATGTCGTCGCAATTGTTCAGCATCATTAATTCGAAAAAGGCACTTGAGTATAATTCATTTCTCACCACCTACGTAAATAATAAAAGTGATAATCATTATTTTAACTGCGATATTTTCAGTTTGGTACCGTTAGATGAGAAATATGAGCAAATGTTGATCAAACTGCAAGAGGCCATCGAAGACGGCAGGGCGGATGGAGATTGTCCGGCCAAATATAAGTGTTCAGATTCGACTAACACCGAGGAGGAGTTTAACTTGATTTAAATTAAAACACGAAGTTCACGATGGATTACATTGAATAGTGTTTTCTTATGTTTTTTTCCAAATATAAGTTCTACTTACGAAAATGATGATCGTACTTTATGCTGTTAGTTTAACACCATTTTTAACATATTTTATTAACTTTACATTCATGTTAATGTTAAATAATAATAATAATATATAGTTACAATATTATGAAATCGTTTATTTCTTTTTTTTAATTAAAAGTGTTATTTTAAAACTCATTTATTTGATAAGTTAAATCTTATATAGTATAGTATGTCCAAAAAAAAAAAAAATAAATAAAAATAAAAAATAAAATAAATAAATAAATAAATAAGACATAGATTTTTTTTATTTTCTAAGCTTCTTGGTACTTAATCGAATGAGAAGTTAATTTATATCGATCGATATGACTTTATTATTATATAAATTATATAATCATGCTTATATATTATCAACTTTTATAATTTTCAAATACTAATATTTAAAAAAAATGTTTTGTGAGTGTTTTTACTCGCTTGACTTAATGATAATACGTTTATAATATATATAATATATATATATATTTTTCAAGTGTTGTGAATACAATTTTTAATTTAGGTTATAATAAGCACCCGGGTACTGTTTATTGAATGGCAGTGTTTCTCGAAAATCTTATAAAATTTTAAGTATTTCGTGATTCTGGAAAGGTTAAATATCATTGATGTAGAGTAAAATAAAAAAAAAGGTAGAATGATCCAAAAATTACTTAAGATTAAATGTAAAAATGGAAGAACGTTCAAATTCTATGAATTGTGAAATGTAACAATTTAAATTAAATTTAACTTTTCATTGTGTAAAACTTTTTTTTTCACTTAAGTCATGGTGATTTTGAACAAAATGGCCTCATTTAATTTTACTAAAATTATGAATACTTCGTAAGTTTTACCGTGGATCAACCGTGCAATGTTATAGTTTTATTTTGGAATCATGTAAGGTTTTTTTTATTATTATGTCTATTTTAACGAGTCATGTAGATTTTTAACATAAAAATAATGGTGCGTTAGGCTCGATTTTATTTGTTGTTCAGCCACATTTACTACATGAATATTTTTCGAATAGAACAACTATATGTAAGTATATTAGAGATTAGAAAAGTATTGCATGACTCGCATAAATACAACGATTTCTAAAATTTTATCTGGATAAAAAGTAAATAGATATAATTAATATTTCATTTATAGAAAACCTTCTATCAACTATTCAGAATAATATAATATATATATATATATATATACAGAGATTCAGAGATTTTGTTTTAGACAAATATATAATTAAAGCTAAATAACCTACAGATTTCATTGGGTTTCTTTTAATATTAAAATGTAATGCAATTTGTGAGTTTAAGCCAATTTTATAAATAAAACATGAAAATCAGAAGATAGTTATAAAAGATTTTATTTTGTATTACGATAATTAAAAAAGAGTTTTATATCATGTATAGAAAATAACTACTCAGAAAAGGACGTGAGAAAGAAAAACAATTCGAAACGTGAAATATTAAGAAAATAGAAGATAATAAGGTTAATTATCCATTAAATTTACATCGGTATATAAAATTGTCAAACCCAATTTTTTTTAATGCTATGTTGAATTATAATTCTATTATTATCAATTATTTTATACATGTTAAGTGTTTTTCTATTCTGAACAAATTTATACCTATCTACTAATTTTTGTCTGTAACCAATAATTCAAGCAGCACATTATGAACGAGCTAGTGTTAAGGTCCATGTATTTTAGAATTCTAAATAAAAAATTATCTGAAACTAACCGAGTTACTAGACTTTAACTGTAAGGGGACTGATCGATTACACCAATTTGGTATCAATTTCACCAGGGCAGGTAGTTTTAAAACTACCTATTGCTTCTGTCAGGGTTGAAAGTTTTATAACCACCAATTGATTTAATCACTAAAGATGGAAACTGTGAATCACTATTTCATATATCTTATTCATTAGCGCAACTTCATTCACTAATATTATACTACGATATTTTTATGTTTGAATAGTGTTTTCCCGATTACGTATATTGCATTTAATTTTATTTTTTCAGACAAAGCATCGGAAATGAAACATATTAGCAAGGTACCGATGGTATCGATAATCAATTGATATACATCTAGAAAAAGTTTTCGATTACTTCAGAACGAACTACGATCACTTGCAAATCATTTCATGCAATATTCGATCCTTTATTCACCAAATCATATCTCAATATTTATCTATTAATCCATGTCTTGATCACAAAAATTCAAACAGTTACATATATTATTTTAAGATCTATTAACACAAAAAAAATTAGTATGAACTAAAAACATCTTGATAAAAAAAAAAGATGTATCAAAAGATTATGAAGCTAAGAAAATTAGTCGTTTTCATTTTATGACTTTGTCATTATTACATTATCATACATAATACATAATATTTATACTTTCCATGAATATTTATAAAATAATTGACGGGTATAGTTTATTATTATTTTTAGATTATACATCTGTATATTGTTACGTTATATATATAGATGATACGTAATTAAATTGGCTTCTACATTTTTCAGTTGTATTTTCTTATTTTTATTTTTGATTATTATTTGAATAATTAGATTTAAAAGTCATTATATACGAATAGGAATAGGTATACTTGTACTATGTATAACGTACACAAGAAAAGGAAAAATGATCACAGGTAAAATTGTTTAAATGTATTAATGTAATATTTGTTAAGTGGTGAAATCGATACTGGTACTGTACTGGCGAAATCGATGTACCTAAAATACAAATAAAAAAAAGTCGATCGGAATCAATGAAGTCCTATCCGAATGTACAGATTAATTTGTAATAATTTAAATTTCTTTTAATGTCATTATTCACATAGGATTTGCACAGGAATTTATAAAATCAACACTGATATTCCTCAGGTGCCAACAAATACCCATGTAAAATTTCAAATCAGTCGATTGAAAGTTAGAAAAAATATGTTTCATATTTTCGTAAGAAAAAAATTATCTTTTGTCAAACAAGATAACTTTAAACAGGTTAAATAAAATAAAACCTACCGATCATTAGACTTATTACAATTAAGTAGGTATATAAACACAATATTTTACACAGAAGCTTTGCTTAGAGTCGTTTAATTAAAGAAATGATTTATCGTTTCTTTAAAATTCAATTCACCCATCACCTTTATCTAGTCCGGAAAGCAACAAATACTCATAATTATATTATATACATGGTGCGATGTATGTTCACCTTTTTTCTATAATTTGAATTTTGTGGGCAAACCATTAGTGAAATTCCTTACATAAGACACAGACATTTTGCGTAGTTTTATAAATAATTTATGTATGTATGTTTTATTTTTTTCAATTTTATGATTAAGTGATTTATAAAAGTTTAAATTGAAAAACATAATAGAAAGGTATTGAAAACATCGTGACGTTGTCTTTACCATATAGATTATTTGTTTATTTCACAGACCAAAGGGTAAAGTCGAATAACTAAGTCTAAAGAAGCTCAACAAATTTTCTAATAACGTCTTAAATGTGCCAAATATATCTACTTAATTTATAAAACATGAAGTGTATTATTATAGCAGGAAGTTTATTTTAACTTCACATAATTTTGAATTTATAGAAAATATAAATTCAACTCTTACATTAAAAATGATGCGAAAGATCATTTGGTTTTACAATGGTGTTTAATTTTTTTCTTTTTTTTTTCTGTTTACACTTTATTTAGAATACTTAACTTTATCCAAAACTTTATTATCAGTATTATTAATCATTTAATTATAAAATGATGAAATTGTTAAGTCATTCGTGATAAATAAAATATATATTGCATTATACAGATATTTTTCAGAGTGTGTGTGTGTGTGTGTGTGTGTGTGTGTGTGTGTGTGTGTGTGTGTGTGTGTGTGTGTGTGTGTGTGTGTGTGTGTGTGTGTGTGTGTGTGTGTGCGCGTGTGTGGGAAAAGTGTGTGTATGTAGTACCATACAGTAGTATTTTCATTTATTTATATAGTTTTTGGAATATATAACACGGTGTGCAAATATATACGCACGAGTATTTAAATAATGTCTTGAATTCTAAAAGAACATTGATTAATGTTCATGATTGGTGACAATCTTTTATCACAATGTTTAATCATTAACCATTATATCATACGTATACTATAACGGATACTAAATGAATAAATAAATATTATTTGTTCTATGTTTACAAACAAGTATGGGTAATAGTGTTATAAGATTGTAAAATAATCACATGTACTTCAACTGATGAAATATTATGCATTTATATAATATACGTATATTATATTTACATCCCAATGGTAGAGAATAAGGTTAATTGTATAATTAATTTTGCATTTCGGAGATACAAAGAGGTGAATTATTTTCTTATTGTATAATGATAAGTATTAAGTTTTCGTGTTTTTTTTTTTAACATAACAGTCAGTCGATTTTGAGTACCATAATAGATGCGTAATCAAATGTCCGTTTTCTATTTTGTAGAGCAAACCAAGTACGTACACGTTTGGTCTTAAATGTTAACGCACGAATGGCGAACGTGTGGTATATCCTACATCCGTAGGTACATCATAACGTATTACATTTTCTGAAACAATGACAAAAAACTAAAACAAAAAAACTCAATATAATTCGTATCAGTCAATTGATTTCTTCTCGATATGGTTTCGATAAAAAAAATCAAACGAGGTTTTATATTTATGTATTTTTTAACGCACATGTACCGTCGTGCCGTGTTTACGATATGAATTATAATAATAAAATATGTTTATTCGAGTATGTAATACATATGCGCGTGGTACTTGAGAAGTTGTTTAAAAAACACCAGTCATCTCTATGTACATGCAGCTGTGTATAGACAATAGACTCGATTGCAGTCTGAGCAGCGTTTCAGAGTGCACGTTTTTCTAATGTCTCTTATTTATACCCTTCGACAATGTGATACGTCATTTTTTGTACGTATCTGCATGAATAACGGAAAAAACAATAATGTTTCACATATGTTACTATAATAATTGCTAATGTTTACACGGGAGAAATGTTATTGAAACAAAAATACGCACGTTGGAGATGTGGTACACAAAAAACGATACTGGTGGCGGCGGGCAAAAACCAATAACTACTTGGACGGTTAACATTCAGATATCCTAAGTGAAAACTATTTTCCGAGGCTATAATATCGTGTACTATGCGAAGAAAAGCCTGGTATATAAAATATTGACTCAAATCGTTTTTATATCATTGATTACTGAATTTCGATACATTTTCTTATTTCCAAACATGAATTTCTCTACCGACATTATTTTCGTAGATGGTGGTTAGTTTACAATTATTAAAGGAGGCATTTTTTTCAGACGTTCTTGCTTGCTTACACCCGGTTGGTGGTAATCAAGAGACCTGCATTATAGTATAGTATCTCCATGTTGCACACTTATCGTATAAAAAGTAAACGAACGAAGCATCCACGCCATAATATTATTCAATAGCCTACGAACGGTTCTGGTGTAATGATTTTAATCGTGTTTTATTCGTATTGGTGATACGGACGAATTATTGTTTTTATTTTTTCAATACCTTGTACTTCATATTTGTGTAATATGATATTATTATGATTACGTTGGCGTGTTTATACATTGATCAGCAGCATATGCCATGATCACTGATCGTTAACCTACTGCGCTCAGAAAACAGTTACTATACAGACGGCAGACACTCGTTGCACGCGAATACGACGCTCCACTGCCTTTAAATTATACGAATTTTAATGATAAGAATATCTAATAAGTAGTTTGAAGTAGTAATACTAGGTATATCTAATATACGTAATTTTTTGCACATCTGAACTTAGTGTATTGAAACAAATAATTTGCGATTTTTAAAAGATTTAACTATATTTGAAGCTGTGTTTAAACTTCCACTTATTAAAATATAAATTTATTGGCATTGCTTAATTTTTAATTCCTGATCTCAGAATAAAAAGATTTATTGTCTTAGTTTTAAATATAGTCAATATAGAATTTAAAAAAAAATTATTTTGAAATTTCCATCATGGTTTTATTCGTATAATTAATAATATTCAATAAAACACAACAATCAAATAAATAAATTATTTTGACGGAGTTTCATTTTAACTCTGTTGTAAGAAATATTATGACTGAATTGTTTTTAAACATTATTTTGCTATACAAAAAATTGTAATTGTGTATTTTATTAAATAAAAACAAAGTTATTTCTAATGTAAGCCGAAAAAATTGAAACATTTGAAATTTATGTAACGGTAAAAATCTGTTAGGTTAGGTTTCAATATACTATACTTAATATAGTAATAATATAGATTATTTTTCTATTATCGTTTTGCGGAATCGCCACAAAACAGCCTAAACCGGCCCAACAGTAGATACTTTTCTATAGTTGTATAAAAGCGGCTTGAAGTCGTCTCAGGCTCTGACCGCAATATTAATGTCTACGGTTATAAGCATAATGTGTATTACACTTACACACACACACACACACGGTCTGTCTTGTAGATACACTTTGGATATACTTTGGTACCGTTACAGTCCACTTTCAATAATACGAACCTCAATAAATCGAAATAAACGCTTAGTTCTCCGCGAAAAACCAAATGATTCGAAAAAAGTAATGCATTTCGGTCCCCTCTCTTTATAATTCGAGATTAAGTCTGCCATAGACGACTGTACGATGTGAATTATTTTTAGTTGCAGCCACTATAAATTGAATTCGTTAACGTAAGAGCACAAATATATTCAATTGTTGTTCAACTGATATAGGCACTATTGTTTCAGTATAAGAATGCAGAAAGGATACTATATATGACGATATTGCGTATATGCTCCGAAGAATCAGAAATGGACGAAGAAAGCGTTATATGATTTTCAAGACCATCGATTTTTCAGATAACGCTTTCAAACAGATTGCGACCAATGATTTTTCTCATTAGACCATAGTTAATAATAAACGAGTGATAGATATTAAACTAAATGCAACACACACATGCAATTTTTCAACCCTGTGCAATATTCGAATATTTTTTGATTCTCCCCTCCCCCCCTCCCGACTATTCAAACCCTCACTAAATCGAAAACTTCTGAAGACCGAATATTTAGAGCTGAATCCTTTCGATTTCAAATCGTCAATCCGTATCTGAGTTACCAAATATAATATCATGCACGTGCGCGACGGAATAAAAACGGCGACAGGGGACTCATTGGTTTTCTATCGCTTTACCGTCACCTTCGTCGAGCGACGTCCTATAACAACCGAATGTTAATGGACGACGTCAGTTCCAATTAAAATAATAATATCGCGGCGATAGATAATAGCGAAAACGTCTTTGCGCCGTGCAGATGTCACGGTGTATTATCGCGGCGGCGGCGGTGAGAGCTGTACGGCCGCTTCTCTGCGCCGACTCGCGTACCTACTGCGTTGTACTCGCGGCCCGTTCTCGCGCGGGCGGCGGCGGGCGCGCTGTTGTCGGCTGCTGGAACCGTGTCCACGACCATCACACTCTATACAGACCATTATAATATTGTACGTGTCCGAAGTCGTCCGACGCGCGTTCCCTATTATCACGAGTTAACACGCCGCGCGAACACACGACCATCGTTTCGTCGTCCGTGTTTCATTTTTTTTTTTTTTTTTAATTTAATTTTCGGTTTTTTTTTTTGATTTTGTCTTTCTCACCTTCCTCCGCAATAGCGACTAAAAAAATAACAACAACGACATTACGTTCTCGGTGTTTCGAGTGCGTGCTCACAAGCCTCCCGCCACACATCACGGCCGCGTGCTCTTCGACGCGGACGCGCCACCACGCGACAATAATATTTAATTCGCAAGATATCATAACGACGATAATTCATTTCGATATATTTCGTCGTTGTGGTCGCGCGTCGAAAAAGACATCAACCAACAAACGTGTGCCGTCCCGAAGTCGTCGATCGTGTCCGTCGTCTCGAGCTGCCGTCGGGAAAACTCACACAAACGTCGTGCGAATAACGCGCTTGTGCTTGTGTGAGCGTGTGTGTGCGTGCTTTACCCGACACGTGCGCGTCGTGCGGCGACCGACTGAACGGCTCGTGCACTGTCAACTTTTCCAAGTTCGTTCGTAGACCGGCGCGAGCCACGCGTCCAGGCGCTTTATGGTATTGCGCCGGTGATCGACGGGAGGCCATGCCGTTCGGATCTACGACCGTCTATCCACGGCGTACGTCGTTGCGCGTGTCGCTAACGTTCTGTGGACGCCGAGCACACTCGTGAACCGTTTCGGCGGCCTATTGAAAACACCACATCGACGTCCGGGCCGAGGCTACCAGCAGACACTTCCTATGTGACACAGGGTAAGACACGTGCACGTCAAGAGCGATATCATTTATTAATATTGATTTTTTATTTTTTTTGTCATAAAACGTTGATCGCAAATCCGTTGGAACAAATAACGCGTTCCGCGTTAGACAACGACGCACATCTCCGATACGAATGTGCTGAAAACACCGATTAGTTTTAGCAAACGTGTTCGAGCTTTTAATTTATTTTGTCCGATAGAATTTAAATTTAACGCAGTTTTCTGACTTTATCAGGTATATAATGGTTACCATTAAAACTATTTCGGCCAAACCAAGACGAAAACCATTAATAATAAAACTAGATTAGAATTTATTTTGTTTGGTTTTTGCGAAAAGAAATCTTTACGTAACTGAATAAACCAAAACAAAGTAGTCCCAATATTTATTTGAGTCATTACTTGAAAATAGACCAATATTAAAAGGTCATAAATAATCCATGTCCAAAATTATTAGAAAACAGTCAAATTTTCAAAGTTATTATTTTTTTAAATCGAAACATTTATAGGCTATCTAGAGAAAACTACCTGGTATACTTCACCTAACCTAACTTCTGCAAAAAAAAACCCCAAGACAGTATTAGACTTCCAGAACAAATGATAATTCTAACTTAAATTCATTGGGTGGTGAAGACATTTCAACTACAAATATTTTAGTTTAAGCATGCTTTTCTAATAACACAACAAATATGTCTATGAATTATTATAGAATAATTAATAAAAGTAGATTTTCTATATTGTTTAAGATGAGGTTTCAATAGTTGATATGAAAGTAAAAATAGTTTTTTAAAAAGCTTCAAAATCAAACAATGGAATCTCATGGGCGTAGCTAGGTAGATATTGCTAATTACAGAAGGTACAGTCTCGCGCTTGGAATGTGAAAAAAAAACACAAAGAACGGTTTATTGCGAACATCATAGATTCGCGTAAAGTACAAAAAAAGTAATAATAATAAAAATCGTAGATTTTGCATTGAGATAAGTTAGTTTGAACGGAAACGGATATGGTGGAGAACAATACAAAGAAAAGTAATTGGCCTCGGATAAACAACTATATACACATGTACTGTAAAGAATATAGAGCAACACGGGCAAATAAAATATTTCGCATGGTGCATAAAACAGTAGAACACGTGCGAAACTTTTGCACTGATTTCGCGTTTTATGTTCTATATCTATAGACCACCCGTCACACACACACACACACACACACACACACACACACACACACACACACACACACACACACACACAACTACAAACCGCAACTGAATTCGCAACGTTAATCTTGAAGTGTGTGAGTGCGAACACGTTATATTTATACAAACACGACTTCTTTACTCTATTACGCGACTAGAAGATTTCTATTCGGCGAAACACGTATACTTTTATTATTTACTTCTCGATTAAATCGAAAACAAATTCCAAACATTTTCTTCTTGGCCGACGCCGTTGTCTATTGTGTCCCATTTCTAATATCACCGGTTGATTTTCAGCGTTCGTGACCGTTTTGTTATCGCGTGTCCTTGTCTTGATCGACGGTCCTATTAATTTCTCGTGTCAAAAGCAAAGATCGCGTTGGCGGATACTGCGTGATAGCTGCGCTGCGGAAGTATAGGTATACCAGACAGTTCATTTTTCAACGCGAATCACTCTTGAACACGTAGTCGCGTATTTCGTGTTAGAAATGACTTATTAATAATGATAAAAAAAAAAAATAATAGTGCTAATAGAAAATTTTAGAGTTACATACACTCCAATTGAATCTTTATGTACCAACCTTGTCTCATCGTGCTGTTGGTAATTTAATTTTTTTAGACAAAAAAAAAATACGTGTCTGAAAATTGGATTAATCTTTTTTCAGATGTATTTAATCGAGGAAATGTAGTATATGGGTTCAAATCTAGTGTATCCACGAACGACTGATATAATATTATAACAACTATACCGAGCTAAATTATTAACATAATATTTTCTTTTCACGCGTCCAACGGATTACGAGGTTTTCTGGCATACGTTTAGAATTATCTGTTATGCACTGCATAATATGTAGCATGCGTATTGTAACATTACACGTATTATTACACGTAGTAGATGCAGTTGAGATCCGATATGTGTTTATTTTGTTCTAACATATAAATGTGAATGATGGTAGTCATCATATAATTGTTTCCGATGTCTTTATAGACAATGCGACTATACAAAATCTAGCCAATAAACTCTAATTCTAATATAAATAAAAATATGTTTAGAATATGATAATTTAAATTTAAAAAAAAACCCTTACATTAATCGTTAGTTTTATATTTATATTGTAATAGTAAAACAAATTTTAATGGTGGGCACTTTTTCTTTCGTAAGATGTATATACTTATCAATTCATTGAGTGCCTTATTAAATAGTTTTGTTATTTAACACATGAGACTCTTTCTAAATTATTTGGATTAGATCATGGAAAAATCGAACACTACTGAAATAGTTTTCTTGAGTAATAATATATTTAGCACATTAATTATACGAAAAAAAAGTAACAAGCTATTTGTATTGATTCTTTTTTACGTAAAACTTATTTAAGAATAAACTACTTTAACAATGATACATTTACGCGTATGAAAAATTTAAAAACTTAAACTTCTATTTATATATTTACTAATGTATAATAATTTATTGAAACTTATACTAGTTATTTATCAACAACAGATTTTTACTAAAAATATTAAAGATTTAAAAGATGTATCGGTGTTTTTATTAATGTTGTTTATAGAACTTCATAAGTATGGACTTTTATCACATTATATATAGGTACCTACTTTTGTTCATTTATGAATAGACCATTCGAGTCGATGAAATTTTTTTATTTATCGGTCGAAAAATATTCTATATAAGTCATATTATAAATAAAAACAATACATTCATAGCAGGTATATGTATTTTTAAGATATAATAATACTTACTTATCATAAGTAAAATTTTATTAGAGAAAAATTGTCTCTTTATTTACAAACACGTCAAAGAGAGAAAAAAATGAACCCACAAAGAAATATCGTGGCTCACCTTTGGTGCTTTGTTTAAAGTCAATCATCGTGCGAGTAAGTAGTAAATGTGTTATAAACATTAATGATTTAAAGTTATAAAGTTATTTAAGATATGCTTTTACTAATAGTAGTGACGAGTACGTAAATCTACATATAAATACATTAATGTCACGCATAGCTAGATTCGTGTGCCACCGAAGAGACTTTAACGACCGCGGACGTTAAACATTCCCCGAATAAATCTTCGTCACGTTTACGTTTCGAGAAAAAAGTGAACGAATGATAAAACTATAAAGCTGTATACTCTGAGTGTAGGCGTCGATCAAGGCCACGGTGGATAAACGTGTAGGGTTAGGGAAGAGTCCTTTCAACGGAGTTCTTGAATCGGTTTCCAAGTTTTTGGTGTAGTATAATATTGTTCTATAGCTGAGTAGGTATTATAGGGTTTATTCACCTTATGAATGATCAGATATACGTTTAAGTTCGATTTATACCCCGTAATGTATATGAAATTCATATAAAACTCTCTTGTATATATTTTATTCTTATTTTATACTTTTGAGTTGTCAGAACATATTTTGTCTGTTCTTGCATTATATAAGAATTACAACCGTATTATGTTTAGTTAGTTTTAAATATTTCCAATGCGTTACAAAAATCTCAAGATCATTTCACTAATTTAATTATTGGTCTATAATGTAACTATTGGTATAAAAAAAAGTCATTACAAAAAAATTTTACCTAGATTTTTAAACAAGTCTTAACTCGTAAATGTTTATTTTATTAAGCCATACTTTTATATAGGACATAAGCGGTATGCACGTCTTAATTATAAATTGTACATCAGGTAATTATATCCATCATGTGGTCTGCTTTTTATTTATGCATGCGTTGTATTTTAATTGTTTCGATAATATAATACTTATTATGTACGACTACTGAGATAAAGGTCATAGAAAAAAATATGAGTTCCCCTCCGGATTCATCGAAGACAAACTTCTTTGTTTTCACATGACATATTCTCTCAATAATATTTATTTACTGTTTTGAATGTATATATATATATATATATTCACTTTTTTTCCAAATTTTTTATTTCCCGTTCAAAACCGTCTGCTCATTACGCGTGGCTCGGCACAATATAGACGTATAGTATATGTATGTATATACCATGTACAATGTTCTATAAATTATACCCGTAAATCGTGACAATAGATGCGCTCGCGCGTTGCACGGTTCGCCGCGGATTTATAATATAAATCAAACGGAGTCGAAATGCGGCACAAAAATGATACTCGTCATGACGTCTACAACAGCGGCATGTGTGTATGTGTGTGTGTGTGTGCGTACGTGCGCGGTCAGCTTGAAGTATGAAAATTATTTTACCATATGACGTACATTGTACGCTAATGTAAACTATAATACGTGCATACAATTAACACATGTAACGCGTACAGGTGAACATGATTTTGCGTGCGTATTTACATTGCTTGTGACACACATGCGTGGATCACACCCACGCGTGTGCATCTGTGTATCATCTTCTCGCACAGCGTGCATATATGTTGTCGTGTCACGTGTGTATAACATGATCGTATACACGCGACGTGTGTTTACCCCGGTCGTGGTGAGACGTTACACAAATATTGTATTAACGTGCTCGTTTCGGGCCGTGAATTTACTGCTTGTCGTGCTCATGAGCTAAAAAATATTAGTTCATATGTGCCTACACTGTAAACTGTACAATAATGACTATAGGTCCCGGGTGTTGATGACTTTCGCATGTTTTTTTAGAATATCACGACGTAAAACATCAGACGACGTCGATAGAATTCATGGTTAGAAATATGTTGAAATATAAAATTAAACACGAATCTGTAACACATGCTTTTATTTGCATTATTTCGGTATCTTTGTAATTTTTTGAAATATTTAGACGATCATTAAAGTTTTTCACCTTTTGAGTGAAAACTCACGAGTTTATTATTTCTAGTTATTAATTTTTTTATGTTTTCCGAAAATGAGGAAAAAACACATACAATATAAGTTTTAAATAGTTTTATATTCTAAGTAAAGCGAAGGATCTTATATTTTATAATGATGTTTATTTTTTTTCCTGGACAAAGCTTAACTTTTTGCTTAACTTAACTTTATCCAAGTGTTTCATTCAGCAACTGTATAGATCGGAAATGCGGTGTAGATGGTACTTTGAGGTTTTATTAATCTCTCATCTCAATAGTTCAAGCGAGAGGAAAAACAACCTAAAATTGAGTAAAAACGGCGAAATTCGTAATTTCATTAAATTGACTTCAGTAATTTTGTCCTTGCTCCAAAAGTAATTAGCTAGAAACTTAAAATTTTCACAATATATTACTGACGTATTGCTACCCACTCTAAAAAAGGTTTTAACAAAAATTTGACAACTTTTGAACCAAAAATATAATTTTGAAAATACCTTGTTTTTAAAAGTTTGTCCCTAATAAAGTTTTGAATATTTGACAAAAACTTTTGAAAATTTAATATGTCCTTACTCATATTTTTCTCAAACGGTTCTGAAAAATTCCAAAATTCATGGATCAGGGTTTTTTTAAAGTCATTTAAGTACATTATTTTACGATTTTTATGTCAATTTCTACTTTAATAATTTATTTGAATAAATTGGTCGAGCCCAACATAATGAAACGTTGAATACAGATAGGAAATCAAGTTTTGAATCTTTTATATAAAAAAAATTGTCTTTTTCGTCATACAAAATCTTTCGAAAATTAAACGGAAATTGATTAAGTATACGAATGGTATATTTTTAATATTTGATGAAAACTTCTGAAAATATAATGTGACCTTACTCAATACTCATATACTCCAACAATGTATAGAAAAAATTAAAAAGATTGCGTCACAGGATTTGTTATAAGCGTTTAAGTAAATTATTTTAAGATTTTTACGTAATAAACTGTGTATATTTTAATTCTGAAGCTTTGCTCAACATTTTTTAACAAAAGAAATAATCTATAATTTCTTTAAAATTCAATACACCAATCCCTGTTAACTTGTACGAGGAGCGAAAAATATCCTCTGGGGCGAAGTACGTACTTTTTCCTTATTAATTAGTCTTAAAATTCGAAGTTAAATTAAAATGTGTGTACATTTAAATTTCAATCATTATTTATTTTTTAAAACTATGAAATAATTTTATGAACAGGGACGATATCAAAAGTTAACACTTTTTTTTTTTGCATAAATAATTTTTATTATACAAT
The DNA here is from genome assembly GCA_027580255.1 of Therioaphis trifolii. Taxonomy (NCBI): domain Eukaryota; kingdom Metazoa; phylum Arthropoda; class Insecta; order Hemiptera; family Aphididae; genus Therioaphis; species Therioaphis trifolii. The sequence goes on from CM050404.1 coordinate 86,459,391, forward strand.
CTGTAAAAAGTTTATACTAGTCTATAAAACCTTTAGAAATATAAATTTTTATTCAGAAAAAAAAAAGAAAAATGGAGGGACACGTTAAAAGAAGCATAAAAAAAAAACAAAGTTCTATTTTGGTCCCGATTATCGACCTCGAGTCCTAAAAGAATAATGTTTGATTCCAATTTGGTGACAACGATTGTGACAACGATTTGGTCCCTGCAATTTTGTCCTAACAGTTTTCACTTAATATATTATTGTTAATTGTTGTTCTTCCCGCTTTTTTCCTGCCTGACACGCGAATTATATCTGTAATCATGTCCAACGCGTAGTATTATACATTATAGCTGCAGTATAGTATAATAATAATAATAATCAGTCATTTGTTCTCTTTCCCCTACTACCCTGTAAACAATTTTAATCGTCTTCATTCACTCGGACTTGGCGCATTAACGATAATAGGGTCATTTATAAATTATATATATATACGTATGCCTATAAGTAAAAATCCATTCATTACACTTTCCGTTTAATCACCCGCGAATAATATTCCTTAAAGTGTGACAAAACTATATATATATTATAGTGATAACATCACTAGAGTCGATTATACTTACGGAGTGTGATCATTTCTTTGTAACTCTGTACGTTTTGAAATGATTTATTTGTTTTATATTCGTATGCTTTCTAAATATTTATTTAATTACTAAATTGTTACATCTATATATATATATATATATATACATATATATATTATTCGAACATGATTATACTTATTTAAAACAATATAAATAGTCGGAGAAAACGTCTGCAGGAACACCATTTATAAATTGTTTTAATTTCCTAAGTTCTGCTTGTACATTATTATAATTGAACTCATTAAATAAGATAAATTGAAAAACAGATTGCAATTTATTTGGTTTTTTTTCAATATCTTAGTATTTATAAGTTATTGTCTACGATAATAAGCGTTTATCAAATACGTATCTAGATGAAAGAATTTAGTGTTCAAGTCTCATGAAATATTTTGAAAAACGTAAATAATGAAATTTAACTTTATATGACATTATATTAAAACAATAATATTATTCTTTGTATAAAATGAAGTTAAGTTACTGAATTTAAAAAAAGAAACAAAACAAAGTATTGTTATGAATTTTGTTTAAAATTTGTTTCATATTTTCACAATATTTATCCTGTAAATCATGTCTGATGTTTTTTCGTTAGTCCATAATACATTGATAAGTATGTGCATAATTATTATACATGTATAAGTGACAAGTGTGCACAACAATATATTATGTATTGTCATATACGAGATAAATTATTTCTGGAACAAAGATAAAAGTAAACTTATAAGCCATGAGATAAGTTACATTACACTCTTGAATTATTTGTCATGAAACCATAAATTTCCCATAGAGTATATTAAACAATTCATTGGTAGTACATGATAATTATCTAGGTATTCCGAATAGCGTGTTGTGTGTTCAAAAGTCATGTGTTCGAATGCCACACGTAAATGGTACTTTGAGGGTTTATTAAGCTCTCATCTCAATAATTTTTTCAAGTGTTTGGAAAAACTGCCGATAAACCGAGTAAAAACGGCTAAATTTGTCGCAAACGACATTTTCATTAAATCAACTTCATTTATTTTATCATAGTTCCAAAAGTAATGCTTCTAAGAACTTGAATTTTTCACCTATTATTATTGACGTATACCTGCATACTTTAAAAAAACGTTCAAACAAAAATTGAAAACTTTTGGACTAAAAATATAACTAAGAAAATATCTAGTTTTTTAATTTTATCTCTAATGAAGTTTTAAATATTTGACAAACAATTTTGATAATTTAAAATAATCATACTAATACACTTCTCTAATGATACTGAAAAAAATTAAATGATTGTGACTCAGAATTTTTTTGTAGGTGTTTAAGTATATTATTATAACATTTTTACGTAATAAACTGTTAGAATAACAGATCATGAGTATTTGATAAAAAAAAAAAAAAAAAGTGTTTTCTTTGTCAAACGAAAAACCTAAATAATTTTGAAAAAAAAACCTGCCTAAAATAGATGAAAAATGGTAAAATAAATGAACGGTATTTTTAAATTTTGAAGATTTGTTCAGGATCGCTCAGCTATTGAAATTAAAGTCCATTTCTTTAAAATTTAATTCACCCCTCTATATTTACTTGTTCGAGAGGCAAAAAATACCCCACAGGGCTAAGGATGTAATTTTTTCTGATACAATTTCTGTAACAAATTTTAAATTATGAAATCGTGTAGGTATTAAATATATATTATATATTAGTATTTTGTGGTATACATATTTTTATGAGGAGTCATGCACTCCGTGTAAAATGACCAAGAAAGTTTTTCAAATGTGTGTATAATATTGATTGTGATGTATATTTTTCATAGTTGTTTTAAGTTATATAAATATAGACACAAAAATGCATAAACATTAATTATGTAATATCTCGAGTGAAACCAGGTATTTTAATTAGTGCTTTAAAATATATAAATGTCGTATTGACTATATTGATGCAACCGGGATGTTTAGTGGTTTCGATTTCATCATAAAATAGAACTGATATGCTTTATTCATAATAAGTAATACTTTTAAAAGAAGTCATATTATATTTAAGATAAAAATATATCATTGTCCATTTACTATATTTATTATTTTATGTATATGAATAAATTCACATATACACTTATAATTGTATTCATAGTTTTTTTTTTTAGATAATAGTTAAAATTATTATGAATGTGTACGCTGAAGCGCGCATAATGTGATGGTTAGCCTATCAAATTAATAATTACACACAAATTGACAAGTTATAGTTATTATGCGAAGGTGCCAAAAATCTATTAAACTGTTCCATTTTGGTATAAATATAATAATTGTCAATTATGTTTTAATTATTTTCGTTCTGGGACGGAGAGAAATATTTAGACTCGTGTTTCTAATACATGTATTATACGTTTATAGTAAATCACACTTTCACATAAAAAGTACAATGACTTTAGGATGACTATTTATATCGAGATAATATATCTATTGAAAAATAAATTGTAAGCATTATTTTTTGGACGTGAGAATCAATTTGATTTTGTATTTAGATTTCCGTAAAGGTTAATAATGCACATATACGTACGTTCGTGGCATGTGGAATTGTTCGTTGTGATACGCTATTGTGACAAGCTTCAGATTCTAAGGTCCTATTTGAAACGAAGAATGTTAGGGATTTTCATTCATGATTTGTTTATGAATGTTATAATTTTTCAGGCTATAATAGTGGACCAAAAGTTACGTTCAGCAACTTAATTAGGTGGCGTTTTTTTGGTACTTAAATTTAAATAATTTAATATGAAAATTAAATGTTCTCTATTTACAATAGGTTTTCCAAATACTAGAATAAACTGAACAGCTTAAGAAGAACAATAAAATATACTCTTAATTAAAATTTCCTTAAAATTCATTTTTGATATTTAGCCATTAATCCAAAAATAAAGCGTCTAAAATTCAAAATGTTCTCTAAATATTATAAATACTTGATAAAAAATTTTAAAAAATCTGCAATTTTTGGGTTAAAATAATATAGAACTTTCAAATATCATAAATATATTTTTTTTAAGTTTTTATTTATTAAACTTTAAATTTTTTCATGAAGACTTTAAAATGTAATATCTTCTTACTTATAGATAAGCTTTACTCTCAATTTGAATACTTTAAAAATCGCTTGTGAGGATTTTTTTTCTGATTAATAAAAGTTACTATTCTCATGTAAAATAGCGATCGTTTTCATTCAGATCCTTATAAAATTTGAAATATTTGTAAAAATTGTATTTACTTTACCCATCACCTAAAACATTTACGAAATTAGGTATTATAGGCAGTAATGGTATATTTTCATTATAGTATTCGTTCTTTAAAGAATGTAGTTCTGCTGTTTTACCATCAATGACATTTTTTCATAAAAGAAATAGAGCAATTAATATATTTTCCTCGTTGAAAATTCAGTCTATTGCTGGCAAAATGTTCCTGCAAAGGGGATCCTTGTTACAGTAGACGTATACTTTTTTTTAAGAATACATATTACTAACATTATGTCAATACTCAGTTCCCTATACCATTATTACAGACTATCGGATAGTGTAAAATATTAATGTATGTTCGTTGTAGAGTATTGAGTTTAATGTTCACTAATGCCATGTGTACTCTCAAAATGTAGTGTATTATCAGATTCATCATTCTTCCTATTAATTTGCATTTGATGCATTATCATCAATACTTGAAAAAAATCGTACTTTTAATTTTTGATGAATATATTATAGTTGTGTACTTTAATGCGTAATAAAGTAATTTGAAGAAGACGAAAAATGTCAAACACATAGTCGTGTCGGACGTATTCTTATCATCATAACAATATGCACGAGTCAAAACGAGTTCGCGTGCGGCAAATTTCCACACAACGACAGTTTCATTGCGATTATACTAAACAGAACTGTTTTCCGCAAAATTACGTAGTTAATATTTCGTAAAGTTATTGGTCACTTCGTTCAAAACATCTCAATTTTGGACAAATAATAACGTCACCGAATAAGGAGCGCACACACGTGTTTGTTATGTTAATAGGATAATATTTTTTTTCACGAGAATAATGTTTAGCGAAATCAGTGCCGTGGGAAAGTCGTCGGTAGATATTCAAAAAGCAATTTTATATACTCACGACGCGCCACTTCAACGCACGCAACATTGAAAACATAATGTATTCGACGGACACGTCGTTAAATTCTTACGAGATAATACATCTTTTTTTGTTTTTGTTCTTCGTTTTTAATTTCACATTAATGAGTACCTATAACATTTTCTGATGACACTGACCGGTACAATATAATCCGATTGGACAATTTATTTCTTGGAAAAATGATTTTAGGAAAACAATCGATACCGCGTGTAGAGAAGTAAATTAATTATTATTAACATGCAGTCTATCATCCATCTATATTATACGCACGCGTACGTACGTGTGTGTGTGTGTGTGTGTGTGTGTGTGTGTGTGTGTGTGTGTGTGTGTGTGTAAAATACATGTGTACTGGACCGAGAGCAATTTATTTTAATCGTACGCGGCGCTTTAGATCATACTTGTAATAATGTCATACTATGACCTAATGACATAGTAGGTGTATATTGGTCAATCTGACGACGACGGCCGTTCACCGGCGATTTTATCTATGAGGGCGGAGAGATATCCAGGAGCGAGCAGACGGTGGTGCTTTGGAGGGCCGCGGCGACGGTGGACACGATAACGCATATCGTAATGATTATTTCTATGGTCGTCGTCATCGTCATTATCATCTTCATCATCATCATTTTAATCGTTATTATATTCGAGCTGATCTACATTCGGTGAGACTAATCAGCGGTACGCGTGCCAGAGCGGAAGACGCCACACGAGGACAGCCGCGGGGCTTGTGTCCGAAATGTCTCGTCACCGTGTCATATTCGCCGAATTTTCAATGTCGACCCGATTTCGTACTTAGCTACACGATGGCCGCCACTATAACGGTGAGACAATAAAATCGCGTCGTCTAGAGTGCTTGCGAATTACGATTACTCATGTCCAAAAAGTAAGTGTGCACGGATTTATTTCTATCAAGTAACAGTATCTTAAACATTGATATACGACGTAATTTCGTTGGTATTTCGTGTTCTGTTGTATATTTACAAGAAATAATGGAATTCTTCAAGTAAGCCATTTGCACCCATATGCGTCAAATGATTGAATGAAAAATTAATTAAATTGCTGATTATTAATTGATGAAACTGATAACAGTGGTGAATCTGAAGATCAAAATGTTAGGTACTTTACATAACTTGACGATAAAAAAAAATGAAGACCACATCCACATGCCATAAAATCAAAAGGCTATCATTATTTCATACGGAGAGTTCTGATAAACACCTATGAAACGACACCGGCCGGTGAGTATAAAACTATGAACATTGACCCGAAAACCAAAATATAATTGCAAAGTACGGGCCTGTGAGAAATAAAACACTTGGTTTCTTAGCAGGGGGATATCCAGAAATTTTTCAAGAAAAGTGTACAACATTTTTTAATAGTTGAACTATAGATTATAATTTTTCTTTAGCTAAAACCGCTAATGAAAAATCATATATATATACATATACGATGGTAAGGTTCCAAAAGTATCCGACCTGCGTTTATATTTCCGCGCCAGAACGTTCGAGAAACCTCTGTTAGATAAAAACGTAACCATTAACATCTCACGAATGTTTCGGCTGCCACAAAAGTCAACCAAATGTTTTATTACAAGTGCAACGTTACAATTGTGAACAGTATCTTTTTGTGTTGGTTGGATTTTGCTATTACTGAATATGACGGGAAAACGGATTTGTATTAGATTTTGTTTTAAACTCGAAAAAAACTTGTGTGGAAACAATTAAAATGTTAGAGAAAGCCTTAGGAGACGAGTGTATGGGTAAAACACAAATAAAAGAGTGGTACAAGCGATTTAAAAATGGCCACATGTCTGTAGACAGTGACCAGCGTTCTGGCCGACTTTTGAGCACATTTACACCGGAAAATATCGGTCGTGTGCGACTTGCGATTGAAGAAGATCGTCGTTTGACTGTGCGTGAACTAGAAAATGATGTTGGAAAGATTACGTGACGCAGTGTGAAGAAAGCGGCCACATTTTGGGCAAGTGGCGACTGGCTTCTTCACCATGATAATGCACCAAGCATTCATCAAACCTGGTGAAACAGTATTTGGCAAAACATTAAATAACACAACTTCGCCAACCTCCGTACAGTATAGCCCCCTGCGACTTTTGGCTGTTACCAGAATTAAAAATTCCACTTAAAGGACGTCGGTTTGATGACACGGAGACGATACAGACAAATGCGACGAGATTACTAAAAGGTATTTCAAAAGCGGACTTCCAGAACTGCTTCGGGGTATGGAAACACAGGTAGGAGCATGTTCTCCGGTCGAATGGAGACTAATTGGAAGGATTCCACGAGCCAGATGACGATGAGACAAGCGCGGAATAACGGACAAAGGTCGGATACTTTTGGGACAGACCTCATATATATATATATATATATATTTAAAAGCAACCTTTAAGACTGGTTTATGTTCATTCAAAAATGCATATGAGGAAAAATTTAACGATTGATATTCTAAAAAACTCATCAGCAGTATGTTAAAAATGTATGACTATTTGTTTTCGTTGAAAAATTCTAGAAATATTAGTATTAATACTAGAAAGTTTATAGTTTTCTTTTTATGCAATACAAATAATATGAAAAAATTTCATCAATATGTTTTATTATTATTTTATAAGAGACGTGTTAAACATAATATGTGTCTTAGTGATTACAAGTCATCAATATTTAGTCTTATTTTTATTTATGTTTTTTATTTAGTTATTCTCAGATAAATACACTTCTCCGATTAAATTAATATCACATTTTACCTATGATTTACACATTATACATAAATGTTTTAAAATACCAACAATAAGTTTCAAACATACACCTAGTATAAGTATAGTAAAAAATTGAATATTTTAATGAAAAATAAATGGTTTAAATTATAATAATTTTTTGTTTTTATCAATTAATGAAGGGGGAGTCCAGGGTCCTATTCCACCAACACACTTTGCAACTTTTCACTTTTCACTTTTCACTTTTCATTTGTTTTTTTGCTCCACAAAAAATCGAAAATGAAAAATGCAAAGTGAAAAGTAAGGATTGAAAAGTTTACCACTTTTCGTTATGTTTTCTATGTTTTCATTCCACCATTATATTTTTTGATGAAAAGCTTTTCGACTTTTCATTAAATATTGATAAAAAATGCAAACAGAAATTTTACTCTACAATAATTTTCAGTGATTTTTTTTAACAAAACAATTTAGTTGAAACAGTTATAATAAAGTACATCTGTGCATATTATATAAATTCTGTTATTAAAGTTTAGGATTATAATTATTATGTTAAGATTAAAGTGGCTCTTAAATGATGATGGCTATGATGACGAACGACCTCTACGAGTATATAGAGACCGAGTATACTTTGACTTATGTGACCGTCAGTACCGTCAATGTTTTCGACTTAACAAAAATCAAGTAGCGTTTATTCTAAGTAAGATTGAACATATCCTAACTCATACGAGTATTCGAAATAAGGCAATCACAGCAGAACATCAGCTATTGACTACATTGAACTGGTTCGGCAATGGTGCACAACAACATGGTATTGGAGCTACTCATGGAATATCAACTTCATCTGTCAGTAGGTGTATTCAGAGGGTCGTTAATGCGGTTGTTACTCATATGTTCCAAAATATTGTCAAGTGGCCCAACAACACCGTTAAAATACCAACGAAAATGATAAGTAATAACAGCTGTTTAACAATATGATAACAATATGATAACAAAATGAAAAGTGGTAACACAATTTTCATAATGTTACCATCATTTGCAAAGTCTATTTAAGTTTTATTTGGAATGAATCAGACCTTGCCAAGGCCAAAACCTTGGATACGTTTCTGGCTCTCTAGTGTCATGAGAAAATCACCCCGTTCGCTCCGTTTAGGTTAGGTTATATTGCCATTTGTCAGTGGTTATCACAGTGTCAAAATACAGTCGCGATTTGACGTGATGCTGCACGGGCGCGGTTTCGACGATGAAAAACTCTGGCGCGCGCGCAGAAGGTCTCGTGTCTGTTGACAACAATTACATATATATATATATATATATATATATATATATATATATATATATATATATTATTACACTTGGGTACGTTCCTTGAATTTTTTTTCGTCACAAACTTTTTTCTATGATTCGTAGATCTGTTTGTTTATCTTTTGCCATTACGGTTAAGTTTTGATTTCGTTTTTTTTCTTTCTCCCACCCTTCCCATCTTTTATCGTTTGACGTTACGCGGGTTTCATGTTTCGTACACTTCTCGGTTCCGGTGCGCAGATCCGGGTTACACACGATTTTCTGTCCTTCGCCGTGGAAGCGGACTACTTACGGCGACCTGGTGGTGGTCTTCGGGCCTGAAGCGCATGTTTATAATAATATAACTATCATATATAGGGTGTTTAATTAAGATTTATCCGTTTGAAATGTCTTATGTACCGAAAACTATCTCTTGTACCAAAAAAGATTATCAAATTCTGTTTCTTTTTTATTTATTTAACTCACAAGACCAAAGATTACAGTTTTTATTAATTATGTCTTATAATACATACATTTATTATTAAATTTAAAAAAAATTAAAAATTAAAATACAAAAATTTTCATAAAAATGAAATCTACACAACTACTATGTTTAAATTTGTCGACAATTTTAAAATAAAATTTATTTATTTAAAATTTTTTATCAAAACTTTCTTGAAAATAAAAACATTGGTAGCCTTTGTTGTCTCATGATGAGTCGAATAAAAAAAGGATAAAATTTGATTATCTCCATTATCTCGAGGAGATATCGCGAACGAGTACCCATATCTTTGTAGGCCACCCTGTACACGTGTTGTTTACATTATACGCGCGTTATGACGTTATTAAAGCGTACGAATAACGGGCTTTGGGTACACGGGTGCAGCGGGCCACATCAGGTGTCGCGCGTTTTCACCCGAGCGCAGTCGGTAGGTACGAGATGCGTCCTGCACGTCATCACGCATTCACGCCCAGTGAACATGAGCATAATGGGCACGCCCTCGCCTTCTTACAACGCATTAATTTATGCACACACAGAAATATATACCGTACATTCTTATTGTATTATCTATTTGAATTTTTTTTTTCTATTTTACCGTAAAACTTAGGTATTAAAACTACATTAGCTATCGTTGATAAAGATTTATTGAATTTTATAATGGATTTCACAAAATAAGTTGTGGGAGCGTTCCCCCCTTCTAATCCCAACAATACATCAATAGCATATTATGTATTTTAAAAGAAACTATTTCATAGTATTAATAATAAATTAATAATTTCTTAAAATAAATCAAAAGTGAATTTATTATGTGCACTTTCAATATCGATATATTAGCATTATTTGTTTGTAGCAGTTTGTATGAGTTTAGAAACACATGTTAAGATATATTGTTTTCAGTGTATCATAACTCATTTCATTTATCCCTTGTAGAATGTTGTTTTTTCGGTTTCAAGTTATTTCTTTCATTGTTGGGGATATTTTAATCTCTTTTCAAAAAAATCAAAAGCAGAACAAATAAAATCCTTCAATAGATAGCTATTTTTGAGGAAGGGAGATATTTTGTTCTCTTTAAAAAAACTTGGAGATATGTGTAGATTTTCCAATTTTAGAAATCTTAGAGCACATATTTTTAGCCTTAAATCTATCATACTCTAGATGTTTTTCCATAACAAATCGACGGATATTTTTAATTTGCTAAGCGAAGTGACGGCGTTAAGTGAATACAGCGCGAGAGTACCCAACACATAGTACATTCTAAAAACATTTAGTGGTGTATCATCTGATATGAAAAAAATAATTTCTAGCATGATATGCGACCATGATTATATTGATATAATAATTATATATACTATAATAATTGAAATATAATTGACCATTTTATAAAATATCTCAGAAAAATATTAATTTTTTTGTTAAGTCCCAAGATTTTGGTAATTTCATAAAATAAGTATTTTATACTGAAAACATATTCAATAATACTGAAGAGCTTTAAATGTTTATGAATTTTATGGAATATGTAACCGTTTTTGTGCTGTATGTATTTTTATGTTATTTCCCTGAATAATATGAATCTAAAACACAAAATTGCAGCATGTATTTTAAACTGACAGTTATGGTATTTATGTACGCATACATATTATTAATTCATATAACATGCATATGTAAGTAAATTTATGCATCTATAATCGCATATGTGTCCATGTATTTTTATATTTTATTTACTTATTTTCCAATCATATTTTTAGAATAATAATAGTACCTAAATTAATACTATGGTTACAGTGATTGTATAATTTCCTACAATTTATATAGATTGTTGTTATAACCATGGAAATGAAAAGTTATGTATATTTATATTTTTATAATTTAAATGTGTGTGTGTGTGTGTGTGTGTGTGTGTGTGTGTGTGTGTGTGTGTGTGTGTGTGTGTGTTTGTGTTGTCCTTTTTTTTTCTTTCATTTATAAAATGGTCTTTTATTAATATTTAATTATTTGACGATTTAAAAAATTATTCCGTTTTTAAATATAATAGTTGTATATACGCAAATAAAATGCGTGAAAATAATAAAGTTCTACCACAAATCAGATTATTAATAAGTATTTGGTAAATTTTAATTTATAAATAAGTACTCTAAATATATATATTTGCATGTATTTATGTCATCATAAATATAATTTTAGTAAAATAATAATAGTGCATTTTATTTAAATACGATTTATTTTTACTGGAAAATGCATTTCAAAATGTATCATAAATACATACATACATTCACATTAAAAAACTGTTTTTAAGAGGATGGTACATATTAATGATCTTTGGCTTTTGATAGTTTATTGAGTTTATTGCCTGTTTATAAGTTTTTTATAAGTAGAATGTTTTATTCAAATTTTATCGTTTAATGTGATCGGCCAGTAAATATAAAAAATGGTTAAAGAAAACGTATTGAAATGTTTCTAGTGGTATTAACTATAAATAAATTTTTATTAAAAATTAATACAGATACAAAATAAATGCTAATTAATCTGTTGTCGATAAAGAATTTTATAAAACTTCTGACTATTTAACGTTTTTTGTTCTATCTCCTGTTGAAATCAAAATCATTAGATGATTTGCGTCCATTGTTCGAGAAAATTTCACATATAATTGACCATGTGAAAAGCACTCTGAACGAAGATCTATGTCAACGTACCTAAATTTTTGACCTTGAGCTTTAATAATCGTAATCGCAATCGTGTTACAGGTGTGTAACCTGTGTATATGTTACCAGCCTTCGTATACGCAAATCAACTATGTAAACAAAAAATCTTTTCCTTTAAAGCATTAAATTTTTTGAAATAACGATATTTGAAGTTACAAAAACGTTGTAATGCCTTAAATAGTCAAAATCACCCATAATATGCAAAATGAAATTTCGTTAAGTATTTGTTTTCAATTAAACATATATAAAATGATTGTGATATCCAAGAAGATAACCATAAACTCAAAAAGAGGGCGACATATATCTGCATATAAATGTGTTATATAGTTACGATAAATATTGAATATAGATGTTATACACTATGCGTTATAATCGGTCTGATATAATGTTTAGAAACGTCAATATTACTTTTTGTAAAACATTTTATGCGGTAGTAAATAGTCACATTAGATTTTAAATGGACCATTACATGGTAGATAATGCTTTAAAAAGTATGGTTTGTATCGTTTTAACATAATTTCTAAAGTATCGTACTAAATAGACGTTTTCCATCGTCAAAGATTTATTTATAGTGTAATTTGAAATTTAAAGCGAGTGGGCTATTTTAAGTAAGGCATCTATTAATAAAATGTATAGTTAATAATGATTACCACAATTTACGCGTTTAAATTTTCATAACATAAAATTCACAATTCAGTACTTACAGTATTATTGGTTTGCGTGAGAGTTCGTCATGACTAGAACACAGAGATAAGATAATTTATATTCTATGCCATTTTATAATTTGAGCAGGAGGAAATATGTTTGGACCGGTAGCGTATGTATTAAAATAATACTTAATTAGTAAAAAAAAACACTTAGGAAATATTTGGGAGCCTTTGAAACTCCCGTATTAGCGCTTATGGATATTATATCAAACATTTACACAATATGAGAAAAAAGAGTGACATTTCGTTGTGACGTTTGAATTAAAAAGGAACTCGGTCGGTATTACTATAATGTTTCGTATAAAATATTTAGAGGAAAAATCCAATACCCGAAGGTAGTAGTAGTGAAGAGGAGGATATAGAAGCGGTCGTGTTTATTAACGCGGTCGATGATTGTAATTACTAATTAGATTCTCGAAATGACCGACTTGTGTCGGTACGGCCATTGTTGTAATGTGGACACGGCTCTGTTGTCTCTGCACTGTTACGTCTCTGCCGCCACCACGGTAATCAAAGTGAAATCTCCCACATGGCAATTTGTTATTTTACTGCATCAGTGGCGGCGTTAGCTGAGCAAAAACGTTCCGTTCCATTGTCCGCCGCGAGTGTTTGTTTTTCATTTCCTCACAAATTATGCAGACAATTTGTTTCGTCCCGTACGTGTGGAATTTCGATACGTCGATCCACACACACGAGTAGTATAATACATTTATGGGGCAAGAGAGAAGAGACTACGACTACGTCCCTCTCCCTTTGCGATGAAAATGTGACCACGAAGAAAACTCATAAACGTTTGATGGACAAACTGCACGTAAACTTGACACACGAGACGTATCTATCCTTAACCCTTTCTGACTGTGAATAGACATGCACACACGTGAACATTTCGGAAAGAAAATAAATAATTTTTTTTACAATTACCATTGTTTTACTTCTATATAGTGATACGAAGATACATTACGATGTAGGTAGTTATTTTTTAGGTTCATTTAAGTATTTCACAGTCCACACTTCAATTTTCCGATAAGCCGTGTATGATTTTATAAGTATTTTGTTATTGCTGTTATCTTCATTATTATTATATTTTTTACATGCAATTTAAAAGAGAACTAGTGTGTTGAGATTTTTTATCTGTCATTTTATAAATACTCTTTTTTTATGCAATATTCCATTTTTATTGAATATAATTTTATAGTTAAACCTTCGTGATTTCAAAAAATTAACTTATATTTGGTGAAAAGTATTAGGTTATAATTCGAAAAACTAAATTATCCATTAGGATGTTGCATCAATAATATAATTTCAAATTAAAACAGTTTAGTAACAGAACTAATGTTAGTTCCTAATTAGTATTGAACGGATTTCATGATCTACCAACAAGAAGAGCGGTAATGACACAAGACACTGAAAAGCAAAAAAATTTATTTTAAATTTATTGAAATATTCTTTTTGATTTTCGACTCAAGTTTTTTCAAATATTTCATCAATCTTTCCCCTTAAAACTGAAGATATAGTGTTTATTTATTTTTAAGGCGTTTGACATAGGCAATATAAAAAATTGAATATCGAAATTGATGATCGAGAATATGATGGATTCTATATCTTCTCATTCTATAGTGAATTCAAAGTATATTTATTTATAAAATATTGTCGTATCCAAGGAATAATGGGGATTAATACCCTTCTTTGAGCTAAGTATTTGTCTAGGTAGTAATGTACTACTCTATTGAATATGACTAAATATAATATGGGATACATTTTAATTAACCCCTCCTTGAATAATTTCTTAAGCCACTACTGGTATACAATTACAATTGGTTCTTAATTATATATTTAAATTATTTTTGTGGATGCTACTGGTCATAGTCAATTGCCGATATTAAGTGTTTTAATTTAATGTATATTTGAATATTTATATATTTTCATAACTTAGTGCATTAATACGAAAATATTTCTACTTGAATTTCCTAAAAAATATTTCATATTTATCATCAGTTACGTGAGTTAACACGAAAAGTTATACGAAACTATAAATTATTGTCAAATAACATTTAGATTATAAAATACTAACAATTAACACTTGTGAAAAATTATCGTTTTTATTTGTATTTATATGATTTTTACTGTCAAGTAATAATAATAATAATTATAATGAAAAGTATTAAGTTGTTTTTCAATAAATTTTCTAATGTGATATGGTAGCAGATAATTAATTGTTTTTAAAAATTTATTTTATTATCTCTGAATTCGATCATATTGATGTTTTGTAAATGCACTTTCTTAAAATTGCCATTCTAAAAATCTGTTCGATAATTATTACTGATAAAATATCAGGAATATTATAAAATTTGTTTTCGATATAAATTTCGTAATATTTAAGAAGTTCGAACTTTAAAATAGCATTTCTTGAAAATGTTTTTAAAAATGTGCTGAAAATGTTTTGAAATTATTTTCATAAACTTGATAATTATAATGTATTGTATGATATCAATCGTTTAATTAATAATCAATATTAATGCATATTTACACATTTTACTTTAAAAAATATTTTTCTTGTTAAAATTTAAAAAAAGCACTTACTTCTTTCAGTATACTACAAAATATGTAGTGCAAAAAATGCATATAATTTAGGTAATCTTAAATATTCAGCACCATTTACAAACATGCAGTCATACGGTAAAATTGTCTATTTATAACTCCTTAAAATCGTTACTCTTTTATCTACCTAAGTGTTTCAATAATAAATTATTACGGTATTTTACTTGGCCAGAATGTTTTCATGCATGCTATGTTGCCTATACCAAATGCCTTAATATACGATGTAGTGCACCGTGCACGGTTCTCTCTTCAGTTCGGTGATGGTAACTGTTGTTCGAGAATAATAGAGTAAAATAAATATCCCATGAATTTCATAGTAGGCAATTTGAAATACTCCGTTGCCAGTGAATGTGAGTGTTCGAAATCGGTTTGGCGCAGTATTTAACTTCTTGGACTATAATAATTGCGGTCGATGGTATAGTAGTACATACAGTATAAAAGTGACATTACGTAGATTTTTTTAATGCGCTATTACACTGTGTTTATACACTTTACTTAATTCATTCACGCAAGAAAACCCGTTTTGACGATTCGGTCTATAGTAAAATATTTGGATAATTATTTTTACTTATAAGTTATAATATTAAATTACTTGTTACGAGAAAAAAAAATCATACAATAGTTTAGCGATTTTACAGTATTTTTTTTACTAATATTTTATATATTCTGATGTATTATGTGTTTTAATCAGTATAATAATAAATACATTTTTTTTAATTATAAAATACACTCCCACATGATATTGTGGGATTATCATGTGGGAATGTATTTTATAATTAAAAAAAATACAATTTTTTTTTTTCAAAACAAAAAAATATTGCGAATTTTCAAATAATATTAATGTAATTAATACTGCTTTATTTTATGATAATAATAAATAAATAAAAATCATTGAAATTATTATGATTTTTCAAATTACTGAGATAATATTTTGATGTGTAATGCTGATTGGTAAATATAAAAAATGTGTTCGAGTTTATTTTATTATGAAAATATTACTGTAACATAATGTATTATTTTATTAGGTATCTATTAAAATTTAATGGTGATTTAATCCAATATTTTATGAGACACTAAAACTTTATCACGAAATCAAAATATAGTTACGGACAATTCGCACGGATGAAGATAGAACAAATCGTATGTTCATTTTTTTTTAATATATGGACGCAGATAAGTGACATCTCGCACAAACAGTATATGTTATGACGCTGATGCTTGGAAAACGTTTCAGATGAACTCCTAGTGAAACGATATATGTTTTTTTTTCATTTTAGAGACGAAGCTGGTCTAACCACTATCGATCAGCTTACTCGTGTAATTACCATCTGTGGAAATCGCGTTCGATAGTGTCAATAACCTTCAAGAAATTGCAAAGTAATTAAAAGCTTAAACATGGAACGGACGTGATTTTTTTTCGCATGTTTTCTCGTGCTATCAAAATTAATAACGTTGTTGGGGTCGAAACGTCAATGTTAAAAAAAAATTAGTCCGGACCTCAAGCGTGACTGCCCAAACGCATGTTTACATATGAAATTTAAATTATGTGTATAATTACAATGCACATGACATATTTTATTACCTATGACAACACTATAACAGGTTTATAAAATACATTTTGAAATTTCAAACTTTTGAACTTTTAAATTACAATTCTAAGTGTGAAAGTGTGTGGTTCATTGTTTTAAACATAAGTGTAACTTTAACGTATTATTAATTTTTAACACGCACGAATATTTGAATTTAACATTTAAATTTAAAACCAACAATTAATTGTGGAAATTCTGTAATAACATTTGTTTTGATTCATATTGTCCTCTCTAAAAATAAGTTATAAGTTCATAACATATTTTTTACAACTGGTTAGTCCCAAGCTTGGCAACTACAATAATTATAATATTTTCTCAGAAAAATAAACGTTAGAATCATTAGAGGTTTTATTGCACGGGGTGGATAATATTTATAACCAAACGATTTTCTTTTCTAGATTTTGATAATATGTTTCAATGAAATAAATTGTAAAGTTATACATGGTTAAAGTTGTACAAGAGCGTATTTAAATTGTAAAAAAAAAAAAATTATAAATAAAATTCATTAACAAAATTAAAAATAAATTAAAGTATTATTTTCTTTTGAATATTATTAGCATGGAAATTGAATTACATGGTAGAACAGTATGACAAAATATACGAAATAAAATAATATATTTCGCATTTAAATACGTGCTCTAATTATTAATAAATAAGAAATTTCACAACATAAACATTACTTGTACCTATACGAGTGCGAGCGCGAGCGATGAAAAAATTCATCAATGCATTGTAACAAATAACACTCAAATATATAATATCATTAACTGTACTTAGTTCAAACCGTAATATAATTCACAAAGCGAATTAATTACGAACGTTTTAACAATATCAATGAAGTTATATTCCCGTTACGTTTGAAGATGATAAGTGTACGGCATAACTTAATTATTTTGTTAACAGTATAATATGATATATATATATATATATAAATTAGACATAGCTGTATTATATCAGTACGCGTTAACTTAAAACATTGTAATCGTATATAATGATGTAGGCATTATAATATGTTCATTAGGCGATATTCATGTCCTAGACCTGTCTTTAGAGAAGAAAAGGTAAAAGAGGAATTTGTCCCGGGGCGACTCAGATTGGTAAAATTATAGGTGGTATCCACACTTGAGTTAATAATTATTACTGTAATATCTACAAAACAAAAATGTTTATCACTATGTATTGAGACACCTGTTTTTTTTAAATTTTGGTTTTGTATAGATATAAGAACTCCTTCAATTTATTCGTTAATAATAAAGTTTATAAACATTTACTAAATACATTTCGCCCAATATCACACAGTTGAAACAAAAAAACCTAAAAATTAACGCAAATACGTAAATATGTAAATTCAACTTGTTTGTTTTCATTATTATTTTTTTATTAAAAACCCAAGCATAAACACATTTCTAAGCAATGATTGTTTGCTATAATGTCTTTTTTACTAATGATATTACCTCATTGTGATGAGAAAAGAGGAACATTTGCAAATCTTTGTCCCAGAAGGGTGTAAATGGCTTCACTCGGTTTTATATGTACTTGTATTTGTATAAAAAAAACGTATTAAATTAATAATTCGAGATACGACCATCATAAATAGTAATGGTATTGTATCGAACTACACGTCACGTAATGTTTGTTTTAATGCCGCAACATTCGTCCATAGAATGATTTGAACAAAATGTATTTTACACCCATGTGAAAAATCAACATGATAATAGAATGCGACTGTCATGCTTGTTTAAAATAAATAAAATTATTTATTGTTATTTATTAAAAAAAAAAAAACAAATTGCTTTGTTTTCATTTTATTGAATAATACATTTTGGCACTCAATATTATAATATTTTACCGATGGTTCGATCCTCTACAATACATAATTAATCGTCGGGAGAATAATGCGCATGTTTTTCACCTTGAACGCTATCGTTACCAATCATACTAACGTATTGGCTAGTGAAAAGTGATTTTATCCTTTTGAACATCATCCTATTAATAATTTTAATAGATGCGATCGTCAAAATGATCATTCCTACCTATATGAGTCACATGTTTTGTGCAGAAATATAATAACTATGGTTCTACGCGTTTTATTAATTTTTTTTTCTTTATGCCGCGCACGATGTAAGGTCATTTTTATTTGTGATTAAATCACACTAAGGTCATTAACATCAAGTCTGAAGTAAATTTAATTATTTTACTAATTAACATAATTGTGTGCATTATATTCGATAAAAAAAAAAAATGTAAAATAATCATAGCAAGTCTTTTATATTATTATTACTTTTTTTTTTACAGAAACAGTTAAACATAAATAAAGTAATCCGTATTATGAATACTTTGATAATCATAATTATCAATGTTTTCTCCGTAAAATGAAAAAAAAAAGTATTACTTTAGAAGTCTAGTGGCTGTTATTCAAATATATACATATATAAATACATATTTTTTTACAGTCAAGATTAATATTATTTAATTTTATTCAAACAATTTTCTCGTTATATTAAAATAACATGTTTTGAATTTAACGTAAAAAATTTAATGAGAAGATCATACGTGGGAAACAAGGAGTTCTAATTATCAATAAACTAATCAATCGTAATTTTTAAGAAAATTTGGAAGATAAGAGAAACTATTTGCAGTTAAAATTAACTTGTAATTATCAAACATTAATTTATACTAAAAATTTAAGCTTATTTTTTTTTTAAATTATGAGATATTTTATGAAAAAATATTATATAAGAACTTATTTATTTGATTAATTGTATAGTTTATTCAGTTTTCAAATTTTCAATTCATTAATTATTTTATATTCTTTGTAAAACGAAGTGGCATAACTTACTATTGAAAAGATTTTTTTTCAATTTCATGTTTGATATTCAGTTTTTTTTTTTTATTTAATTTGCTTCATATTTTTATAATTACAGCAGGACGAATAAAATACAATGATGGTAGAAGAAGAAAAAATAAAATGACAAATTTAAATGTATACAAGTTATTTTTCCGATTAATTTTAAATCATGAAGCCAGGATATTTAGTTATAAATTTGAATATAATGATGCAAGCCACTCGAGTTTATTGCCAAATATCAAAAATTCCCTTTTACAGACTTGACAAAAGTCTCAACGGAATTTTAATCAATTTTAGTCTATATTTATAATTTTTAATAATTAGAAATACCTAACCTTTTGAAAGTTTTAATCATTAAAACAATTTAAATCCTTGATAAAAAAACCTACAAATGTTATACCATTTTACTCATTTGATTATATTCTATCAGTACAGAAAAAATTAAAAAAGTTATTAGTACGAGTATTCGCACACATTTTTTTTTGTACGAGTTTAAAGTTAGAATTTCCACGGAAATCATTATTCAAACGGAAATTAATGATATTTTTTTATAAAAACTTCATTAAATTTGATATTATTAACTAACTCAATACATACATTTTTAATTCAGAATCAGTTTTTTTCACCAAATTTCTATACACACATATTATATTCATATGTACAGTCCAAGTTTTATAAAGACTAGGTCAATAAATAATTTTTACACGCGTTTTAAGTTGAATTACAGTTTAAATGACTTTTTACGTATCATGTCAGTTTTTTATTTTTATAATAAAAATGTATTTATTTGAATTCTCATAAACATCGACCACTACAATTGTTTTTGTGTAAGCTTGAGTAAATTTTATCTAAGTACGGCAAAAACGGTAATTTTTCGAAGATTATCAAATCAACATAGATCATTCTAGTTAATATTTCAAATTTGAAATTGCACCATTTATCCATTATAGGTTTTTGCATTTTTTAGAAAACTTAACTGATTGACAGTAAAATAATTAATTGAGTTTTACTAAAACCTTTTCCGAAAACAATGATTTATCATTAGATTCAAATTTACAATAACACCATAGGTACTACACCTTATCATTTACCAATCGTAAAAATGGTTAATTTATGGTTCTCTACACTCATCATTATTATGTTATACGAGAACCGAAGCAGAAAAGAACGAACTTCCACCTGCATTATCTAACCTGATTTATTTAAATTGATTTTGATAACAACATTAAGATGTCATTTAAGTTGATAAAATTTTATTTTTAACTATTTTTTTAATATTACAATCAGGTATAAACTACGAAAAAAGCGTTTTTTTAAGTTTAATATTTTGAAAACAAACTTCCGGACTAAATGTCTGCATAAAACATGTTTTTAAAACCAATATTGTTTTTAAATTTACAAAAAAATAAGTACCTACTGCAAACAGATTATGACTGATGGTAACGTATTTGTGTGCTACGAAACGACTGTTCTCTGTCGTATAGGTACAGTTTATCTAAATAGACCGTTTTGGTTAATAAATCAATACGCTACGAATTCGCATATTAGTATGTACAACTATAACAACAATAAATTAAAAAATATCCTTAAGCATTAAATAATATCAAATAAAAATAAATGATAAATTACCACTACAACTAGCAGTACAACAATTAACGGCTGTGCACATTACGGTGCACATAACCAGCAATTAATATATTACATTCCAGCGATCATTATTGTTCTTTCATCGCATTAAACAATTTATTTCCTAGTTTACTTTACATCTGAGCTGTTCATAATATGACACGAAATTGTTTTTGTTTACCTACTATACAGGGTGACTCAGATCTATTTGACAAATGCAATAACTTTCTTTCTAATCATTATTTTTAACATTTTTTTTCTAATATGTATTATTGTACTGCATTATAATAAAATCGTATTAAAATATTTTTTTCATTTTTTGAAATCAAATTCAAAAATATTAAATTAAATTTTACCATTTAATAAAATAATCAAAATAGCTATTTTGTAGACCGGATTGAAAAACATATTTACATATGGTATTAAAATCTTATTAAAGTTTGGTCATTAATTTATCATGATTTTTTTAAACTTAAACTGAATTTAAAAATTTAAATTATTGTACAATGATTAAAATTATTTTACAAATTATCGATTAATATTCAATAAATCATACAATTTATTTTGTTGCTCAAATTAAGAGTTTATTTAACCGTAAAAAATCGAAAGCCTATAAAATCAAGTACAAGGGATATAGGAATCATATGATTTGGATAGGATGGGGATAATTTTAGAAAACTCGATACAAATATCTATTTCAACAGCAATAAAAAATAATCAGACAAAAAGATAAATGTATCACGCGTCATGAACTATAACGAAAGAGAGAGAAAACAATTTGTGGAAAAAATCACGCATTTTTATCGAAATATATCACGTCTTTTGAATATCAGATACGAAGTAGTGTTATTTTATTTATATTCCTAGATTTGCCGGGTTCGTGCAAATTATGCATTATTTGGTTAAGAAATCTTTTTATCGATTTATTTTTGTTTGGTCTTTTTTTCGGTTTCCCAAATTAACCTTTTTTCAAATAGGTATACGTATTTTATTTATTTATTATACATATCATTTTTTGATTGATTACTAGTAATTCTTATCTAGTTTGAACGGAAAACTATAAAACGAAAAAATACACAGAATAAAACAGCTATTTTTATGAAGAAAATTTCTAAGAACCATCCAAAAGAAAATTATGCTAGGTATAGAATACTATGGCTATCGGGGCCTGCTTCCAAATCCCAGCTATGTATACGCACGAGACATCGCAAGTATCATGAGCTATAAAATTATTATCATGCGTATACGTTTTATGTATAACGTGACGCGTTCGAAAATCCGAAAATCGCATTCGATATTCATTAATATATATTACGATGATAACAAATTGAGTCAGTTGCATCAGAATTGGGCCGGAAAATAAAGATTTAGTATTAATTGCAATTAACCTAACCCATGGGTCATGGAATATTTTAGATGATAGGTTAGGGACGTACCCAAAGGGAGGGGTCTAAAATTGTAATATGTAGATAGAATACAATTTTATTATATGCTATTTAAAACAATTAACATTTTGATTAACAAACTGCTTAATTGGTAAAAGAAGAACACTGTAACGTAATGATGTATGTAATATGTATATTAATTTGTACTTACTTGAATATCTATATTATGTTTTGTGTACAAGAACTTTTCTAATTTTGATTTTATAGATATGTTATTCTTCATTTTAAATGAATAGGTGTAATGAACCACAACAAAAACCAGTGAATAAAAAACAAATAAATAAATATATATATATATATATATAATTTATTCACAGAAATTAGTATTTAAATAATTATCTTAAAATAGTGACTTTATTGACTAGTACCAGAAAATATCAATCAGTATAATTTAATATAATCTGGATGTAATACGCCAAGAATTTCTTGGCACCGGTTAATTATATGAAACTATTATTATATGAAACCAAGGAGATATAGAAAAATCAACTGTTCCCATATATTTTATGAGGCTATGGTTGTGCCGTAACAATGGTTGTTGTTGAAATCTCAAGCGTTACCACGGTTATCATAATTTTGTGCGATATCGAAGATCTCGTAAACTAATAGTTGTGCTCGTGCATATTGTGTGCAGAATTGTTAATGAAACCTAACGATGGATGATCACAGATAAAAATCGAAAATGTAGGTATTAATTTTTTTGTTTTTATCGAGACACTAATATTAAACATATTTGAAATCTCAAAAAATGTAATCAGATAAAGCTAAAATGAAAAACATTAATAATTCAAATGAATAGAAAGAAAAAAAAACGAAAATGTATTCGAAATTCATTTAACGAAATCGAATCTATTAACTATTTTTGGCCATTTTGTTGACAACTTTTTCATTTGATAAAACGCAGATAGATAATTTCTTTATTTGTTGTTTTAATGTAGCGATAAATTTTGATATTTTTTCAAACCTCTAGGAACTCTTGAAGTCCTTAAAATAATTCGGGATTCAACTCGGGTGCTTTCATTGTATCCCAGTTGTACATTAACGAAAAAAAGAAAAAACCTGTTTGATCTCGAGTCAGAGTAATCATACACGGCGATATCAGATTTCGTAACGTGACAATCACTACGGTTGCATTTGTACTTTTGTGTCTTTATCAAAACATGCACGTCGTTAAATTTTTATCACATAGCACATTCACAAGTGCATCATACATTTTTTATATTTTCTAGTCTACGCAGTACGTACCATCTGTGCACCAGTCGCCAAGGGATATTGAAATACGGTGATGACGATACTAATATAACAGGATATAATAATATCATCATGGTTCGTGACTTTGCGAGGTAATTCGAGAACATTGGCGCTAGTATGCGTCACTCGTGGAATACTCACAGAAAGGACATACACGTCGCTGTTTATATAGGTATACTTATATTGTATCTATATAACGTACACTGTTCCTAGATAATGTTTTCTCGGCATACGTTTGTAGACTGTCTACACGCGTGGTGTTCGTGTGTACGTATAATATTATATACACGTCGTGTGCATAAACGTGACCCCAACCACATTTAACTGTACATGTGTCAACGACACACACACACACACACACACACACACACACACACACACACACACACACACACACACACACACACACACACATCCGCATGGTTTTATTATGACAATACTAAAAACGTTCAAATATGTATATCTGTGTGTACATATGATCCTAGGTAAACGCGTTTTCATTTATTTAGAGCAGCGTAGGTCAGCGAAGAATTTTTATGGAGGTTCTTTTTAACACTTGACAAATTTTCCGCGGTCCTAAACACTTTTAATGGCTCGAGCTTTAACAAATACATTTTATTTTACGGAAATTCTTATACATTTTTATCAATAATATCGCGTATCGCAAATCTTGTTCAGACCTGTTACTGGAACGAAAGACTTTTTATTTTTTTTTTTATAATTTTATAAAAATTTAAAAACTACGTTTAATCACGAGACCACGAGGATCTGTTGAACACTTGTCTGTGGTCCGTTAGTTGATGACTTCTGATTTAGAAGTTTATAGGTACGTATTGTAAATAGGTAAATATAGGGCATCATCATTGGGTGGCGAATCGAACGTTTTGTTTAACCATCGCCGTCCGTATACGCATTAAGTTATATCCATACTATTTTATATATATATGGTGTGTACTCATGATGTTATACTTGTTTTATTCTACAGACGCGCGCTATGCTCGTCGTGATATGGTTCGGTTACAGGTAATTAAAATGTACTATGACGCACTTCGTTTAAAAATTAAATGATGTACTCGTACGTGTAGGCCTATGAAAAAAAATCGGTCACTTTTTTTTCTTTTTCTTTTGTCCGTCTCAAACCGATAACGTAATTACGTTATCACTCAAGATGAATAGAGGGCTAAAACGTTTTAGACGTGCCTTTGTTTGCATTTTTTTTTTCTACAACGACTCGACTCTGAGTATGCTGCACGTAGCACAGCGTCGGTACATTGTATCGTGTGAAAGGATGAGTTGGTAAAAAAAAAATGTTTTTAGCGCAATGATACTCGATTTTGGGTTTTTTTCGACCTTATCTGCGATTTTCCACATTATATCTGATTTTAAATTACATTTTTACTCGACTGAATATTGCGTTATTAAAAGCCTTCGACGAAATACTATTACTAGTCATCTTACGTTTTAGTTTTTTCGAGATTAATGTCAATTATGCTGGGAGTTTGGCGTGTTGTAAATATTTCAACGAACAACTTTTTATTTCATTATAAAAAACTGATAAAATGTATACTTTATCTTATATTCACTTTACTAAAAACGATATGTGTTTAGAAAAAATAGTTAGTATATTATAGTGATTATTTATACATGATGGTTGCAAAAAAACATAATTAATCGAATAATAAACGTGGAAAAATGATTTTATGTAGATTTGATTATTTTTAGTGTAATTTTCGTTATTTTCTAAACTCTGTCATTGGTACGTCTTTGCTGTAATATTGCAATCATTGTTGAATCATTTATAAAATAACAATATCCGACCTCTAATATCATGATGTGACGATTGTCAAACGATGTCCGTTTTTCATGTGGACTCGTATGATTAGTATATAATTTATGCATTTTCGCGTTGATGTTAAGTTTAATATTATTTTCACGAGAATATTATTCACAGCACTGTTTCACTTTTTGGTACGGCTGTAGTCATAACCCAAAATTGTACTTCAATAACAATTAGAAAATATCCCTGGAGGATTAAGGTACTATAGCTGAAAGATTTTACTCTTCAAACCAACCAAGTTATTTATTATATCATAGGTATTGTCATTTGTCATCATCCTATTTATTCTGTTTCTATGTACCAATTGATTGTAAATAAAACTTATTGCGTTTTATTGACTTTCGTCGATCTACAGTTCATATAACGAAAAGGTTTATTTCCACAATCAGTTCACAGTCAATAGCAGTGAAATAATTAATAATAACAATAAGTGTCCTTCATATAGATATGATATATATCTATGATATATCTATATATAGATCATATGTTCAACCACGTGGTGTCATTTAACATATAAGAACGCGTGGTGGTCGTCAGCTATATTGAAGTTGGCGCTCTTCGATAATTAATGTTATAACTCAAAATCACTATATACTAATAACAACTTGCATGTCTTGTGAAGTTTTTTTGCGTGAAGTGCGATTTTATCTGGTGCAGCGTGGTCAACGCGTATACATGGTGTGTACATTATAATTACGATGACGTTTGCGATCGAATCTTGTGTGTGTAAGTCAACCAGACGTGGATTCTGACGTAAACATTCGAAACGGAAACTCACACACACATGCACGCATACACACACACACACACACACACACACACACACACACACACACACACACACACACACACACACACACACACACACACACACACACACACACGAATATGAGAGGGATCACCATGCAAGTGAGTGTGCGTATATGTATTTTAATAAAAGCGAAGAATGTCGGCGCGGCAGGCGGGAGTTATTTTGAGGTCACAGTCAAGTCGGGAACACCCGACACATAATGAATACCACTTTGACCTCAAAAAAAATTTCCGGGTTACGCGGTCTATGCGATCGGCGCGTGGCGCCCGTTGTCTGCAGATGTTTTCACGTGCAGTATATTATAATATTATGCTGTATACACGTGCGTGTGTATACAAACTTTATAATTAGGGCTGGGATTTTGTCGATGCCCTAAAACAATAAAATGGGTTGAAAAATGTATTTCTGGTAGTTTAAAAAATTCGAATGAAAAAAAAAACCGTATTATATGTTATTTGAATAATATTTCAATAATATATCTTTTGGCAGTTTGTAAACACTGAAATATAAAAAAAAAAATTACAAAATTTATTAAAAAATAATATCCATTACTACATCGTTGACATTATTTGACCATGAAACATGCCCGTTTTTATTACAACAATAAATTTAGTATTCACGTTTACTATTTAAATTCACGGAAAAAATTCTCTTAAAACATAAAAAAAAAATTCCCTAGAAATAATTAATAAGTTGAATTTGCAAAAAAAAAAAAACAATAGAAAATAAAAATCACCTTAAAATAATCAGTATCACCTGAAATACGTTTTGAATTTATGAAATGACATTGTATCGAAATCTCAGTTCAATAGTTATTACATGTTGTGGATATGGTTGCACAGTGCGCGAGTCACACGTTGTGCAGCGTATATATATATGCGCTTTTTTCTGTCATCATTTTCTTACGATAAACGAATGATAAACAAATTATCGTTTGTTGAACGAGATGTTTTCGTACAGTGAATTCGTTTCGGGGGTCACCAAACCACTTCCACCATAACCACATAACCACATAACCACGGGGGAGGGGGTGACACGTTAAGGGCCCAGATCGCGATGTCTCCTACGAGGCCTTCTGCGGCCGTATTCTATATTTGCTCGTCCACGATCTCTTCTCTTTATATGGAACAAATATACGATTTTTGGCGTAGTGATCAAATTAATTGTTCAACCTCACGTCTCATCGTCATAGGTATACATACGTTTCTATCGGCTTTATAATTTAATGGAAAGTTTTGAAAAAAAAACACTATACGTGTATGGTCTTTCTGGGAGGATTTTTTGTCGGTCTTTTGTTGTTGGGAACCTTACTTCGAAATCAGCATGAAGTTATAAATGATTGCCCTAGATCTGTTTATCATTGTTTCGAAAATGAGATTCTTTTCATGCACTTAAACGTATACGTTTTGATAAAATTGAGTGTAAATAAAATGAAACTTACTAAACCGAAAAATGTCTCATTGATATTTTCTACCCCGTATGAGTCAATATCAACGTATTATACCTATTGATACATTATATTTGATCAAACCTCAGTCAGGTGCGCACCTATATATAGTTGTATGTTAATATTAGTAACAACATAGTTATTCTATTGTGATATGCTCACGCGGTCGTGCTATATTATGGGCTTCTCGAACAAAAAAATCATATAATTTCGGACCTGTAAAGTTGTTTTGCGGAAATTATGGTTCACACTGCAGTTATAATGCGTGTAAAAATCACACAGAGGACTTATGATGTGAAAAGCAATTTATTTTCAGCGTATAACTGTAACATATATAGGCATGGCTGTTTGATAGAGGCACAGATGAGTTTTGACTGATGACTGTCGTACATGATTCAGTGTGTTGTTATTATGAGAAAAACGGTTTGTTTTGAATTCACGCGCTATCGAAACGAAATTACTCCGTTTAAATCAGGAAAATGTCCGTCTGCCGCATATTGTAGAACAAACTAATAACTATTATACATTGTTGGATTCTATGCAGTGAAACTGTAACTGAATTATTTTAACATGTTTACAAAGCAAATCGATACCAAAGTATTACTCGAAGTCTACTCGTATATAATAAAACGAGCGTTTAATTCTCCAAAGAATTGTAAAAGTTGGAATTTTTCCAAAGAACGGGAAAATTGGTTAGCCTTTTGTTTGGCGCAAAATAATCTTTGAACACTGCAGATGCCCGGATTATATTTACTTACAAATCAAAATAAAATATATTTTTTTACATGCATTTATATTTTAAACAGAAAGGGGGAACTTATGCTTTAGGGATAATCGTATTGTATGCTAACAGGCTATTTACCATGCTTGACTTCAACAGTGTCGTATGCTATCGTCCATAAAGTTTTTACCATCCGAAAAATAAAATTTAGAACATTATCGAAATGTTTAATTTTCATTTTGATTTTCAACATGATTAAAAGTATTATAAACATTCGGTTTGCTTTCATTTCCGTTTATTACGGGAAGTTATTAGTTAAGTATACCTGTAATTTCAACTGTAAAAGTACTGAAGTACAAGTATCGAAAACTATACGATGAATGATGACGGTTAGTATGTTAATGCTATACACGAAAATATTATTTATTCAAAATATTCTTGGATCGTTTAAAAAAGAAATAATCTCTTTGAAAAATATTTTTAAATACTCAACAATGATAATCATTTATAATAAATGAAATTAGTTAAAAATAAATAATATACTGAAATTAATTATTTTGCAGTTTTTGTTCCGTTTTTGGCAGGTGACATGTTACAGTAAACAACGTAGGACACGAGTATACAATTTTAGATTATAAATTAGTTATTAATAATTATTGCAAACAAACAATATTAGAAAAAAATACACGTTTATATTATTCACGTTTATATTAAGACACGCACAATATTACACACAATCAGCTTTAACCAAAACCAGTCATACCTATGTAAAGTCGCGTACCTAGAAATCTCACGTTGGAAAATGCCTACTGCCGTAATAACTAATAACGCGGGAATTTGTTTGTGATAAAATAATGAGTAAACAAATAATTATGGATCGTGTATAATCCATAGTCTACACTCAAATAATAATAAAAAAATTGTATTCGTATATCTAGTGTGTCAAATTTTAGCTTTTGTACGATGTTAAAAACGGTGATGGTATACAATTTAAAATAATTTTATTAAGTTTTGAATAAAATGATTAAGTAGGTTTATGAATATATATTGCTATTCAACAGAATTTATATAACAGTATTATCATAATCCAATTATTTACTAAATAGTCTGTATTTAACCAGCGTGCACAATTTTTATTTTCATATTCATAGTAATCCAGCGTGAAAGAATCGTTATTAAGATAAGACATGTATTGTACTCTATTTTTTATCATCACAAGTACAATGTTTGTATATATATATATATATATATATATATATATATATATATATATATATATATTTATATATATATATATATATATATATATATAAATTGTATATTTACATAAGTACAACAAATATATATTTTTAACACAGTTGAAACTAATATCGAGACTGTTAATAATTATTACAAAAATTAAAAATTTAATTTGTCTCCACATTTTTTATCAACACGCTTTTATCCATATTATTATTTAGTTCGTAACAATTTTTTCAACAGTAAATGCATAAAATATTGCCGATTAATTATTATATTTCATGTAGCTACATTGTATTTTCCTATTATTAAAAATAAAAATTGACAGTAATTGATTAAACTTTGTATAACACAATTTGTTTGTGTTAAAATAAAAATAAAATATTGTTTTTGTAAATATAAGTAGGTATTTTGTTCATATTGTTAGTAAAACTTTATGTGTACGTATAATGTAGACAAAAATAAAAGCACTTTATGACTGCAGTGCAGTGTAATAGATGTTTTTATTTAAATACTTTTTAATTATGTAAAATATACATTATACTTATTGATATGTCTATATTTTCATTGTTATTGTATGAAATATGTACAATTTTTATTCATTGATTAATTAACACATTTATTCGATTTCATGGCATCAGTAATTTCATACTACATTACAATAATCTATACAATTTAACCTTAAATTAAAAATCTGTTAGATCACATTAATACCTACCTAATACACATATATAAGCGTTACATAGACACATTATTGAATATACAGTGTACTCATAAAATCGTATTCATTATTTGATCGATGGTTTTAGGTACTATATTGTTTGTTTTTTTTTTAAACTTCTCTCCAGTTCCTTGTTTCATATTACGCGTACCTTGTAAATTCTAAAAACACTTGTGGTATAAACAACGGATTTTTTAAATATACAACATGTGTTCACCTAGATCTGGTCAGCGTCATCCATGTTGATCTCGTATATTTATCACTGATCGTTTATGCGAAAGCAGTTCACTGCGTACACGCGATCATGACTTCATGTCCTGCGTACGATTGAACGTGATCAACACGTGCCATTTGTACCCACAGCAAGAAAAAAAAAACGAAAGAAAGAAAGAAATGCATGGTGAGTTGCAAAACATCATATAATAATAATAAATACTATTTCGTGTTGAATCATAAAAATCATTCAATCGCTTCGCGTACTGCTAAATATACACACGCGATAGACAGACATCCTCACGGTCACGCACGTATACTGTCGTCCAGTATATTTTCATATAATATACGCTACGAATTACAATTTTACACAACATTGATTACATGATTCAATACAGCATTTTAAATATAATAATGATTTCAGTAGATTTACTGAACATAAGTTTTGATTTTTAGATAAACGTTTTTCCTAAGGTTTTATTAATACTGTTAATAGATTGTTTTTTCCTCTTCAAAAAAATCAAGGTAATTGTACTAAGTAGACTATGTCAAAATCAATATTTAAATTGTAAAAAAAATGTGTGTTATGTGTATGTATTATTTTAAGTTATTATATAAAAATTAAATATTTTTAAGATGAACGATGTTATGAAATGTTATAAAAACATATTTGAGTAAAGGATATTTTCAATATAGTCATATGATAAGAATGTTACGATAAGTCAACCATCACGTAGTCGGAAAACTTGATAATGTAAGTTAAAGATAATTGTCTTATCATTGTGACAGAGTAATATCGAAGTCAGAAAATGATTAATTCTTGGTTGTAGGGGGAGGGGGGTAGCTCTTGATTCAACTGTATAAATTTTCGCTTGTTGGACAGGAATTATTGTTATGACATTATTTCTTTGCAGGACATATTATCATAGTACATTGTACATTTTAAAGTAGAAAAAATTTCACAGACCACTTAACTACACTTTAAAATGTTCTATTCGAGTTCGTTATGTTTTTTCAACAAATTCTCATTAGATAATTTATTGTAAGAACATTTTACAAAATGTTGGTGATTTTAAGTTTTATCTTGATTCCCCTCCCTCTTAATTCGATTTTTTTGATAATCTTAATCGAAAATCGAATTCATAGGTTAATTTGTAGTTTTAAAATTGAAAATTTGTTGGAAAAAAAAGTACAATAATACTAATCTTATATAGGTAATGTCAAGCTTTATTTATCGGGGTTATTTTTAAAACGCATTAGAATTTTAAAATGTTTGCGTTAAAAACTGCATATACAAAGAACCATTTGAAATTTGCTGGTACACATCCTTTTAAATGAGTACATTTTAAATGTTTAAATTAAACTCAAATTATTTTCAACGAATTTTCTCGTTTTATCTTAACGTGCAAAATACCCGCCCAAAGTCGACTCGTCGAAAAGCTAGTCTCTCGTTCTCCACTATTCCACGTCGTCATACCATTAACAGCTGTCTGGTGTTTCACACAAAGCTATATACACCGTGTTAGAATGCATATAATAAAAAACATTTGAATCGTCGATTCGACATCGAATATAACCACCGTGGTCACCGTAAAAAACGTCTTGACGCGTGATTCGTATCGTTGGAGTATATTTTTTGCGTGCACGCGCACGTATTGTCTTAAAACGAAATAAGTGCGTTTCGTCCGTTTATCACAGCCGCTATAGAAGAACAGAGGCGTGTAGTTTTCACTATATGATAAAATTAAAAATCGTCTCTGCGTTTGTACCCGCAAAAAAAAGTTTATTATACATGTGTGTGTGTGTGTGTGTGTGTGTGTGTGTGTGTGTGTGTGTGTCCGAAATTATTTTGGACGAAAATAATTTACCCGAACGTATTTACTTTGAAAATTTTGTAGTCGAAAAATATTTCATCCGAATCGTATTTTATCCGAAAAATAATTCATCAGAACTGTATTTTATCCGAAAAATATTTCATCCGAACGTATTTTATCCGAAAATAATAATTGAAAATTCTTTGGCTATTTTTATCATGTATAAGTTACCAATGCAGTTGATTCAGTTATCCTAATCTAATAATAATAAGCACAACTAACGTAATTCTAACACCATGATATATTCAATTGGAAAAACCAATCATAACGATATCGGATAAAATACGGTTCGGAGAAAATAATTTCGGATGAAAAGTTTTTCGGATAAAATACGGTTAGGATGAATTTTTTTTCGGATTAATTACGGTTCTTACAAAATATTATTCGGATTAAATACGTTTCGTTGACATTATTTTCTAATAATATATTTACGGAATTCTTATTTTCGTTCGTAATATATGTGTGTGTGTGTGTGTGTGTGTGTGTGTGTGTGTGTGTGTGTGTGTGTGTGTGTGTGTGTGTATACTTGATGATACCCAAATAATTAGTATAATACATTAATATATATATATAAATATTTTTTTATTATGTTCGAATATCACGCGAAATCCGGTTTATCCATATTATATAAGTAGACTCGACTTATATGCACGCTTGACCAGCCCGCGGAATCGCAAAACAATAATAGGTATTATACACGATAAACGTTTTTTACGGATGACTAAATCAATTGTTGTTTTTTTTAACTTCTTTATTATAGTTTGAGGGTTTGTGCGGAACGCGAGCGCGCGCTACGCGATGAAACGCTACAGCCCGTAAATTATATTTATAAGTTGTATGTGTATATGATATGTATACATCTACGCGATGCCTGTACCTGGATACCTATATAATATTTGTTTATCGATATCATGTTAAACATATCATCGTTATATAGGTGTGTGTCTGCGGACGCGTGTGTGTGTAATTCGGTGAACTGGAAATTATTTCCTCCATTGAGCAAATTATACACGCGTGCGTTTGTTCTAATTGGATACCTACTTATTATAATATACTATATACCTACTTGTGCCTGCGAAACCACTGCCGAATTATTCGGAGAAGACGATACGGTTATGCAAATAATTGAGGAATCGATTTTTATATAACTGAATAATATCACACGCACATACACACACGCAATATTATCGTACACGCCCGTAGAAAGTCGCTATCGAAAAAAATTTACTCGTCCTGTAGCGCGCGTGAACGTGTGTGTGTTGTGTGTGTGTGTGTGTGTGTGTGTGTGTGTGTGTGTGTGTGTGTGTGTGTGTGTGTGTGTGTATAAGCGCATGTGTGAGCGATGTCAAAATCACTAAACTGGATAATCATTCCTTATGGAGTACAGGAAGTCAGTATGCCATTAGATAATACGTGTATAATACTAATCGTCAAGCGCGTAGTATAGGCCTTCTCATCTACAATCACCGATTGGCACTTGTTATGAAGAATATTCCTCCATTTTTACTATTGTGAAACTTATTAGGCCATTTACGGTGAAAAATACACTTGTGCCAAACACTGTCCTATTACGATATAATATTTTATTTGTACACTATCACTGCTCTGCTGCACTTGCATATTATATACATATATATATATATATATATATATATATATATATATATATATATATATATATATATATATATATATATAGGGTGTCCCATGGAGATTCACACAATAGCAATTAATCATGCGTAATTCCCAATATGAATTTTTTCCCATTTGCAATTTAAAATACTCATTTAATTATATTTGTATGCAGACAATTTTTTGTCTACTTACATGTTTTTTAAAAATGGTTTACGCTGTCTCCTACAGGAAAAACCATTATTTGTAATATGAAATTATGAATTTATGAATGAGAATATTTTTTTGAAGTTTCAATATTTAATTTTTTATTATTGGATCGATAAAGAGATATTAGTAAGCATTTAAAGTTTAGAGTAGTGAAGTAGAGGCAATATATTTTTGAGGATGAACCTACTTTTTACCTTCATTACATGCTTTTAACTATTAAACAGTTGCAAGTCCAATCAAGAAAATTCAAACATTAAATGTCCAAAATACGTTTTCTATATCATGCTATGTTATAAATAGACAATAGTGAATCGGGGTTAGTGGTTACTATTTACGAAAATTTAAAAAACCAAGTGAATAATAAATAGATGTCATTTTTTTATCAGATTATTATTTCTTATTTGATTAAAAATTTAAATATTTATTAAAATACCTATGTATAATAATTTTAAACTGTAAACGAAAAACATAACATTCACCTCCAGCGTTAAAGAGAGTAAATCGCATTGTTCATATATTTATGGGACACATTGTTAATGTATAGTATAGTTAATGTATAAGGTAGGTTTACACGGCGACAGTATTGTCATCTGATTTTACGACAGTTCCTACATGCAAGCATTGATTTTAAAATATACTTTATTGATTATAAAATATATTTTAAAATCAATGATGCAAGCAACACCAGCTACTGTTTTATACTTATATTTCATATTTTATATAGTTAGTTATTAGTTTTGAAATAATATTTTTGAAACAAAAAAAGCGTACAGTAAAAAATAGGACAGAATGGGTCAGAAAATAGATTCAAAGAAGACATCAATTTGGTGTATCAAGTGCATTAATTAATGAACTTAGTATTGAGGATCCAAGAAGTTAACATAATTTTTTAAGAATTATTGAAAATAATATTGTTCAACATATTACTTAAGTTGCTGTCACACTGTCAAGTATTTACGACAGCTCAGTTCGACAGCTGAAAGTTGACAGTATGGCAGTGCGGTAGTGTAGCAGTGCTTATGTTTACACGGTAGAAGTTCTTTGACAGTAGCTATCGTGACTGTGACTGTGACTGTTTCTGTCACCGTGTAAACGGGCCTATAGTATATACACTATAGTTATTAAAAGTAATTTTGGTAATAGTTGTAAATAAATAAATAAATATGATACATACATTATGCACTACAACGTACTTGTGCACAAGTGAATATGTCGTATTGCTTCGTTTAATGAATGAAGAGACACGGTGCTTTGATATTGTCATTGCTGTTTGTAACGGGAACGTGAAAAAAAATCGTCCGATCCCCCTTTGCTGCTACAGCATACAGAAACAATGTCTCGTCATGAATGTAGGCCACGACTATTTTCCCAGAAAATATCTTACCTAGATAAATAATTAACAACAGTGATTTTAATTAGATTTTATTTATCTACAGGCACTGTTATTTTTATTACACACAAAACGGCGGAACTTCCAATTTATGCCCCGAATCACTTACAAACAACTACTCCCCGTATAATGAATAGCTACCATGTGAATGCAATATATTTATACGCACACGAAGTCATCGCCTCGCCCCATTAGGCTGCAAGGCAATTAGGATGACGCGTATATTTTCTCTACACTTGAATCGATCGTACCATTGATTGGCTATCGCAGATGAAGAAGCTGCAGTATGCGTATTATTGTCTATTTCAAACACTCTGTACAGATAACGGAGTGGCTGGTTAAAACATTGATTTAAAATTGTTTGAACGTTTTCCGTTATTTTGGACTCAAACCATATACATCATATCGTTTATTATTTAATAGTGTAGTATATATTATATATTATTTTGTTGTGATCGCGTTATGATACATATATACTGGGAATAAATCACCGAAATCTAATATTTATTTAGACACTATCAACCTTGCACATGATAATAGTAATTTATATGCATTATTCTCCAAGTGGTGCGTAATATTACCCGATTCCTAGGGGTCACACAATTGGCACGTATAATAAATAATTTATATTAAAAAAAACAACTTATTAATTATCAAATAATCAACACTAATCTAATAGTCAGTATATTTTTACACTATGCAAAAAAAATTATCATCACGATTTAACTAATTACAATACCTTAACATTTTAGTTTACGGGTACGTCATTCCCACAGTCTCCGCGACGCACTGCCGCGTAAATAGTTATTGTGGTTCAGAAAATTTTAAAGTTCAGGAAAAACAATTATTTAACTATAATTTTTATTTCAGAATCAAAAACAACTGTTTCAATACTCAAAAATTCTGGATTAATTGGTGACGAATCATTTTTGGGTGAACCAATTGAGCGTCCAGGTGTTTTGATAACAATTAATCGACGTATCATACTTTGGGCAAGTTCGACAGTTATACCAATTTGACGTTTTGAGCAATCATGAGCATTCAAATCAGGTAATTTGGTTTTAAATAGTATTCTTGTATAATATACTACTTTTTGGGCATTCAAATGATATTAATAATATCATTTGAATAATAATATGTGTATTAATTATTAGTATTTGTGAGAACTTTAGAAAAAACGTATTGACTTGAACAATTACTTGAAAAAATACAATTTTTCGAGAAATCATGAATAGTTTCATCAATTATTGATTTATATTTTGTATAATCTACATCACATTATTTAATTAGCTAAAAAAAACTATTCAAAAACATAAAAAAATATATGCAAGTAAAGGAGCTATTACCTAAGTAGTTTGTTGGAAAATTAATATTAAATAAGGGTTTTTTCAATAATGGTAATTACAAACATTTGAGTTTAAATTATAAAAAGGGCGTTTCATTAGAAAAAGAAAAAATATATTTTGATTACTCATACGAAAACGTTAACTATTTACAAACGTTAAATGCCACTGGTAATTAAAATTCAACAAGATCTATTTGTATCTCCTCTATTTGCACCAATGATAGTATGTGCAGTGACACTAATAATATTGATTATTCAGCACAATAATTGTATGACTATATTATATTAAACGTTGAGCAAGTACTTACATTATCATAATATTATGACTTGTCCATAATCTTCATCGCATTATGGTTAAATAAATCATATAAATCATATTAGTTTACATGTATGTATATAGGGCAAACTTTATGTATGACTCGAATATAAAACTTGTTCCGCATTAAAAAAATATCGAGGTTAAAATATGTAATGACTAAATACGTTAATTTATTTCATTTTAAAAAGGTAACTTCACATGAATTTCGTATTTTGAAGAAATAATATACGCCTTGAATGGAATTATGTTAACATACTAATACAGATGGTTAATTAATCAATTCTTAAATTTCATATATGAGAGACTTCATTTGAATTATTTTATAAGTCAAATTTTGAATATTTAGTACAAAGTTATACATTTAAAAATTTGTTATTTCAACTTTGGTTATCATTGTGCGGTAGGATTTGTAAAGTGTAATACTGAATGATGTTACATCAAAAGTATTGACATAACAAATTTAGACTATAATATATACATATATATTTCTTTTTATCGCATGAGTTAAATGAAATATTTTTCAAGACCCATATTATTGTATTATAATTTTAAATTAAAAATATTAATTTGGAAAACGATTCATTGTGAAATTTGAGTAATAATTTTAGTATGAACTAGTTGAGTTTTTGAAAAATTAAAAATTTTATGATAAACAGATTTTAATAAAACATTTTTTAGAATATTGTTCAGATGATGTGTCATGTTCACTAACTTCATAGTTCGCATCTGCATTGGTATCATCAATATCTGATTCACTTTCGAGCTCATCATGTTCAGATAGAAGTTGTAAAATTTGTTCAGAACCTCGTATATTATCAAATGAATTATTTTTTGATGAAGACGCCATTGTTTTTTTAGAAATATTTAAAAAAATACTTTTAAAAATAAACATAATTGGTGATGTGGGGTATATGAGACCCGTGACGAACAATTTTCGACTGACAACGAAAGTGAAATAATTATTTTGTTATAGGTATGTTCGATATCTAATCTACATTTACTAATTAAAAGGTGCGCTGATAGAGGAAATCAATAATACGGAAAATTACTTTGATAATCTAAAAATAAAAAGTTACTGGGTCCAACAGACCCCACATCACCAGTTACGGGTTAATAAATTTAGTTAATTTTGTCAAATGAAAAAAAATTAAAACATAAATGCAAAATGGATTGTTTGGTAACGTTTGATGTTGAACTCGATTTATGTATTTTCGGATAACTGAATGTAACATCTCGTGTTTCATATCTAATTAAAAATTGGAAGATTATTCTACGAATATGAAGAAAAAACTATTTCTTTCAAACGTTGAGTTATATCTTCAATAGCTTTTCTCTTATACAGCACAACAGTTTTTTGGTTTTTGATTGTACTATACATGGTTCATGATTATGATCTATTATTTAGAAATATATTTCTTAATAAATCGTATCATAATGTTTGTGTACTGTTAAACAATAAAAATCACATTTTTTTACATGTCTAATAGATTAAATACTGAATTCGGACTTTTATAAGTTTTAAGCTTTTAAGCACAATTTTCTCTCTTCCTTGAATACAAAATATTTATGGCGGATAAACTGGCAAAAGCGGGAATAAAACCTTTTAGAATAGTTGCGAAAACAGGTCGTGGTGGCGATGGGCATTTAAATATTTACCGGAAACTGTAAAATATCATCAATTTATGGGTAATTCATAATTTTCATTAAAATTTGAACTTAAAACGCGTATAAAAAAATCCTGTCTAACGATTTTTGAATTTTTGAGTACTTTAAGCTAAGCGTATAGATAAAATGATAATAATTTTTCAGATTTTTATGTTCAGAATTTAAAATTTTATTAGACACAAACTTTTAAAAACGAAAAATTGTCCGAAATTTTAAAATATTGAGCTCAAAAATGATCAATTTTTTTGAAACTTTTTAAGTTCAAAGAAAAATATTTTTAATATTTGATGATACTTTTGGGTATCTAGAACCACAATTTTTTAATTTATAGCTATTTATCAAAATAGATTTTATGAAAATATCGTCTACAGAGAAATTTAAAATTTTTTTGTAATTTTTTAAGTAGTTTTTCCATACCCTCGGAAAGACTATCGATAAGAGATAAAATATGACCTGTTTAAAGTACCAACAAGAGACAATTTCTAATCTATTGAGATGTAGGATGATACTTTTGAACAATTATTTCTTCTCAAAAACGTGATATTAAACACAATAAAAAGTTAGAGTTTGCTCATAGTTTTCATATAAGAATAAAATCAAAGCATTCAAATGGTGTAACATCATCAATAGATTTGATTGGTAAAATCAAACAAAGACAATGATTACAACGTAAAAAAAAAAATAAAAAATAAATAGAATCTGCGTTATGAATTATGTAGTAACTTCTTAATGCATAATAATATGTTTGTAATAATGTTATATTAATGTATTATAATTTTGGTCCAGCGCTGCTAGCGTTAAAGTTTCTTAAAAATATTATGCATTATTCCATATTATAATGTTTATAACGATAATTTAGTACTTTAGGGTATACATTTTTTTCCATTTTCACGATTACATACTATTTACACCTTACACGTTTCAATTTATTTGATGACTTTGTTGGTACTATATAATTAAATAAAGTGTTTAGAAAAAACAAATAAAAAAAATTATTAATTTATATAAAAATAGTAAATATAACAAATATGCATAGAAAATATAAATATTTTAAATATATGGTTACCAAAAAAATATTGAGTTACAAGAACTTGAATCTCATCCAAACCTGTTAATCGTGTATAGTATACATCTATAGTAATAAAATCTATGGTCACCACAATATAATTATAACGGGATTCGTAGTAAAAAAAAACAAACCCGAAATGTTTAAAAATAAAAGGTAAACGAATTACATAGACTTAAAAATACATGCAAACATTAATGATATTCACGTTTGAACTTCGTTCTACGGTAAAATGCGTTATATATATTGTACCTATATAGTATACATTAGTGGTTAATACACAAATCGATTTTCACGTTCGAACACATGTATTTATTGTAATACATATAGTATTGAGTTTAATTCGAACACTAGAGATTCAATAAATCAATCTGTGAAAATAGAACAGTTTGAAATTTTCAATTATCGTCTATTGTAATGCCGTTGAAAAAAAAAATGTTTAATGTAGGTATTTGTACAGTTTTTTATTTTCAATTAAAATTAAATTAGATAAACGGTAATATTATGTTTGTATATAGACGATAATATCAACCAAATTGTTTTTCTTTTTTTTTAATTGATGGTAAAATATTCTCGGAATTAAAACTTATAAAGTCAAACCAATCGAAATCATTCGAGTGAATTATTAAAAGCGTCGTGTGTTCGTCACAACTACTCTTCCAGCTGCTATACATAGTAGTAGTATTAGTATTTAGTAGTAGCAGTAGTAAGTAGCACGAGTGGTAATGATAGCAACGATACTAATTATAATAGTAATAATAATTTATTATTTATGAAATTAACATTATCTTGTGTTAGCGCATGTTTAATGTAATTTATATATTAATCTGAACGGGTCGGTATATAATATGTGTATATGTATATGTATACATGTATTGGAGTGATCGAAAGTCTACGAGTCGTTCAGGTTCATAAGTATAAGCGTATCATGTATTTTATCCATATAATGTGCGTGATGTACACACACACACGGCTATTATGTACTTGATAGTAGGTAATATAAAACGTGTCATTATATATACCGGACACACGTCATTTAAACAAATTTATACGTTAAGGAGCATATCAATAATAATGATAATAATAATAACCCAACTCGGTCAAACTCATCGTCCCACGCGTGGGTTTGCGAATCATCGCGATCGGTTTTGGGTTCTCATTGTGTCGTTGCCTCATTTCTTCCTGCTTTTTTTTTTTTTACGTAAGCGGTCTCTCGCGCACGGATGCACTACCGCCTCCGTCGTCATGTAACGTATATACGAAAACCGCGTGACCGTATTATAATAACAATCATACCATCGCCAAGTAAACATACACACACACACACACACACACACACACACACACACACACACACACACACACACACACACACACACACACATACACACACACAAGCACGCGCATACGCGTCTGTATGTTAACAACGTCGACGACAATAATAACCCGATATGGAGGTCACCCTTTCGGTATTCGGAAATGGAAATGGAAGAAGTCACCTACGTGTAAACCGGCGTGGCGGCGACGGTGGCCAGCACCGTGGTAGTGGTCGCGGTCTGCAAAGGAGGAGAGTTCGATGCACCGTCTCAGCCGTGCCGCCGCCGCCGCTGCCGCCACCGTCGTCGCCACCGCCGCCGCCGACTGCACGTCAATATATATTATTATACCCGTCGCAGTCTTCGCGTTAACAGGTCAGTTTCGATAGTTTCGTCCGTTCGTCTTCTGCTCCGCACACTGATAATTATTATCGTCCGCGTCGTATCGTTCATCCCGCGTCGTCCGAGTGTATGACCGTCTTCGCGTATTTTTGCTTTTTTTCAGGTCCGACGTTGTCCGTCTTCGCACGATTTTTCCGTTTTCTTTTCTTATTGATATTTTCCGTCTTCTCTCGTACGCGTCGCATAGTACATCGCGTTCGCATATAGGTATACGGTGTTTCTTCTCACACGAAGTTTTCCACCCTACAGACATTAAGTGAGTACTCTGATGCCCATAACAGTATTATAATAATAATAATAATAATAATAATTATTATTATTGACATTAGTATTTTATTATTAAACTAGGTAATTGTACATAAATTAATTTATTATATGTACACACGCATACACGCATAGTGCGGTGGGTATGACCGTTGTCTGATAATATATTATATTAATATATCATATATATATATTCATACATAATTATGCATTGTAATATTGGTCCATTAAGTAATGTATACTGACGGCTCTTCGCGGTTGCTTCATGGTCTCGTCACTTTGTAGAAATGACAGTCGAATGGCAGTCGAGGATTGCTCGTTGAATACAATTTCGCATTTACGATAATGTGACCATATATAATGATGTGAATCTATTTTTACTTTACGTTTAGGGCATAACAGATAATGGTCGTCCGAGGGGGTGATGTACGTACCCCACATTTTGTTTAGTATACGAGTGTACGAATGTTTTAAACGCTTAGACTGTCACTTGAACTTTTTGACCGCGAAATGTGACTAGTAAAACATTGAGGGGTAGAAAATGGGAGCCATTCTCACCTTCTAGAATTCGCGTCACCCCAGTATTTCCTCCACAGCCAGACTCGACTGGGGAAAAATACCCAGCTAGTAGTCTTGATACAAAGTCTTTCTCCCTGGCGTGTTGGGTTTCGATCATTATTCTTCAATTAAACAACGTGTACGTTGAATCTGGAGTATCGTGGGTGTCGTATCATAATTTGATGTTCTATGGGCCATTTTTACGATAGACTTGCTGAACGATTTGTTGAGAAGATTTACAGTCTATATTGATAGGTACAAGTAGTGAGTAGAGTTAGTATGACTAACGTGTTGCGATTTTCGCTGCGTTTCCCGATATCGGATTGATAGTTTCAGTAAACACACGTTCATCATATTGTGAAAGAGGGTGAAACGAGTTTATACATAATATACACGCGTGATTGTTATTCGGGTTTGAATATAATATATTACGTCATGTAACACATTACATACACGAGTATAAATACTAATTAATATATTTAAAAAAAACTCACTATTTATTTTATGTTCATTAAATAAATTATTGAGGTATTGACAAAATCACCGGACCGTGTATGTGCTGCAGTGGTGACCTTCCCGTAGTATGGCCGAGTTTTGGAGATTAGTTTCCGTTAACATTTCTCCTTAATAGAAAATTTATAATAAATTAAAAGATAAAAAAAAAAACTGAGTCTCATAACGAAAACAACAGAATTCAATTATAGCAGCTACTTGGGTGGTACCTATCTATTATAGTTTCTATGTATATGATTTTTTTAAACGATTTATAGTGACGTCGTTCTGCTCATCATAAATCGCAGTCACAGCTATCATAATGATAAACAATATAACATGTGTGATTCACCGTTAGCGTAACGCAAAGAGCAGTTTTTAGGGATTTATGACAGAGACCACTTGCCACTGAAAGTGATCCGAGAAATTATCAATTCAGTTATTTTTTATTTATTAAAAAAAAGCAACCCTCACGCAATACGACTGTTTACATTGAAAAAAAAAAACAACAACAATCATAAACCCAAACACCATGATGTATTTGAAGTGTGGCAATTGACCCCGTAACAAAACGTGATCCCTGCCTACTTC
Organism: Therioaphis trifolii; assembly: GCA_027580255.1. Lineage (NCBI taxonomy): Eukaryota > Metazoa > Arthropoda > Insecta > Hemiptera > Aphididae > Therioaphis > Therioaphis trifolii. Next base: position 86,503,523 of record CM050404.1, read on the forward strand.
GAACAGAATTCCCAACCAGTGTAAATCTACGTTTTTCATGATATTGCTTTACATTTTCAATAGTATTTAGTGGTAAAAAAAAATCACCTTGTTAATATACGCTATCGGTATCGATCAGATTGTAATAATTATGTCCATAGACCGAGTCGCGCGACGAAAATAGATGCCTTAATAATTGTGCCTATTTCAATATGAATCGCGGTGGCGCAAGTACTTTTTTGTTCTTGATAGCCCACTCACCACTATTTTATCCTCGATTTCTCGCGGCGGCGGAAGCCGCATTATGTGACCACCAAAGTCCGATAAGTAGTCCGGATACAAAATTAATATATATTTTTTTATTTTTTTTCCCCGCTGTCTTATTGTTTTCGCTCCGTGATCAATCACGACGAAACGTGACAGGGTTATCCTAATTTTACACGGAAAACGGACGTCCGTGTGTTTAATATTTTGATGCGGAAAAATAATAACATGCTGGCGTGAATTTGTTTAACGCGTACGATGTACGATGGTAAAAAAAACAGCTGCGGCTTTTTTTTTTAACTCGTTCTGCACATAAGCTGGCCCCGTTTAACGTTCTGGACTACTCATTACAGATTACTCATGGTGCAAGGATGCACGTTAACTAGTTGTATCAGGTCCATGTTAATTCAACTGGTTATATTCATTTCAATTAATCGATTGGCGGTGTACACGATGGTATCTAGGTTCACTTTCTAAATTAAACCATATCTACTGTGTATTATTTATTTATTTTTTTTTCATTTTTATCTCACTGGTGATGATTCACATCGCCGTTAATGTGGCAAATTGTTTGATTTCGAGTTTTATTCCTAACCGTCGATCTAATAATCACTAAATGAGCGTAATAACAAGCACCTGCAGTTTTGCGAACGATTTAAATTTAACAAGTCTAACAACCATGTTTCTGGTATTGTTTCATGGATTTTCAATGTTTAGAAGATGAAATTCTACGTGATTCCAAATGCTATCTAGCGTAACTAAAAAGCAGTGGTCGAAATTTATCAAACATCACAACATTGAATGTATATATAACATCACATAACATTATTTAGTTATACAACTTATACATGATATTTATCATCATCGTTCATAGTAAACTATTTTATAATAAGTTTTAAGTTTATTACAAAACGTAATAAATTATTATGAGTATGTGAAAACATATTTTATCACTATAATGAAGTTAACAACCTGTTTGGTACTGATAATCTACTTTAAAGCTCTTACCATTTTTAAAAACAAAGTTAAAATCGAATCATACTTCAAGAAGTGGACATGAAGTTTGCCACATTTTAAATAGTATTTTTTAGGTTTAAATTTTAACACATCAAACATGTATCAAGTAGTCTATGTATTGCTTTATATTACCGCAAGCCATGTAGTCCAGTTTTTACGTAACGTAGTGTTGATGTTTAATTTTTGTATGTCAGTTAAATAGATCAAATCGAATAGTTTTGACATTAGGCTATCTCAAAGTATATTTAAAGACATTAAAATATTATTTGACATTTAATTTGAGAAATTCATATTGATATGAAATGAATCATTAGGTAGTTTGATCAATTTTTTGACATTAATTATATTTAAAAATTAGGTAATTAATATCATTAAAATTAAAAATACTTATGCTTAAAATGAAAAATTTTAAGTCGAATGAATAATTCTTAACACAATGCTTTTCAAAAGCATTATAAAGGAGAGTATTTTCAGAAAGTTTTTTTTTTCAAATATCATTCAATTGATGTAAATTCAATCAATCTTAAAAGTTCTTTTTATCGTTATTTTTTAGTAATAACCTTTGCCAAAAGACAAAAAAATGTAAACATAAGTACCTACTGAATATTAATTTATTTTAAAAACAATTGAACTTTAGAGATAATTTTTCACCAATTGCTTAATAAAATTCTACAATAATATCATAGAACTGTATCAGATTAAACTAATAAATCATTGTATAAAAATAATTTATAGCACGTGTATCACGAGTCAGAAAATTGGGCCAACTTTCATTAGAAAGAAAGTTGATATACATAATATTATATATTTTATATTCATACCTACTTTATTGTATAAATACGTTACAAACTCGAAAAATAACATATTGTTGTCATTTGAATTAGTAGGTACATTATTGTATAATAAATTATAATATGTCAGTGTTATGAAATATTAACAATATTTTATTGGTTGACGGCAGTGTAATTGTTTGATTTGAATTCGTTTTTTTATATAGTTGTTTGAAAATTCGCATATCTACTGTAATTATTCGAATTGAGCTACTGGTTTCTTAACTTTTATGTATCATATATCATTACAAATTAAATTAATCCTCTAATAATGCATAGTTCCTACTATGTCTCACGTCCTCACATAGTTATGTTATTCTTGCTGTATTTATCCGTCGATATTTGCATTGCCATGGTTACTATCAGTTTATGCTGTTGATTATATAAGAATACAATTTGATGAAGTTGTGCTATCGTACACAAATATTATGTTATTATAATGTTTATATTAAATAATTTTAATGGGTACCATCACTCATCAGATAACCACTATTATCTGCAGTCGATATTCTACACCACCTTACGGAGAAGTTAGTATTCGCGTCTGGTTATTTAAATGTGTTTTATGTTTTAGAAATGATGATTTTTCCATTCAGTACCAATAACTTCTTTATTATTATTATTATTATTATTATCATTAACGCCAAACGGCTTTTTAAATTACAACATAAAAAAAAAATTACAATGGTAATGCAAAATAGTTAACAACTTTTGAAACAAACTTATAATATATTGACTTAAATAATTAATATTAAGACAGAATAGACAAATTCTATAATAATATATATAATTTACTTAACTTATACGTAACTTAACAATTTTTAATTTAATTTCATCATTGACAAAGTGTGTAGATTAAGAAGCAGAGAAATCAAAATGCTTGTTGCATTTGTTTTCATCTGAAGGAACTAAGAATGAACAATTTTATTGATTAATTAAAATCAAAAGCTATGACAAAGCTAAAATTTGATATTTTTGGAACTAGTTGATGTTTTTTAATTGAATATTTATTTTTGAACTGCGAATCTAGTTTTTTTTTTTTTAAGAGCACGTTCTTGCTTTATATAATTCAATAGATAAATGTATACGTATAATAAACCCATCCATTTAAACTAATCTTAAGTTTTTTCCATTATAATATAGCATGAACAAATGATTTAAAACTAACAAATTTGCGAAAAACTATTCAATCATTAACTTTTATTATAATAGTAAATAGTAAATAAGTAAATAGTAAATAGTAAATAAAATAATATAGTAAATAAGTAGTATTAAGTAGTAATAAGTAGTAATAAGTAGTATTAGTAATAGTAAATCAAAATAATAAGCGATTCCAATTGGTTAATATTTATTCAATTCGTTTAGTATTATATTAAAATACAATTTAAAATATGCTACTTGACCATTGAATAGGAAACTATTTTAATAAGTCGTAAATAAATAATTTGATGTATTTAAGAATTTAATTTAATGGTAAACACGAAGTAGGTGGATTTTCAATACATTTTATAAAATTGCATTGACATTGATTTATATTTTATCGGTTTAAATATTTATCATAAAGTTTTATTTTATCATTGTGAATTATTCATATACTAAAATATAATAAGCATCTGTAACGTCAAGTATAAGAATATTAAATAAAATGATAATAATGAAAGTTCATTGAAAATAAAATTATACAGAATAAAAAAAAATAATGTTTTGATTCGTAAATTTTAACTTTTGACAGTGACATTAAAAAAAAAACCAAAAATCATTCTGCATTATGGAATAACGAAAAATAACATGTTCAAAAAATACCTATACTACGAGTTCTAAAAACAGAAGATGCAAAATAGTTGTTTTTTTAAATGAAGTATATCTAAAAAGAAATTAATGATGAGTGGTCTCGGACTTTGAATAGCTAATAATTAAAAAGTTAAAAAACTAATTCAGAATATTTTTATAGTTTCATTTGACTTTTTTCAAGTAACTAACAATAATTTTCGAATTTAATAGTTATTTAACGTATTAAATGACGTCAATCTTCAGATATCAACAATAATACAATTGACAAGTTCGATAACAAAAACAAAGCAACAAGGTTATACATTTTGTATAGGTATAACTTCATTATTATAGTGCACAATTTTTTTTATTTTCAAAATGTATTGCATTATTGTCTATTAACGAAACCTAATTAAACTGTATTGGTCGATATGCGATAATGGTAACTCATACCGCACGATCGAACCGTTAAAAATTCTGTATAAAGAGTGTATACAAATACTGTGGTCATCCAACAACAGGGTTTCAATGAGAAATGTACATTATTATGACCATTCGGGTCTTTTTACTCTTCGTAGAAACAAATTGCGTGGACACGAAATTCTCACCGTAACTCCTTGGCCACCTGGCCCAAGAAGATTGAAAATGACGCGTGTACCATCATATAATAATAATACGTTCACGTATCTATAATGCAACATTATGACAGGTAGGTGCTTCACGCGAACTCCTTCCGGGTGTGCGACCCGATGACCACGCATGGTTCATACCAGCACGTGCACCCGACGCGCCTTCTACGGCCGTGGGCGGAAATACTAGCCGTTATTTTACACACATATTTTATTGTATATAGGGGGATCAATTCGCGCGTAGAATAAAATCCACGAATTTCACGTATAAACCGTTTCCCATTTGTTGGAAATCCTGTATGTGGGTTTATGTATATTATGTTATAATACACAGGGTGATTTTCGAAATACACTCACTTCATTTTTAACACTGAATAATAAAAAAGCTTGAGTAAATTTTTTCATATAATTTAAAACAATTACAGTACTATATTTTCATGTACAATTTATTTAATATTTTTTCAAGTTTTTAAGTTTTATTGAATGGTTTACCATTATGTATAACATAGTACTTCGGAAACGATTTTTTCTCGACGAACTGAGAAGTATTTAAGTTTTTACTATTAGAGCAATTTATAGTTTAAGTGATATACACCTATTTAACTCAAAATAGTAGATCCTCAAAATTTCCGTCACTTCTCTAAACTTAATATGCTTATACACTTTTAACTATTTATCCTAATAGTCTAATAATACAAATTTAAATGATACCATTTTAAAAAAGTAATCTCTTTCAAATTATTATGTTGTGATTGGTGGTAACCATTAAAGGTGACTAAAAAACTTAAAAAAAATAATGAAGATAAAAAATTGTTAAAAATACTTTTTTTATAAAAGAATATTTCTATTATTTTTTAAAATTTTATTTGAAAAAATTCAAATTCATGAATCAATAAGGTGAAAATAGAGTAAGTATGCTTAAAGAATCCTTCTGTGTGCGTACAGTTGCAATGCTGGTCTCCGGCGTACATTGCATGTGTATATTATACGCTGAATCGTATTGTCTGTAAACGTATCAGTGGTTGAACAGCATATCATGGAGAGTTCTTTAATCAAAACAATAAAACATGCATATTGTTCTGCAAAAATCGATAGCAACCCCCTCAATCCACCATATAAAATTCCGTGTCACCGCATCGGACTTTCTCAAATTCTGAGCTGGAGTGATTTATAACGAGATAAGACAGTTTGTATATATTTATATGTAGTATTCATCTGAACCTGTCACTAAGATTTATTGCATAAAAATCAATTTTTTACAAACAATCAATAAATATAAACTTTTATATATGTATGTGTGTGCAATAAATATTATTATCATATAATATAACTAAAAAAAAAGTAAATATCAAAAATCGTTGAATTCATCGTAAAATATGTGTTAGAAGTTCATATGTATATTAATCTGACGTTTTAAGGAAGTTGGGCTCCAATACTGCAAGCTCAGTAAACACTCAAAATGTTTGTTTTGTCTGGAAGCACACTGCACTATTATAGATGTCTGTCTGCTACACTATGTAATATATTATATGATAGGTACTATAATATTATAGTCGTCCTCGCACACGCGCTCATATATTTACTAGACACATACATTCTCAAATACTATATATATACACGCTCACCACGCTTTGCCCCGTCGATCACGTTATAACGGTAAACGCATTCCTATTGCTACACACGCGCCCACTACCTGCCGCTGATGTACGCGTAAAATCACAAAAACGATTTGTGTGTTGTGTGTGTATGTGTATGTGAGGTGTGTTATTTTTTTGTCTGCGTCGAGTCCAAACTTGAAAAATCAAACACACACACACACACGCACATACTCGCACAATCATATATGATTACGTGTTTTTTTCGGTTAAAATATTTTATTTTTTTCTTCGAGATATAAACACGCTACGAATTAAGTTAACAGCTACAGTCCGGTTTTTACGAACATTTTACTTGTAATTGCATCGTATCCGTCCGTCATCGTGGTCTTGAAACCGATAATGCCGTTTTCACTATATACGCTACTTACGATTACCCAGAATTCGGTTTCATTCAATTTACATAACCCGTATATTCTTATATATTGTATAGGTATACAGATTATAGGTATAGTTGACGCATTTTATCTAATTTTTATTAAAATAAGTAAATAATTATTTTTCCTATTTACCTTTTCTCTGTTACCTTTACCATTATTTTTAAATGCTCTAAACTTCACAATACTATTGCTTCACCATTTATATATTATATGTATATATATATATATATATGCATACATTTTTAAAAACTCATCAATAGATAAATTATGATAGAACCATTTTCGTATGCAATAACGATTATTAAATTGATGAATTCTATAATATTTTAATTTTCCTGAAAGAAATTATTTCAACCCAATAATTATTATGATCATCATAAACTGTGAAATTCATACTTATATTATGTATTATATCACTGTAGTGTAAATTTTAGACACGCTGGTATCAAAACATTTTTAATACAATTTTAGAATTTGGTTGAACAACAAAATGTCAGTTCTGTCAGGGTTATCAACTGAATTCAGTTCAAAAACGTTCAAATCGCTGTTTATCAAAAACAAATTCGAGGGCCTAATGCTGTTGTTTTTTCAGTGACTTTGACATTCATTATATCGACTGTTTATTTTAGAATCTGCTTGAACTGATTCTGTGTTGTGACTTGCACAGGAAGTGTTAATAGGACAAATGGGGATAAAAAGCCAATTCCATCTTTCCGTATTAATTATTTGCTGTCATTGCGGTCACGGCGCAATATTATATTAACACGATCGTATTACTACACACGTCTATGTTCCATACATGCATGCACACGTATTATGAAGTCCGTTAGGTTTGGGTGGACCCGATTTCTGTGCACGATCTAAACTCTACGTGCGAAACAAAAGCTTGGCATAACACACAAATAATCACACACACATACACACACACACAGACACACACACACACACAGACACACACACACACACACACACACACACACACACACACACACACACACACACACACACACACACACACACACACACACACACTTACCGACCATTTTTGGAGTTAGTGTATGCACATCGTAATAATATAATAACGATGTGATGTTTATTACTATACTCATTGTATGCATTACGTTTTCGTTAACGGTTCCTTTACGAACGCGCAACAATGAACTTGAATCATCGCCATTGTGTTACATCATCATCTCGTTTAGGAATAATAATTATAATATTATTCTATACCAAAAAATTACAAATAAAATATGTATTTAATTTATATCATATGTAAAAAACTGTAAATAATTGTATATCTAAAATTAAGTCAGTCCAATGACCATAGCTGTTGTCGCGGAAGTTGTTTTTAATAAAAAAAAAAAAAATAATAATAATAATAATATTATATTCCGACACCTGTATTGTGTGGTGCTTATAGGTAATTGACCAATTAAAAATCACGTACCCGTTACGTTACATTCATTTTTTTATCAGTGCCCTTTCCGGCAGAAATACGTAATATGAAAAAGAAAAAAACATTTATTTTATCATTTCGAAAACATGTTTTGTTTTTTTTGAGTATGAAAGTATAAAACGAAAGATAAAAAATCATACTTTTTCGGACGGTAAAATGTCTGTGCACCACTACAGACATGATTTCGTTGCATAATTATTATGTCTACAAAATATAGATAAGAATCTTTTGATTTTACCGCTTACCGAACAGCGGCATAGTGTTTTTTACATACAATTTATCGTATAAAAATTATAATAAAATGTTTGTATTCTACATACGCTCGTGGCTTTCTCCACGTGCACGCATTTACCCATAATATTTTACGGCACCAGGGTTGAGAAAAATACATCTACTCTACAGTCGACTCTCAAAATGTTATTTCTTCTTTTTATTTTGGAAATTTCAATGAGACATATAATAATAATTAAAACCACGTGAGCGACGAGTGTACTTCTTACCGTCGATCCCTTGAGCGTATTTTGTATAGGACATAACACACACATATATATATATATATATATATATATATATATATATATATATATATATATATCTTTATATATAAAAAGACTTGTCCTGGGTGATTCATCATCGCCTAGCCAAAACTACCGAACCGATTTATTCGAAATTTTCAGTTAATGTACTTAATACTATGTGTAGACGCACTAAGAAAGGATTTTTCGAAATTCGCATTTTAAAGGGTAAAAATGAGCATAAAATAGTTAATTTAGCTAACCTAACCTAACGGGTATTTAGAATATTTGTTTGATTTAATAGGGTCGCCATTGGTTACGAAAAATATACATATAACGCGGAACATTTTATGAAAAATTATATGTATAGATTGGCGAGATATATAGTTGGGATTGGGGACGGGAAAGAAACGAGGACGAATTCAGTGACGAGGAGGTGTATGGAGATGAAAACGGGGATACACAAATATTAAAGTAAAATAATTATAAGATATTATAGACGGGGACGGGAATGGGATGTGGACGAGTACGTATGTATATCCGCTATGTTATAGGTACCATAGTAAAGCATTCGTGTATAATTTATTATTTATATGAATGCGAAAATCATTAATACTATCGTGCCACCGTAGTTAAAAAATTAGTGTCTTGTCCACTAACTTCTAACGTATTTAAAAGACTTTTAATTAATCTGTGTGCTATTGACGCAGTTGTGTAGTTTTCTCTAGTGTGGTGAACTATTTCTTTGAAATATATTGCAATATGCTATCATTTATTATATACTAGATAAAAGAAATAAAAGTGAATATCCGTCAACTTTTTGTTCCGAGCCGATATCTCGATATTTTCGATAATTATTGTTAGGTATCGATATCGAAATTATTCGGAAAATACCCACAATATCGATATCGTTGGCCAACACTTATATATATATATATATATACCTATGTGAATGTGTTTAAAATTCCTATATAGAATGTAAGAAGCTCATTCCCTCGTAGATATCGTAATAATCTCTCGACATCACGTGGCACACACACAAACACATACACACACACACACACACACACACGCACACACACGCACACACACACACACACACACACACACACACATACACACACATACACACACACACACACACACACACACACAGAGGCACGCACGAACGCACGCATACGCGAACAAGTGCTCGTGGTCTGCGTTGGAATCGAAACGGTCTGCACGAAGAAGTCGTATCCAAAATCGGATCTAACGTAACCGTTGCGACTTGACTGTTATATACAGGTGGTTTAAATATGTATTTTTTTTGCGATTCCATTGTATGAATATTATATGTAGAGAAAAACACATGGAAAGAAAGTTTGTTTACTCAGGGAAATAAAAAGCAATTTTATAATTTTATATGTTTTACATATCCGATCAGGAATTGCTCTAGGGCTCAACTTTTTGAAATCAAATTGAAACACGGACATTTTTAGTTCCAAAACATTAATCGCTCTAAAACTTTACTTTTTAGTGATTTTAACATTTTTTTTAAGTAGCATATTGTATTACGTTAGAACGAAAAACGCACGGCAAACACCAAGCGATCAACGACATAAAAGTCATATTTCTAGTCATAAATAAATCCGAAAAAATGATACGCTGTCAGTCACAAAGAATAATAATAATTATCACGCTTGAAATTTTTTTCGAACGTAGTTTTATGGGTTTTTTTAAAATCTTTTTTTAATTTATAGGATAATTTATTAACACTACTACGAAAATTGTAATGGAAAATTCTAACGGAACTGTTTTATACACACTATAGACGTGTCTATGAATTTAGAATATCAAGCAAATATAATATATATTATATATATATAGCGTCAAGGGTCATCCGTAGACTGTATCACAAATTTAGAGTCATTCTGTATACTTTACGATGCCACTATAATAACCATTCAACCGACTATTTGTCAACGCTTAGGTACGAATAATACATGAGCGACGCAGAAGTGCGAATATCCGGCAATTCGTCATCACGTGTACAACATGATAATTTGTTGTTTATACCTACGCGAAAAACTGGCGATCGGGCGTGGAGAATTTCGTGTCTAACAAGGTGTTATGTACATACGTTTGCGCGGCTGCGCCCGATCAAAAGTGATGAGTTTATTGAAGATGCCGAAAATATTTATAGAAAAAAAATTCCTAACGGGACTGCGACGACGCTGCGGTATCATAATATATTGTATACGTATTATACGTGTTTACGAGTTTAGAATATTGCGTGGAATTAAGCAAATACGCAGATAGCGTCAAGGGTCATTGGTAACAAACCAGTCGTAAATAAATCCGAAGAAAACGATACGGCCGTTATTGACAAAGAATAAAAATGATAAAAGTTTTTCTCTCAAACGTAATTTTATGACGTTTAAAAAAAATTCATAGTATGATCCACATGATAAACTATTCAGTGACCATAATTTAGTGTTAGAAATTGGCAGCACAACCCATTTTTAAGAAAAATAACTTTTTGTTCTTTTGATTCACAGGTTGTTTTCAAATCTGTTTAATAGATTTAGTAATTAAAATACTTTTTGTAGTATTCAATGTTTTTGATATTTTTTTATTAGTTCTACACTATAGCGCGCTTCAATAGTATGAAAAAAAATTTTAACTACAATTTAATAGAACAAAATATTTGAAAAATCACATATCTAGATGAAAAATAGATTATACAATTTTTCTTTGTCTTCGAGTTATAGCTCAGTATTTATTTATGTTCTTATAAGAAAAAAACGAATGGAATAAAAGTTATATCCAGTAGATCGAATACACTCTGCATGTACAAAACGGCAATCCGACTTATTCGAAGCGATTCCAAAAATTAATTTCAAGTACAGTCTCATACAGTGGTGTATTTAGGGGAGGCCCGGCCTCCCCCTTGACCAATATTTATTGTTTTATATCAGGAATGGGGGAAAAAATTCAAAAAATGGTCATTTATCATTAAAATGTATTTTATTAATTTGTTTATATATTCGTCTGTTGTAAATGTTGAAATTAAAATGCCTCGTATCTGTAATAGACAAACTAATCGTGTTAATGTTTTTTCCGACAATCCAAAAGAATATTTTAAAATATCAATATGCATACTCTTTAGGTATTGATAATTTAATATGGTAGTTAAATTCTAGCTTTGATGTAAGGTCAAAACACGTATTACCACTGGAAGGCTTAATACCAAATAATTTTCATCCGTATAATGATGACTCGATTTTGTCTGCGGCTTCTACGTATGAAAATGATTTACCTTTAAATGCAATATATCGCTAAGTGCTGAATTACATATGTGGAGAAATCAATGGAAAGGCAAAGAAAATGCATCACAAACTGTAATAGACACAATGCAATACAGTAAAGAATTTTTTCCAAACATTTTAACTCTTTTGCAGTTATTTTCTACACTACCTGTTACTTCTGCAACACCTGAAGGCACGTTTTCTGCCCTTAAATGAATTAAGACATACCTGAAGTCAACAATATCAGAAAAGCAATGAAATGGTTTGGCTATAGCCTATAACAAATATAAATAATAAAGTGGGTGTAACTGTTGACGAAGTTACAGAAATATTTATTAAAAAATCTGAAAGGAGAATCATGTTACAAGACTGGACAAAATAATAATTTAAATAAATAATTTGAATACTGACTAAAAATATTAAATTATAATTACATTAAATACAATACTACATTTTGCTCATATTTTTGTTTGTATTTTAATTCAATCTACCTGCCTATTTACATACAAATATTGTATACTTATGGCTCCATATAGTATACTAAAATACATCATTTTAAATTTAATTCACTTTATAAAAAACTTACTTACTACTGAACCTTGGCCAAAAATAGGCAGATAAAATAAAATTGGTTCATTTTATGTTTTATCTAGTATCCCGGCCCTCCGCCTGATGTTTCTAGCTACGCCACTGGTCTCATACAGGCTAGCCGAAAACATGTTTGCAGTATAAATTATGATATCACGCGGACAGTCATCGTATTTTCGCCATACGGATTACTATAACAGGGTTCTATGACGCTCGTACACATTTTGTACTGTTAGTTGCAGAGTAATATTATGCATATTGTATAATGTACAGACGCGCGCAACAAAAATTTTCCGGCTGGCCGGTCGTCACACCGGGCCGAGAACTTATCATCACTCTACGTATGCATTAAAGTAATCCAATCCTTTTGTTCGTGGATAATCCACGCCGGGCCGGTTCCGTACGAGTTTATGAAGTGCACATAGAGACGACCGTGGCTATAAGAACAACAAAATCTCGGGATAATAATAATAATAATAATTTAAGCTTATTATTCAATACATCCTACCTCAATTGCCATCTAGGCTACGTCAATATAATGATGACTCGACGTACCGTGCGCGTGTAGCAAATAGCTACAGTCTGGACGAAGAAATCGATGGCCCAGTGTAATTATATCACGGAACAAAACAAATCTTTTTTACCAACTAATCTCAAATGGACATGCTGCACGGTAAACAAATTAATACAAGTGTCCAAACACGTCACCTGCCCTGGATGAATAACGATAAAATAAAAAACCGGTGATTACAGTTAGAGCCTCCTTCCAAGAATGAATAATTTGACTAGAATATATTTATTGATTTAGTTGTAAAAAAAGACGAAAAATGTAATACTCGTAAGCTGACCAATGAAGAACCAATGGAAAACAGGTTACATATAACGAAAATGTGTAATAGGTACTTCACGTTTAAGATATAAAAAAACATAAAAAAATAACACAGACACATTAAAATGAAATTAAAAAAAAAAAAAAGAATTATCTTATAAATTATATAATTATAAGCATACATAGCTCTGTTTTCGGCTATAGTGACAATACGTTGACATTATGAATGAATCTTTGCAATAGTCTTTTAAACTTCAAACGTCTTTTTCAAACGCTTTTTTGCAATAATAAAAAAAAAGAATAAATTTATAAATAAATGTGCGCATCGAGTGTATATAATATTATTATAATGTCAAAACGAGGACATGCGAGCGAGTAGTGATGGTGGGCAGTGTCGATTGTTATCGATTTTGTATTTTTTCCTGCCATTTTCCGCGTGTATCAAAACAAACAATGGAACGTTGCTTTGAAGCCTCGTTACTCGTTTTACGGAGAAACATTATACAAAGGTACTCGGCGGTAACGACCACCACGCAACGGACGCGTATATTTTATCACGTCTCACGGCCGCGGCCGGTCGACAACCGTATAATAACGATCATAATTAACAAAACATACGAGCCACACCGGCGCGAACACCGCAGTCGCTGCCGCAGTAACGGTCCGTCTTTTCTATAACACTGTCACACGGCCACGCGACAACGACGGTGACGAAAACGTTTACATCGTTATTTATATATTATTATCATTATCATTGTTGTTATTATTATTATTTTCATTATTATTATTATTACGATCATCCGGAAAACCGTATACTGCTTCTCCGATGCGCGTAACTGTTAATGTTTGCCGCCGTGGCGAACCACACGCAAAAACGTCTGCCCGCTGTGGTCACACTGTGGTTTTAACACGATGGTAGTTAGTTGGTGGTATTTATTGCAACAATGACGTTCATTGGAAATATTAACTATAATTTTCGTTATGACATTGAATATAGCCCGTAATACCAAGAAAAAAAATGTTAGTACATAGTGTGTATAGGATATACCTAGTGTGCACCTGTACGTGCGTATCTCCGCGTAACGGCTCGCCGAAACTCACCGTTTCAATGGGTTCGACAGACGCGTCCGACGGTCGTCACGACTCGCAAGCGAGCCGCTACAGTGTGATGTTTGCTGTTTTTTAGCACTCACTCGTACGTAAGCACACATAAATCAAGCGATACGGTACTTAGCGCGCGGTAGACGAATATTATCGATCAATTTGGCAATAAAATAACACGGCACGTTGTTGTACTCTCCGTGCCGAGAAGCCAATTTGAGAACGACGATTTATACTGTAGCAGTGCTGAGAAGTGCTTGGAAAATAATAAATTTATTAGAAATTGCATAAATATGTTTATCATCAAAAATATAAATATCTGTAATTTAAGTTCTATAAATTTTATCGATAAGTGCAATATTTATTTGATAAAACTCAAAAAACGACAAAAAACCCTATTTTGCATTTTTTAGCCCCTTTGGGGCACGCGAAGGAGATGAACAATCATGATCAAATTCAACAAAAATTACTTTTTTATAGTAATGAACAAAATGAGGGGGTGAGAAATTAAAAATTCGTGAGTTCAAAAATAAGGGCCACCCTAATGTAGCACCCTAGTAACGCCCTACATCTACATGATATTGTACGTCAACCGTTATCGGTATATGAGATCATGGCGCTCGTTAATTATCATAATTCCGTCCACCAATTTAGAACGAAAACAATAATTCACCACATCGTTTTACACATTAGAAAAAAACGTTAACCCGGTCACTGCAGCGGAATAATTATTATCGGTATAAACGTTACCGTTGTGATCATCGTACACCTATGATTATGACGGAAGCATATATTTATGCGTGAAATCGTTTAATCTCGCGTCGTTATTCGTCGTTACTCGTTAAGACCGATAAATACAAAATTAATAATGCACGATGTAATTACGAGCGTATAGGTACTTTAAAATGATTACAGTATAATAACATGTATTTAACTCTTAAATTCTTTTTGATAAAATAGCAAAACGTAACGGTGGTTTTCTCTACTTACTCACACGAGCGTTAAAGTCTCCATTATGTACAATACACACAAACGGAAAAATAATTTACTTAAACTTGTGTTTTTCAATTTAATAGATACATAGGTGCATGACTCATTCGTATAGGAATGATGTGTTTAATGCATGCATTAAATTATAACTGTTACTTAATTTTTAAATTAGTAACATTATTGAGTTTTATCTAGTACACCACAAATTACAGGTCTTCCCACTCATGACATATTTAAAGGTCATAATTTAAAATCTGTCTTCATTTAAATATTTAAAATATGCCTTGGTCGTTTTCTGTATTTCTGTGAAACTCTATTCTAATAGTATACCAACTTAACGTACGAATTGTTTTACGTTTAAAGTTTTTCACGATTTATTGACTCGTATTCGTTTTGTGCATAGTGTTTTACTAATAAATGAACGTTCAAATCTAAATTTGACAAATATTTGATAAATGACAATGTTTAGAAATATTAGGTAACGACGATTTTTAAAACTAATCACAAAATCTTAAAAAAAGTCTCGAATCCATAAATATCTGTATTTAATTTACATAATTTCACTTCCAATTCTAAACTTCTTCTCAACTCTCGCTCCACTCCTGTCGTTAAAACCACTGGATTCCTTATATAAAAATATTCTGTAAATAAAAATCCATGTCTGCAAATATATTTTTCCAGCCTATTATACTTTTGTAATCACTTTGCTTTAATATTTATGATAAAAGCAAAATAAATGAATAAATTAAAAAATTAAAAATGCATTAACATAAAGAATAACATAAATGAAGTGTTCAAAACTTGTAACGGAAAACCATTGAGTTTACAAGTAACGAATTACTGTTATCTTAAAAAAAAAAAAAAAAATAATAACAATTTATATACTGTAATTAAACAATATTTATTTATGAACATTCTTGATGTTATATTCGTCGTAAATCGTAATTAATAACATATTATTTGGTAATAAAAATGTACAATCAATAATATTGAATTGTTACTGGCAGTCATTTCGATATTTATTCTTCAATGCCGTAATTCATATACCACTAATGAACTAATAAAATGTAAGTTTATCAAAGTGAATTTACAGTTTGTAAATAAAAGAACGAAAACGGGTCATAAAAATCATTAGAAGATAACATTATTTAATTACTTGTGTAATTTATTTCTATTTTAAGAAATAAAAGGGTATGTCAGAATTCATGATCTTATTTGTTGATTTAAAAAATAATTATACGTTATCCCTTCTTCTCCCCATGAAAATAGTGATGAGAAGTAATACATTAGTAAATTATTAAACAAATCTAACCGTAATTTCAAATAAAAACTAAAAAAAATAAAAAATGTTCAGCTTTGATATATCAGTAACATCCGTAAAAAATTAGTAATTTGATATTTTGTCTGTCCTAATAACCCAATTTTACGGTAAACCTAGTAAAAGGCAAAATGAAATTTGTAACTACTAATGTAAACTATGTTTCAATTAAACTATGCTATAATTAATAAATGCTTTATCATCCTTTATTTATTTATTTTTTTACTTCGAATTCAATAGAACAATAATAGGAATTTATACAAGTGATTTCTAAAGTTTTGATTCTTATTTTTATGAATACGCAATAGTATACCAACCCTTTTTTGAGTCTTAAAACTGTATGCATACTGTACAAAGTCTATCGATATTAATATAACCGAACTGCATGGAGTAAAATCACAATATTCTGTTAAGTGGTTATCAATTGAACCGACAATGACTAGAATTAACAAAATGTCAATAAATTACAATTGTTTGACTTTTTGTCTCGGGTGATACAAAAAAAAAAAGTTTTTTTTTATAATTGACAGTTCTTAATTAGTGTACGTACGTAGGTATTTATGAATAATATCTACACCATACCATTCAAACTCAGTTTACTCATAAAATACACTTATGTATAAATGTTTGACGTTTAAATTGTATTTTAAAGCATACTTAATGGTACATTTTTTTTTGTACGAACCGTAATATGCGTGAGTGTGTATATAGTATATATAAACACGTGTGCGTGTATAAATATATTAATTTTGTACAAAAAATTGACAAGTGTTGAAGTAGAAAACTGATTTTTAAAATTGTCCTACAGAACCATCAAACCATTTTGTGGACAATGCACTAACGTTATTTTTTTTCAGATCTGTGGTATTACAATGAGAAGAATCAACCGTCGGTTGGTTTTGTTGTCGTTCGTACTCGTGTGTGACGTAGTAAGTGTTTTCGGGCGACCACAAGAACATAACACAGCTAGCAGTCCGTTGAAAGGTAAATTTTATAGACGGAAAACTAATTGTTCTAAACGTGGATAACAAACGTGTGGCTGGAGTTTGACACATGGTAGACAAATAATAGATAAAAAGAAATTGATATTATAATAAAAAATTGAACGTTTTTCGATTTACTTATATATTATGTCGACATGATTTTTATTTACTTAAAACAATGTTTCAAAATTGTATGTCACGCTATGCTCTTTATCCCCAAAAATTAGTATTTATTAAAACTATTAACTAAAATTTTAATTATGACATTAAAAAGCCCGAAGAACTAAAAAAAAAAAAAAAACGTATTCACATAATTTATTTACTAAAAACATACTCGTCAAGCATATTTAAATTAATTGAAAACTTTTGAAATATTCCGTTATTTTTTGAATTGATTTATTTTTAAAAACAGTTTAAAGGCACAAACCAAGAATATGAAAAATATCGTTAAAATACTCGTAAAACTATGCAGAACGCCCGAAAAAATAACGCGTATACATGCACGCGTACAATTGTTTGCCTATACATTTCGCCGTCGTGTTCAGTTAAAATATCAGTCGGAACATTAATGAAATACCACAGCCGACATTAAATTGAACACGATCGTACCGATCGTGACGTTATTATTTATTCGGTTACAATCAAAATTTTAGTTCTCACGTTAAACAATGCATCTTATTCGCTGCTTGAAATGTGTTTGGGAAATGCGTAAAATTCCAGCCACGCGAAATTTTATCCATAGTCATAACGGACAATCATTCTTCTAATGAAATGACGGAGCAAGTGATTAACGGTCGTTTTTGTTTTTTCTCGTGTTACAGATGATCTTCTTAACAGGTATACGGCCTTCACCCCGAGAACTCTGGAATACACGGAGAGCTACTCGGGCCCGTCCGAAAACCACCGCGTGCACTCGCCGAACGCCGTAGACAAACGAGAAGGCACCCGTCACGCGGAACCCGATCCGTCGCTGCGTCATTTCTTCCAATTCCTGTTGAACTCCTCGACCAAGCGGAAAAAACGAGACTCCCCCAGACCGCCCGACAGCCGCATTGTCGAGGACTTTATCAACTACTCCCTCAGGGACTTGCGGAACCCGTTGCGCGCCGACTCTCCCGACTCGTTTGTGCTCGTGCACACCGCCACCCCTTCGTCGTATCCGTCCGCGTCTTCGTCGTACAAATATGAACCGGGAACGCACTATCTGCCCGTGCCGATCTACACGAACGTCCCGAGGCCCACGTCCGCGACCCACTACGCGGTGACCACCGCTGCTCCTTTAGACGGTGATCCGTATGGGGGCTGGCAGGAAACGCCGTTGATATTCCCGGGGGACAACCACCGTCCGGCGTACACACACCGTCCTTCACCACCGCCACCGGTGGAGTACGACGTCCAAGACGATGGCCAGCCCGCGCCCACGTTTATCACTCCCGTCGATCTCCAGGCACCCACGTTCGTCACACCCGTCGTGTACCAGGGACCCACGTTCGTCACGCCCATATCCGTTTCGCATGCACCACCACCGGAAATAGTCATACTGGAGGACATCGACCCCGGAGCCCAGGAACCGCCGCAGAGCGATCCCACGGTGCAACAGGACCCAGCGTCGAGCGCAGGGGGTGGGGGAGCTGCGGCGGCAGCGGCAGCGGCAGCGGCTGCGGCTGCGGCGGCCGGCGTGGGGGCCGGAGCGGCAGCAGCAGGAGCGGCTGCGGCGGCAGCCGGAGCAGCCGGGATCGCCGGGATCACGGGGGGAGCGATCGCTTCGGTTGCCACGGGCGGGGCCGGCGGTGGCGCGGGAGCTCCGGGTCTTGCAGACGCGGCCGAGTGCCGGGCCAACGGAGGTGCCTCGAACGTGTGTTCCGAATTGATAACGACTTCGTCGTCGTCCGCCACCTCGGGTTCCGGCTCGTTTCTGGACGGCGTGATTTCCCTGCTCACATCGCTCAACTTCATCGGGCCCTTGATGGTGACGTTTTGGTCAATGTTGTTTCCGCCCATGTCCATAATACTGACTAGCGGCCTGGGTGTCTTATCCTTACTGTTCCCGTGGTTACTGCCCAGACTGTGGTTCGGCCGTCAGCTCGGGCCCACTTTTGCGGACACGGACCCCCGGAACTACGACCAACACTTCGCACGCGTACATAACAACTACCGTCGGCCATATTACTACTAATACCATACTATATCGCTATAGTCGCGCACACCGCTCGTTTCTAAAATATTCCCAACAATAATTTTATTCGTTTAATTGTTTCGCCGTCGTCCCACTTCTGTATAGATACGTCATACATATTTGTTTCCTATTAGTTTCCATCTTCTCGGGTTCAGCGTTCACGGGTGTACGTCTTATATATAACTTTATTGACGTTTTATAATATTATAGATAACATTATAGTGTATTTATTTATTTATTTAATAATAAAACTTAGTTTTAATTTTCAGGCTGTGACGTCGCGATAATTTTGTACAAATTAATACGTTTTAAGACAATAATTTATTATGATACATTTACGCGCATAACTGTCAATCAAGATAATACTAAACCAATAAAAATTATTAAAATAAACTTTTGTAATTTTGCTTTTTTCATTAAAATCAAAAATAACAAACACGAACAATTATGTCAGTATTGTATATGTACAATGTAATCTCTATTATAATAATCGATCGAGTAATTGTCTGATAAGTCTAGAAATTCTATATTATATTTAGAAGACGAGTCAATAGTTTATATTATTAATATTTTGTAAAGTTAATATGTCAAAAACGTATGGATTCATAAATGAATTATTTTTAAGCAAATTTGTAATTTATTATAATATTTAAAAGTTTAGTTTCAACAGTTCTTGAATAATTAATTTTGATGAAATGTATGTGTTTTTGGGCGAAAGGTACCTTATGGTCAACATCTAAATGTGGTTTTCGTCCAAACTCAAAAAATATGGTTTGATTAACGTCCATAGAAATATTATTTATTGCAAAGGATAAAAATATTTTGTTATTTATTGTCACAAGTTTTAAACAATGTAATGTATATGCCATTATTTTGATATTTAAAATTTATAATCGTGTAAATTTATTTTACATTTCAACTGTATTTATCGTGTATAAATGTAGTTTAATCAAATATTTATACTTATAATTTTACCCATTAATTACGAGTTTGACATTTATTAATTATTATATCTCAATAATATTTGCAAAATTTTTACATGCTTTACATATTGTTTTCACTTGAGTTTTATTAACATGAACTCTATTTAACTAAAATAATTGTTAATTATCCATACGAGTATAATGTTTTTCTATAAAAAAGTTCTGATAAATGTTAAACTAAATGTAATTATCGTTCTTAATGAATAATATTTCATTGGTCGAAAACCAAATCATCTCTTTTTTTTTAGTTTGGGCGAATATCACGTGTTGACGTCAACCATAAGGTTCCTCATTAAACGTAAATAGGTCCTTCCTTTTATGTAATAAGACACTAGTAAACTAACAGTAGACACTCCTAATAATCCACATTTTTTGGTTCAGTATGTGTTGATTTATAGAGATTACAAGGTGTACACTATATATACATAATTATCTACTGATTATGACCGAACATTAGTGTATGTACTGATCTCAGTTTTTCATTTTTGTAGAAATGAAGATGCGGCCACGCCGATCATCGTGTTTGCGGAATCCACTGGCAATGTTGGCGACGCCCGTTCTCACACCACTAAGTCTCCGCCGATGGGCGAATCAGTGAAGACCGTCAGTGATCAACTCCTTCAGTCGTCCACGTCGTCCAACGTGATCGTCTCGTCGGAAATAAGAACGGTGCCAAAGAACGAGACACCGTTAAAAGGAGAAGCCGTGCCGGTACTCACCGACGAAGATGTTCACGCGGTCGGCCCGTACAGTTATAAAATTTCGTCCGATGGATCGACCAGGCCGACGGGAGACTTGTCCACGTGGATCCTCTTGGGTGGTGAGTCGTCGCCGGCGCCTTTAAACATGGCCACGATCAAGAAAGTTCCCAAACCGGCCGACACGACTGCGTCGTCGTTTGTCCAGTCGTACGAGACCAGTACTACTACCAGGAAGCGGAAACCGACAACAACCGAGAAAATGACCACAACCCATTCTCCGGTGACCGAATCCCCTATTAAGTTACAAGATTCAAAGTTCAAAAATAAAACGCCCGTAATTGTAGGGAAAATACCTTCCACGACTACGGTGAAAGACAAAGTCGAAGAACCGACCACGCCCCTTCCAGAACTGCCCCCACTCGACAACAACACGAGATTCGGAACGCCCGTGGTCACGTTCCCTCATGTGCCACCTAGACAGAGGCCTTCTGCGAACAATACGAAAAAAACGGATAAACCAGAGAAGCCGGAAAAGCCATTGACAACTAAAATCACTTCTACTGCAGTCGTGATATCCAAGCCTTTAAATAACTCGACGCCAGTCTCCACTACTGTTTCGCCTACGGTTTCTACTGCAGCCGCTTCATCGACTACAGTTGCGGTTCAAAATTCAACAGAAATCACACCGACCGTGACCGTCTCCAGTAATAATTCTACTGTCAAGAACACTTCGTTGAAGAAGAAGAAAAAGAAGAAGAACAAGAACAAGCGTAGACCTGTGAAGACTTCCAATGAAAATGCTCAGAGCAAAATCGACGAACAAAACACCAAATTACCGTCAGGCCGACCGTTGTCAACTAGAATTTACAATTATTTGGCCCGCGAAGTCATGCCTAACGTAGGTGTCGGTCTGGTGGGTTTGATGTTGACCGCCGGGCTTGCCGGTTTGTTGTTGTACTCGCCATTAGGCGGAGCTGCCATACCTATGGTGCCGTTGAGACGTAACGACCCTCAAGTGCATGGTCACAGTCACGGTCACGGCTCGGGCTCGTACGTTCCACCTGAAACGGACAACTCTCAACCGGAAGAACAAGTGTTCGGCCAAGTCCTGTCTGGAATGTCATACGGTCATAACCCGTACGGCAGAGAACGTCCTGACCCAGTTCCTAAGTTCAAGCCGTCTTACCAACCGTCTGAATACTCTACCGTCCATGACGTGCCCAAATACAATGCCCTTGACACAACGAAATATTCTGCCCACGACGCGACCAAGTACACCGCGGCCGACGCTACCAAATATTCGACCACGCATGACGGGACCAAATACGCGGTCGTCGAGAGTACCAAGTACACCGCGCCCGACACTAATAAATACTCGGCTCCGGACACGTCGAAGTATTCGACAATTGACGAAAGCATCCCCGAAGATAAAGTTTCATCGTATCCCTCTTTAGACGCGTCCCAGGCTACGACATACGATCAGACGCAGAACCCAGATGACCAGACTTATCAAAACCATCATTACGATCAGATCAAGTTTGATTCATCCAACGCTTACGAACAGCCAAAATACCAAGGCACCCCACAGGTGAAAGCCGCCTACCAAGAAGACCAGTCTTCTTTTGAGGTACCCAAGTACCCGGGTTATGTTCAAGACGTACCGAAAGAAGACGCGGTTAGTTATAATTTTGATAATCATCGGGCCGACGAAAAAGAAAGTTCAACCACATCCTCGTCGGACCCTTCGTTTTCCGCGCTACAAGGAGTTCCCAAATTCTATGACCCGAGCACGAATTCCGAACAAATATCCGTCAACGTGCACCAAACAATGAAGATGGAACACGGTCCGCGAAACTTAAGGATAAGGCGTCAAGTTGACGAACACAACGAAATCGACGCTCAACTGCCAGATGAGACCACTGTGAAGCCCACTGATGAAACTTCCAATAAGTCGGAGACCGAAAGTCCGACCGACGGTAATTTCATATTTTCCACGACATCCACCACGGCTACTCCGACTACAACCACTACCTCAACAGAAACACCGACGACTAATAGTAATAAATTTTCGTTAGTCGACCTTTTGAGGAGAGTGGCTGAAGTCAAATTGAAAATGGGAATCGAGATCTTGAGAAATACAGCGGCTAGCTTCACGCAGTATATGAACGCTATACAGAGAAGAATGACGCATATGGTTAGAAATCTACAGAAGTCTAATGACAGGCAACAGTCGGAGACCAAACAGGAACAAAACACCAAGTCAACAGTGACTGAGGAAAAACGACAACGAAGATCGACAAGGCACAGGATATATTCAAATTAGTATTTTTAAGTGGAATTAAAATAAGTTTGGTGAACTGTTGGGAATGTACAATGAACTGGGGAATTTCTCTTATAATATTTTCAAGACTAAAAACTTAACCTAAAAATGTTCCATATAATTATCTATGAATTTTTTTTTAGGCTCAAGTTTTGGGATCTGCAAACATATTGTAAATTAAATTGATTTGTAATATGTTTTTGAGAGAAAAAATTAATATGTGTTTGTATTAAATATTTAACTACATGATATTTTAAACCTAAGTATTCGGTACATAGCTATTAAAATTGTGTAGCTATGAAATCGTCTGTGTAAATATTAATTTAAATTTTATATATTTTTTTTTTTTTATACGTAACGAAATATACATACAGTGTTTTATTTATCGAATAAATACAATTTGTGTTTATTTTTATTTCACTCTACCCAAAATATTCGCTTAATATTAACAATAAAACTTTAGGATGTGTTTAAAACTATAACGATCAGTATACAAGTACTTAATAAATTAGTTAAATACAAACTGGATTACAATAATTATTACATTAAATAAATAAATAACTAATTATTATTGTGTAATTACATAACAGTGCTCAAAAGGTATTTAGGATATTGGCAACGACATCAAATAAACATTGAGCGAAACGCATTAACGTGACAATGAAGGAAAGAAATGATTAGTTATTGAATGCCGAAAATTTATCTAGGATATACATGGTGGTGCAAGACTACTTCCGGTCGGGCGGAGAGGTCACGGCGTTTCCTGCTCACCATCATCGGCAAAAACATTGCCATCGTAGCCGCGGGTAACATTCCTGTGCCCACTGCGGCTAGAACAGCTCTGTGGTTGTCGTTGGCTTTTGCTGAATTGTCGGAAAATACTTGCACGCCGTTGTCGTTCTCTTTGAGTGCTCTAGCTGCTGCGTACTCCCTCTGCTCTTGGTCGACCGATTTCTTCGACACGTCCACTTCGATCATACCGTTGTGCGATGTAGTTGTGTTTTGAGAATTCTTTTCCGGCGGCAGCACCATCAACCGCACAGTTCTCTTCGACGAAACCGGTCGGCTAATTATTGTATCTGCGGATCTACTTCTCGTTTCGTCCGACCGGCTTACGGTTTCCACGGGTCTGTTTACCGTTCCAATGGATATCGACCTTCCTTGCAGGCTTCGGTTTGGCCGGTGTGGAATCGAATAACCTTTTGTGCTGGATAAGAGCACCCATTGGCCGTCTCCTTCGACCTCTGTGGGCCTTGGTCCACCGTAAGTCGTTTGTCCGTAGTCACCATTCCACGGTTTGTGGTAAGCGTCGGCCGGGAACTGTCCGGGTTTCCCGTCCGTGATTATGTCTTGTTCAGCGTTGTTCCATCCGTAAAAGCTTTGTGAGTTATGAGGCGCCGACGGTTTTTGGTAATTGGAAGACTGCGGCGGTTTTGGAGAATAGTCGTAAGTGGGTCGAATCCAAGGGCGTTCGGTTGTCCAATCTGATTGTTGTGACTGTGGTTGATGGTAATTAGTGCTTGGTCTTTGTATGGGTCGGTTACTAGCCCACGGAGAGTAGCTGGGTTGTGAGTGATCCTGGGGTGGGGGTGGCCACGTTGGGCGGTTGTTAGGTTCCCATTTCTGAATATGCGACGATGACCAAGCCATAGGTTCCAAGGTGACCCATCCTCGTCTGTCGTCATATGGATTTTTCGATGTCTGCGACGAGTCGACTAGATTCCATGACGCCTTTGATTTGTCTTGATTTCCACTGTCGTCGTACGTTAATACTTTGTCGGACGATTCAGATTCACTGTCTGCTTCACCGTAACGTTTGAGTATTCTGTTCAATTCGTCTTGAGTGTACGGTTTAAACGTGGCGTCAGATCCCCCTAACTCGATACCCGCACACTCATTGTTGTCCGTACATTCGATTGAATATTTCATTTTTGCCGGATCCGAAGCGCCGATGAGTGAAGCGCCAGTTATGGTATCGCGTCTCCATTTTATTGTCCCTGCATTCGCATCGTCTCTAACTGTGAACGGCTTGGATGTGATTATATAATTAGTTTGTGTGTTTGGTGGTGCTGAATGGTAGGATCGTGATTCTGTGTTGGCTGATACTAAGATGGCCTGCAATACAACGGCAATCCAAAAGAACATTGTGAACATTATTTTATTACTCTGGGATGTGATGAAAGATTGTTGACATCCTTTGAAACCAATTCTTCTAAATTCTAAAAAAAAAACATCGAATTTTGAATAAGTGAAAACTCTTTTGAAAAAAAAATATGTATATTAACAGTATTTTAATAATAATACTCGAGACTAAATAATACTATCAAATTATTTGAACCACGATTGTAAGTACAATTAATCTATGTTACATTAGACTGAATCAAATATTTGAAATTACAAAACAAAAAAACTAAATCATTTCCACTTTCCATCTCTCCATTGACAATTACGATGCTAATGGCTATCTCTCTCTCTCTTTCTCTAATAACGTTTAATTATTTCACTTTCATAAAGTCGTTTTAATATTTTATAATGCCCCGTAACAATTTTTCACGTTTACATTCAGTATTCTTAACTACCTATATGCACGTCCTAAGTCAATACAACCTTTTGTTATGAATATAAACGCACCTGAGTAGCCGTTGTAGGTAATTTGAAAAAAAAAACCGATTTATTTTACACTGTTATTGCACACCTATTACATATGATTTGTGATGATAACTTTTCTCGAAAACAACATCAATGCAACTCCGGTACTGTTCGCGGACCACGTGACACTGTGCTAGACAACATTCGGACGGCTCGAGAAAGGATACAGTGCAATGAAAATTTGTTGGTGGGTTCACGCGGTTATTGAAGCGCGGAAACGGTGAAAGTACTTTCTATTTCTGTAACTGTAACGTATTTATTCCCAGAGAAAAAAAAAATAAAAAGAATTGTCGATCTCGTTGACTCTGGAAATTTTCAGGTTACGCCAATTAGAGGAACCGTATTTATGTTTTATTTAATTTGTTTCGTGCACATACGTTTCCGACAGTAGATTTAACGCTGGACAATACAGGTGAAAATCAAACGTGAGTGTTAACTGTCATGTGTCTACAGAGAATCTTCGTGACAATAGGCTTTGGAATTTCACAAATTCACGTCCAACCCTACAATAAATTAATGGTCATACTAGCTAGTAGTCACATTATGCACGTGGAAAACAAAATATCATTGAAATGTGTATATTTTTTTTGTTATTCTAACAGTACATTTTATTCGACATATATTTCAGTATATCGTTATGGTATTATGGTTTATTATACATATGTATATGATACGAATTGCATGAGTATAAGTGTAAATATAACAAGTGTTATTTTTGTTGTCAATTTATTATAGATACTTAAATGATTTAAAGTAAAACAATTTTAAATATTATCTTTTTAGATAGTGAAAATAGCATACAAGTATAATATATATTCGCGTACATTTAAAAAAATGTATCTATGCAACATTTAGATAGTATTATATTATATTGTACGCTTTTTTGTTTTTATGAGAAAAAAGTCAGACAAACTGTTCATAAATCATACGTTTTTCATTCTTATAATTTATGTGTGATAAAAAAATATAGCATGGGCCGGTTACATAACGCGTATCGAAATAATTTACCTTGTACAGTGCACGCTGATAAACTTGAACTTCACACTAATTTCCTTGAAACACGTAACTGAAACGTTAATTGAGTACGGGAAAAATGTACAGGAAAAAAACAACTACGTTAGTTTTCTTTATCAGACAGGATTTTATGAGGGACCCGACCTGACCTTAACTAACTCACCAAATGTTTGTGTCATCAAACAAGAGATCCAGAGATTATGTAACACCAGAAAATTTATCAAACAAATAATACCTAATTGTCGTCGTGATGTGTATTTTTTTTCGTCACCGGATCATCAACGAATACCCGTGTTATTTGAATTAAACCACAACGCGTCGAAGCGCATTATCATTATTATTGGTAGTGTTCGAACCGAAAACGCGACGTCATTTGTGATGTGTAATAATAATGGTATTCGAAGTGTAAAACCCATTGAAAAAAAAAAAAAGTATTTGAAAAAAGGGAAGAAAATCAAACAAGGCAAACATTTAAACAGTGAACCGGACCTACGGTTTAATCGTAGAATCGCGTAGGGTGTGATAAAAAAAACAAAAAAAAACAAAAACAAAAACGTCAGAAAATTAGAAAAAGCCCTCTACCGTGTCGTAATAATAGTGTGAACACGACGACGACAACGTGACATCGGTACGCCGTTTACGATCGACATTGACATTGCGATAGGTACCTACACCATCGATCTAATGCAAGAGTAAAATGTATGAATGACCGCATGACGACGAATGAATCATCTACCCGACCTTTTCTTGGTTACCTTTTTTTTTTGTGTTTATTGGCGTCGGGTACACGAAGATAAATCGTGGGCTGGCTGGCTGACTGGCTGGCTGCTTGCGACGGTCGGACGGTGGCGAGTGACTGTCGTGGAGACGGTCGGTCGGTCGGTCGGACTCGACACGGCAGTGGTCTCTGTCGCGGGACACGGTCGCGGCGGTGGCGGCGATCAGTCGCGGTCGGCGGAAAACGCGGTGTGCGGGACTGTGGTCGTCACGTTCACGCGGTGTGACGAGACGGCGGGCGCTGCAGACGACGACGACGACGACGACGACGGGATGATCTCGGATCGAGCGGCGGCGTGCGCAGTGGCCACGGCGGCGGATCACTTAGTAGCCGATTAATGACGCACGGCCGAGGTTTTATTCGTCACTGAACGGGCGTCGGGATCGCGACTCGCGGGAGAGAACCGCCCGGGCAGCGTGCGGCGCACGGAACGGAAACATCGCCGGGGCGGTCCCCTCGACCGCGGCGGCGCGTAGGAAAACCGTCACGCCGGCGGTGCCCCCCTCCCCCACCGCTCTGAGGCGGCGGTTGTGACGGGCGGCCAGACGTATCACGGCCACCGGACCAGAACCGCAGGAAAGTTTCGACGCCGTCGTCTCCGTCTTGGCGCGCACGTTTTTACCGTGTTTTTTCTTCGTTCTTCTTCTTCTTTTTCCTCCACTACTCATTTTCACCTTTCCTCCTCGCGTCTGCCTCGCGTTCGGCGCATAATATGTATCGTGTTGTTATTATTATTGTTCTTATTATTATTATTATTATTATTACTATTATTATCATTATTATCATAATACCTACCGTTTTATTTCGTTCTTTATTTTTATTTTTTTCTAAACGCATACGTCTTTTCTTGACAGTTTTCACTAGTCAGATTGTTGTTTGTGTGACGACGACGACGATGACTGTAATACGTACGCTCTGATGTGTGTGTGTGTGTGTGTGTGTGTGTGTGTGTATGTGTTTTCAACTAATGCTTTTAGCTTTATGTATTGCGGATACGTTCGGAAAACCTCGTATTGAAAATAACGTGTTTTTGAATATTTTGAAGCTGTTCACATATTATTAAAATTGTCAAGTACTGTTATTTCTTCAAACGCCCGTTTTAGGATCACGACTAACTTTACATTAGATCGGCAATCGATTAAAGACTTGGACTTTCCGAAGATTTCAACTCGTTAAAAGTAATAACCACGTGTATACAACAAGTGTATCATTATTTTTAAGTCGAGCTCGCCAAAAGGTTCTCGATCGACGTAGTAATTCACACGGGATCGTGATTTCGAAGCGTCTTATTCGAGCACATTCTCGAGAGTAGGTACCTACGCCCGGCGCAGAGTTGAGTATTTGCGGGACGCTCTTTCCCTTTTTTTTTTTTTTTTTTTTTTTTTTTTTTGCGCGCGTTTTTCGTTTTGGTTTTATTTCCCACACGAGCGCTCTCTCTCACTCGCAAGCGTACACTTTCCTTCTCTGTCGTCGCGGTGGCAGACTCCGGCCAAGCCACTTTCTACCATCGCCGCACGACGTCTTTTGTGCATTGTCGCCGTACACGCATTATATGCGTCGTTTAACCGCGCCGTTCTGCGCGTCCCGCCGCGCTCAGTCTTCCGCGTCCGACACTCGCACTTTTTTCTCTCCACCGACCCACTGCCATGCGCTTTTCTCTAGGTTTCAGCGGGTTATTTCGTTCTTTCTCTTTCGCTGTTTTTCGTACGTTGAAAAAACACAGCGGCCATGCAGCCTACCCGACGAACGTACGCGACACAACCGCGTGAATGTAATGTATGTTATTATTATCTGTTGGTCGTCATCCTAATCGTAAATGGTTATCTCCTCGCATACACGTTTTGTCCGCGTTTTCTTCCTCGAATTCACACGTAGAGAGGGAGATAGAAACATAAAAACGTAAAAAAAAACCGTATGCACCGCTGTCCGTCATCCACGCACGTATTATATTATTATAATATTATCTAACCATGCCGGGAGAGTTCGTGTATATGTGTGTGTGTGTGTGTGTGTGTGTGTGTGTGTGTGTGTGTGTGTGTGTGTGTGTGTGTGTGTGTGTGTGTGTGTTCATTTTTATTGAAATTTCGCCGGTCGCGTGTTACTGTAACATTAGAAATTCAGCCGTTATATCTCCGCCGCTCAGAGGAGTTAACGGTACATAGTCCGGATGAGGAAGAAGAAAATGAAGACTAAGAGAAAAATAGACCGGTTTGTCTCCGGAGTTGATTGTAATAACGACAGTTTATTATAATCATTAACAAACGTATCTGTCGTGTATTTGACATTCGTATGGATACAGTGCTAACAGAAGCACTTTTTAACATTACAAACACAAATGCGCAATACCCACATTGTGTCAGTAGCATTCGAAATGAACTTGGACACAAGATGAAAGTGCAAAATAATCACATCATACATTTATATGCTCGGCGATTGATCCGTGTTGATTTTACCGTTGAAAATCATTTTTATATTTTGCGTCGTAACTTTTTCCAGAAATGATTAATAATTAACTATATACGATATATTATATACGTGTTAAATAGATAATGTTAGTAAAAAACATTATGAATATATTAATGATTTTGTTCACATTCGACAGATTTCCAATACCCGAAAATTAAAACGTGTAATTATAGATCTATAGACGAAAAACGTTATATCTATGATATCAAATTATATGTCCATGCTATTATTATATACGCTGTACGTCTCATTGTAGTTTGAACAATTATTTACGTTTATAGGTGTATATAACGTACCTACATATTATTATTATTCTTGATTATCGTTGTAATTTAATTACGTTTATTGCGTTGAATAAATAAAAATATAAACGATTTCTACGACGTCAGATTAACCAAGTGTATATTAAATAATTCACTAGATTATTCTGTCAATAATTAATTGTTACAACTACAATAACGATATTAGAGAGAGACTCTATTAAGCTCATGATTACCGAAGATAAAATACGATTACAATGTATCAAAAGAAGTTTCTAACCGATTGTTTCTATTTATCTAATCCAAAAACAAAAATTCACATATCAGTATAAAGTATAGATACCTACAATTTTATGTTACTAATGATGCTATTTAATGATGTACATTTGTTATTGAATATTTTTATAGCATTTACCATTTATAAAACTGCAGCCTATACAAAAGTATGATTTTCACTTTTAAACTCATTGAAAGAGTATTCTTAAAATTATTTCAGTAAAATATAATTATGAATATGCGCATTAGACGTTACATCAAGTGACATCTATTGAGAATATGGATTTTAATATCGAATGATGTTTATAAAGAGTGTTTATTGTGTCAATTTATTTTAGACCAAATTACTTTACTTAACCTATCTCAAAACAGTGTAGGTATAGAACTTGGCGTCGTTATATTTAAAAGTGTCAGGAAATAGTAGATACATGACAATTTTTGACATTTAGTAGTATACCATACAATTAAAAGTTTATAAAATATAATTTAGTCGATGACAAATAGTCATCAGCACAATGGAATTTCTAACATAAGAAAGACTGTAAAAATTATCTAGTTTATAATTTTATTATTTTGCCCACAAAAGTAAAAGTGGTAAAGTTCGTTGGTGTTATGCAAATAAAAAATGGCAGGCAAAGATTTACTAAGTTTCAACAAATTTACTTTTGGGTTGGTGGGCGTCCGAAAATTGGACCAAAATTTTACGTGGTTCATTAACCGGGTAATAAAACAGAAAAATATTTAGTGAATGAAACAGATAGATTAAATGAGGCTCGATTGCCAACCACCTAAATTCATTTCATAACAACCGAATTTTCGGTTGATTTTACCGTTTTCATTCAGTTTTTTCGCAGTTTTTTATGGTTGGATTTTTTTTTAGGATGGAATTCACGTAACTTTTAATAGATGTCTACTTCAGTGAAATCTCTTTTAACGGACACCTCTAAATAGTGGACACCTTCATATAATGGATGTTTTTATGGGGATGGAGACATTTTTACCTCTTTCATTTTTTTCAATGAATTGAGGACACCTCTAAATAACGAACAATATTTCGGCACTGAGAATGTCCGGTATATCAAGGTTTCACTGTGTTTGAAAAAGTGGTTAGAAAAAAAAACACTTCGAATAAAAATCATCATGGAACACCAAAAGATCCCTCGTTTCCTCTCCTTAATCTTAATATAAGCTCCGTAAAATATCAATACTAGTAATTAAATATGATAATTCAAAGAAATTTAACACTTTTATAACTCACTGTACCTTGATTCTTAAGTAGGTACGGTTTAGATACTCATGTCATCCTTTGCCAACGATGGATTCTATACATTTTATTTTCATAACATAATTTTGGAATGTCAATCCATCAATCACTTTTTTGAAAAATATCGCCTCAATGTAAATATTTTAGGTAATCATAAAAATATGTAGGTATTTAATAGAAAACAATTAAAAATATACAGTTGCATAATGTTTGGCTTTTGGGGACCTGCTTGTAATCTTAGCCGATAAAATCGTACAACCGTAAAATATTTTATTGAGAAATCTTTTGAAAATATCATGAATCATCTAATAAATGATGACAGAAAAATAATAATAACACATTTTCTTTGTCCTTTTTTTATATATAATTTCTACATTTCATAATTAAGATATTTTAAATTTTAGATCAAAATAGTTGTAATTATAATGAAAAATTGCTGTATATTTTGTTTTACACAACACAATAATACATTATTACTGCGACGACTTAATACGTTACGAGGCATTTTTACTTTTACACATGTGTAATAATAGTTTTTCAATAATAAATAATACATTAGTACATCATGCGCACAAACGAAATTATGCTTCTTCATAGCATCAAGTCTACGCTACTGAAATTACGAATTGGCGTACTGATAAAAAGTTAATATAATGAATCGGAACACGTGAATATTGTAATTTAATTAATCATCATTATGTAATTTTTTTATTCCATTATTTGGTCTTTAATTATAAGTTATGACACATG